>OX101756.1:60122541-60722541 GCA_944452675.1 Tachina lurida
TCACAAATTGAAATTTAAGGCAACAGATTTAAGTTCATGTGCATGTAATATATGTACATTGTACGTCAAAGAAACATTGTGATGAAAACTAAATGATTGTAAACAAATAAAACAGGCTTGCCAAATTTGATGATTTATTTTCATTTTGGCGGTTTTTTCGGTTAGTTTATTAATTTTAATGTGTGGAATTTCTAAAGAAACAACTTACAAGGTTGTGCATCTAACCGTGAAAGTCTGCATGATAAATAATTTCTTTTTATGATATATACGACCTATATATGAGTGAAACGCAGTAAAGCGGGATTAATTTAACAGAAAAATATGTGCACAAATTAAATAGATCGAGGAAAATGTTGGTTTTGACAACTTTTTAAGCGTGAAACTCTCTTAAGCGTGCGCATTTATCCGTGAACTACTGTATATACTTATGCAATTATAAAATAATTGTTTTTATTTTTTACAGTGCATGCAATTATCCAATATTTTAGGTTCTCTGCTTTTTCAAAAATTTTCTTTATTTTCCAATTTTATTTCAAATATATTATTACCCCACCTGTTCTCATGGATTCAGAAAAAGTTATGATTTGTCCATATCCTTGTAATGTGATTTCTTCTTCTTCGATGTCTTTTCTTAAGTGAGTTTCTGAGAGCACTATAAAATCAGGTTGCACACTTTCGACCATAATTTCTACTTGATTATAATTATTGATTAAACCCTGAACATTTGTATAAATATTACGAATTAATTTCGTTGATTATTACAAATTTATGCCAATTCTTCTCTGTTTTGTGCTCAATTTATTTTTATAAATGAGGCACTTACGATTCATCGTATGGTGATTTTCTTCCAGTCCGAGATTAAACGTTTTATTTATTCGTATACAGTTGATACATTTTTCTATTATTTCCTGATCATATTTAAAACCTTTGCATTTAAAGCACTGTGTTATTTCGGTTCCGTCGAAAACTCTACATTTTTCCCAACCAATATTTACTTATTGTTCTTCCATTATTTTCTTGTACAATTCATTTACAATATTAACTCTAGCACTATAAATTGTTTTGTTATGCTTTTTAAAACTGTATATTTTAGACACTTTCATTATACTTTCACTTTTTTTTCATATACATACATACATATATATTTATTTATTGTATCTTCAAAAATGAACTAACAATAAGTAATCAAATCTTAAATCTAAATATAATTATTAGGCCCGACCAGTATCGGACATAAACTTAGTGATAGTTATAAATAATACATAAGTAGTGATAATCAAAAAGGGGAAAAAAGGAGTATTTTCAAGCAGTCCCATCTGGAGTGTTGAGAATAAGAGCCCTTTTGTCCCTCTTTTTTAAGCGGATGTGTCCAGTAAAGTTCAAAATATTACGGGCAAGCGGATTAGGATGTGACTCGAGCTTAGTTAAATATTTGCCAGCGTATTTTGCAATTTCTTCACTAGTGGCATATTTAAATCACGATGTATATTTGAATTTTTTCTCAACATTTGAAGCTGAAGCAGTGCCCCATAGCTGAATTCCATAGCACCATATTGGCTTCAAAAGCGACTTGTATATCAAAAGTTTGCAGTGTAGGCTGAGTGTTGAATTTCTGCCAATTAACCAATATATTTGAGTTAATTTAAGTTTCATTTGGGTTAACTTAGAGTCAATATGATATTTCCATGTAAGCCTTCGATCAAGGTGTATGCCAAGGTATTTGACTTGAGAATGTTGAGGAATATTTTGATTGTTGATTCGAATGGGGGAACAGGTATCTTTTCTTAGGGTAAACGTTATATGAACACACTTTTGTTCATTGACTTTAATTCTCCATAAGTTCAACCATATTTCAAGCTGGGTAATGTGTGCTTGGAGATTGCGGGATGCCTCTTCAGGATTTTTGTGAATACTCAAACAGGCTGTATCATCGGCAAATGTAGAAGTGTGGATGTTATTGCTCACAGGCATATCACAAGTATATATTAGATACAAGACTGGCCCCAGAATACTACCCTGTGGCACACCAGAAGATATAGATTCGGGTACACTCATGAAGTCTCCTTCCACAACGGTAAATGTCCTATCAACAATATAACTTTCCAAAAGCTTTTGTATATTTATTGGTAGGTATGTCTTCAATTTTAAAACTAGGCCTTTGTGCCATACTTTGTCAAATGCCTGAGAAACATCAATAAAACGGGCAGAACAATACTTCTTTTCTTCAAAAGTCCTCCTTATAATTTGAACCAATCTATGCGTTTGCTCAATAGTGCTATGCTGACTTCTAAAGCCAAATTGATGGTCCGGGATGCACCCAGTATCAGCTAAAATTGTGGACAATTTAGTCATGAGCAGCTTTTCGAAAAGCTTTGAAATTGTTGAAAGTAAGCTTATAGGCCTATATGACTCAGCCTTGGTAAGATCTTTGCCTGGCTTTGGAATCATTTTAATCTTGGCAAGTTTCCAGTTATGTGGAAAATACTGCATTCGTAAAATGGCATTAAAAATATATAGCAAAATTCTTATTGCAATATGAGGCAAGTTCATCAGCATCTTGTTACTAATGCCATCAATACCTGGAGCTTTCTTAGGGTCGAGTTCAGCAACTATTTTTTGTAGTTCACGCATCTTAAACCTTAAGGGACGAGGGGGTAGAGAGACTACACTCGGTAAATCGGCAGCACCCGTACATGAATTGGGAGTGAATACAGATTTTAAATGCTCAGAAAATAAGTTACCTTTCTCACTATCGCTTCTTGCCCAGCCTCCAGTCGAAGTACGCAATGGTGATTTGAGATCAACGGGTCTTTTAAGATTTCTAGTAGCGCGCCATAAAGAGTAATTAGATGTTGACGTTACATCAAGACCTTCTAAATACTTTTCCAGTAATGCAGTCTTTTCCGACGATAGCAGCTCTTTGAGTCGTTTAGTACATTCTTTAAGTCTGATTTTATTTAGGGGTGATCGGTGTTGTTGCCATTCTCTTCTAGCTCTCCTTTTTTCACATACAAGACGTTCAATTTCCGTAGAATAAATTCTATTAAAGCCAGTCTGCGGATAGGAAGTAGTGGCATGTTCAGCAGCCTGTTTAATATATTCGTTAAGATTGGCAGGATTAAATTCAATATCATCAGGTGATCTAAGCTGAATGTTTTCTACGCAGTGACTACTAATATATTTTTTGAATCCTAGCCAGTTGACCCTATTAATCGTTTTCGCATATGAGTTAGTTAAATTACTCCTTAGTGGGTTGAAAATTGTAACTATTGTGGGAGAGTGATCGGAGGACAGATCTACAGAATTAAGTCCCTATGGATATTTTTCGTGACGCCAAAATCTATAACATCTGGAATTTTTCTTACGTCAGTAGGCCAGTAAGTAGGCTCCCCACTCGAAATGACATCTAAGCCCATTTTTGAAATTGTATTAAACAACGCTCTACCTCTAGGTGTAACAAGACGCGAGCCCCAGTACGTATGTTTTGCATTGTAGTCACCAGCTGCCACGAAACAAGATCCAAGCGATTTATAGAACTTTTCATACTGATCTTCGGTAACTGAAAATCTGGGAGGTGAGTAAATTGATGATATCACGAAGTTCGCACAAAAATTTTCTACGAAAATATTCGTAGCTTGCATATATTCTTCACTAACGTTCTCAAGGATATAGTGCTTGAGTCTTGACTTAATTAGAATTGCTGATCCACCGCATGCTCTCCCTCTCGGGTCCTTTGAATCATATAGAGTGTAACCATTTATTTTAAAGCAGCTTCTCGAAGTCAAGTGAGTCTCAGAGACCATCATTATATCAATATTTTTTCCGTGAGGAAGCGCTCAAGTTCATTTTTATGTTGGCGAATGCCGTTTGCGTTCCAGAAACATAGTTTTAACGTGTTCATGGTTTGTTGACTAATGCTTGAAGCAGAGTATTCTGCATTCTCAGCATTTCTTGCATCATGCTAGTCATATTTGTTGTAAAGTTGTTTATAGTTAGCACCAGATTCTCAATAGTAGCTTCAAGACGACTAAAGTTAAAGCTAGAGTTTGCATTCGTTAAATTACTTGGCGGTGGAACATTTTGTGTGGGAATAGAACTAGTCTTAGCAGCATCGGCATACGATACACGTGAATTAACTAGTTGGCTAGTTTGAGGAAGAGTGGCGGAGTAAGCATTTGCTGATTGAACTGGAGCTAATTTAGATTTTTGACCCATAGCCTGTTTAACGAAAGAATATACACGGCATCCTCTGTAATTAGCGGTGTGATTTTCTCCACAATTACTGCATTTTTTTTCAGCTTGTACTTTTGGCTTGGTACAGTTAGCAGTACCATGCAATTCACCGCAGATAACACAAACTGTAGGTAATTTGCAGTAGGTTTTTGTGTGGCCATATTCTTGGCAATTATGGCACTGTACGGGACCTGAACGCTTACGTGGCTCTTCAACTGTGATTTTTCGGTGTAAAAGGTATTTTAGACTATAAATTGGGTGCGTCTCATTTTTCTTTAACTGTATATCATTCGGCTCCAGTTCAACACGAAATAGAGGCTGGGGAATCTTCTCTCTATTGATTATATTGGTAACAATTTTTACTTTAAATCCTTGTTCGATAAGTGCACATTTTACTTCTTCAGGCTCAACATATGAATCTATGCCCTTTAATACTATTTGTAGGCCTTTAGCACTCTTAAGTTGATATGTATACAAATTTGTTTTATTTTTTTCAAACTCACTTCTAATGTGTCACTACTATTTTTTCAGATTTTACTACTTGAAATAGAAAATATTTATATAATTTTAAAAGTATTAATATATACATACATATAGGTAAATATATGTATGTACGTAGAAATTAGTTCATATACAAAGAAATACATCTTTAATAATCAACTTTTCTAGAAAATCGATCTAAAATAACACATTTACCTCCATCATAAATTCACCGTCAGTGTTTTCATAAAGTGTTAGAAACATTGGAATATCTATGTTTGGGAGAATTTTTACTTCAAGTGTTTCTATATAAGATTTGGTGTTTGACCCCTTGACGTTATTGTGGTTAACGTTGGCTGCGTTGTATCGCATTCAGATGTAATAATTTCTCACTTATAAAAGGTCCTCATCACCATCAATCATACCTGTATACAATACGTTCATGAGTTGAGTTGATCTAGATACAATTGCTGTCTACAAATTAATGATTAGAAAATAGCTTTCTCATCACCTTCTAACAAGTTTAATATTTTGCTAGCATGCATCCTTTAGCATGCTTCTATCGATAGTGACGCGAGAGTCCGACATTTGATGCTGTTTTAATTAAAAATCTATACTATTAGAGTTACGAATTCACTCTTTTGAATTTTTAACAAAGTAGATACATATCTATTTCATTTGCCACAAGGTCTTAAAATTTCTTTCCTTATAAAAGTATGACGTGAGGAAATTTTTTAAATTATACATGCTTCGGCATGCCTCCAATATATTTTTTTTTGGTAAATTTATTTCATATTCATACAGATACAGATATAAAGTAAGATCTGTTTACATTCCATTTTACAATTTATGCATGCTTCAGCATGATTCTAGTTGAAGTCTGTATTTATTTAGTAAGTTTGTTTGATACCCATTCATACACATGTACATTGTTAAAGATTGGATATCAAAGTCCAATTTCCTTAGTTTATCTAGAAATGGACAGAGTGAATATCTATTATAATAACCCCATATTCACAATTTAAAATTTTATGTTCTAGAGCTTTCGAAATGGAAAATGTAACCCTTTTACTATAAAAAGTGATAATATGATGTGTTGCTGAATATTGCACTGTGTTATAGTTCATTTTGAACTCTTAAGTTTTCACAATATTTCATACAGACCATCAAGTTTAGAGAATTCCAGTACATTAGGCTAATTATCTTCCCTAAGACCTAATCAATCTTTCAAAAAACCAATACAAACTAGATTTTTCCTTTTTAATTTTATTTATATTTTAATTAAATTTCAACATTTTGTACATCTTCAAATTACTGTATACTGTATTTTGCACCTTTTTCTCATTCGTTGAGTTAACTTTAATCGCAAATATATTAATGATGAGATGAACTTTTCTATTGTAGCTTAATGCCTACATCTTTATGTATATCAATCCACTTATATGAACCATTATAGCTAAATTCTTAACACATAATTCCTTTTAATGATCTATTAAATCATTCTACTATTGATGCTTTCATATTAAGTAATTTTTAATCCTCTATTTATGCATGAATTTTGCAGTGTTTATTAAAAAATTCTTTACCATCATCTATTTGTAAGTTTTTTGGTACTCGTACCATTTCAAAAATATTTTCCATTGCCTTGGTTTTTTCGAGTGCAGCTTTTATATTCAACAATACTCACCATATAAACTTTGAGAATGTGTCAGTTACAGTCTACAAAAATTAATAATTTCTATTTTCTCTAGAATTGCTAACCACTTCACATAAATTAGCTCCATAAAAGATCATCTACTTACTCCATTCATTACACCACTACAATACACAAACAATTTTAGAAATTTATTATGGAGTTCGTTTACTAAATTTCTTTTTAAAGACATTGAGTTGTTTTACAGTTTTTTTGGAGAGTGTTGGGATCTACTTGATACACTTTCAGCTATTTATACTAAAATGTAGTTAATGTTCCAATCTATAAATTTTATCGCTCAGCTCTTCAATTTGTTCGTCAAAAGATGATTTAATTTTTAGAATGTCTTGTTCAATTTTATACCTATCTTCTATCGTTAATTTTATTTCACACTCCACTCCATCAATTTGCATTTGAATATATCCTTGAATTATATTAATGCCTTAAGCTTTATTATTAATTCATCCTTTAGTTTCTCGATTTGAGTTTCCAAAAACAATTTCTGATAACATTATTCTCTGTCAGTGAATGATGATGATTCTCTATGTATGCATTAATAGAAATTATATATTTTATTTAGTTTTCAAAATCAAATTTGTCATAGTATTTTCACGTTGTATCAATCACTTAAGAAAATAAACCCACTTTTAAACCCCATATTTGACCATCAACTTGTATTTTATCTTTATTCAGTTTTAGATTTCTATCTAATTCATTTCTTTCTTCCAAGACTAATAAATCAATATTAGTATCTTCGGTGTTGGAAGGCTGTGGGTAAAAATCATCTTCTTCATCATCATAATCATTCACAGTATTAGCATCATTAAATAAGATGGTATTATTAAATATTGTTCCTTTTGAAAGTTTCTTTAACTTGTCTCTATCTTGAGTGAAGGTTTTTCAAACTTTAAACTTGTATTATTTTCAACTTCTGTCTTCATTTTACTTTGATCTTTCTTGTGTATTCTTTCAAGATTTTTAGAACTATTTATGAATTCTTTGAGAGGTTCTGTTATAGGATCAAATATATCTCTTAGTTGTTCACGTGTATCTATTTCACCAGTTTCTATACTATGAAGCTTTTTCTTCAAGATATTTCTTGTCAACACCAACTGTTTTAACATTTTCTCATCCAAGTTTAATAATAGCAAATAAGAGGTATCAGCTATTAGATCAGATATCAGCTATTAGATAAGATATCACCTATTAGATCAGGTATCAGCTATTAGATCAGGTATCAGCTATCAGATCAGCTTATCAGGAGATGGTCTGGTTTTCAGATCAGCTTATCAGGAGCTGGTCTGGTTTTCAGATCAGCTTATCAGGACCTGGTCTGGTTTTCAGATCAGCTTATCAGGAGCTGGTCTGGTTTTCAGATCAGCTTATCAGGACCTAGTCTGGTTTTAAGATCAGCTTATTAGGAGCTGGTCTGGTTTTTATATCAGCTTATCAGGACCTGGTCTGGTTTTTAGATCAGGGTATCAGCTATCAGATCAGGTTGTCAGACAGCTGATCTGTTAAACAGATCAGCTTATCAGGAGCTGTTAAGATTTTCAGATCAGGTTATCTGCTTCAGATTGAGTTATCAGTTTACAAGTAGCTGGACATTTATAACATTTAGATGAATGAAGTTTAAGGTCAGATAAAATGTGAAAAACTATACTGTTATGTAGTCAAATTATTTTCTAAGACGATCATCACTTAATTCAGTATCTTTGCTTATAATCAAAATTCCATATTTTTAATTCCAACATGATTTATATTTTTCTCATATTACTTAAACATTCTAACTACATTATGATTATTTCCTATCAAATGTTTGGTGATTTTAGTATAAGTTTGACATTAGTAGAATACATCAACATTCTTATCTCACCCCATACAAAAATATGCTTCTCACACACAACATGGTTAAATATCATATTAGTATTACTTATAGCTTTCTTAAAAGAAATAACAGATTCATTATCTCTAAATGTGTAATACTCATGTCTTTCATTAATGAAATAAATTTCTATAGGTATTTATATTTAGATTTTTAGAGAAATTTTTAGTTTAAATATGAAGATGTTTTCAACTTTTAGTCCATCAAAACTTTCTAGCCAACCAATCATAACATTAATTTTTTTTTCGCAATTTGACAGACCAACTATTCTTGCACAAATAGAAATTGATAGAAGGGAACTATGATTTATTTTTTAGCTGTTTGTTGACTCATCAAAATTTCATATCAAGGTATTTTTATGTTGTTTTGACTATTAGTATGTTTATTATGACTTATTAGTCAATATTGACTATTAGTCAATATTTATGAAATCCCTTTCCTAAATATTGGTGCATGCACATAGTCAAAACAAAGTATGCTTTAAGTGTTTAAAACCAGTATTACCATAAAAATGGTGGTTTTAAACTCTTAAACTATACTTTGTTTTACTAACCTCATTTTGTAACTAAATGCATTTTATAAATATTATCTCTTATTATAGAAAAAATAGTATGATTATATGATATCAGAAATTATGTTTTCTGTACTCATTTTGTAACTAAATGCATTTTATAAATATTATCTCTTATTATAGAAAAAATAGTATGATTATATGATATCAGAAATTATGTTTTCTGTTATCATATGACCATACTATTTTTTCTATAATAAGAGATAATATTTATAAAATGCATTTAGTTACAAAATGCGGTTAGTAAAACAACATAAATATACCTTGGTATGAAATTTTGATGATTCATCAATATTTCGTACCATCCTATTTTTAGGTTGTTTTGACTATGAGTATGTACCAATATTTATGAAATGTATTTCATAAATATTATCTCTTATTATAGAAAAAATAAAATAATGTAGCTATACGATATCGGAAAATATTTTCTGATATCATATAGCTATATTATTTTATTTTTCCTATAATAAGAGATAATGGTTCCTACTCATAGTCAAAACAAAGTACATTTCAAGAGTTTAAAAACAGTATTGTCATATAAAATACTGATTTTAAACTGTTAAAATATACTTTGTTTTACTAACCGCTTTTGAGTAAATAAATACATTTCATAAATATTGACGCATACTCATACTCAAAACAAATGATATTTTTATGATGTTTTGATTGTGAGTATGGAGCATTATCTGTTATTATAAAAAATAAAATAATACAGCTACACTATTTTAGAAAATATTTTCTGTATTCGAATAGCTGTATAATTTTATTTTTTATAATAAGAGATAATATTTACAAAATGTATTTATTTACTCAAAAGCGGTTAGTAAAACAACCTTAATATAGGATGGTACGAAATTTTGATGAGTCAACAAACATTAGCTAAAAAATAAATCATAGTTTCCTTCTATAAATTTCTATTTGTGCAAGAATAGTTGTCTGTCAAATTGCAAAAAAAAAAATAATGTTATGATTGGTTGGCTAGAAAGTTTTGATGGACTAAAAGTTGAAAACATCTTCATATTTAAACTAAAAATTTCTCTAAAAATCTAAATATAAATACCTATAGAAATTTATTTCATTAATGAAAGACATGAGTATTACACATTTAGAGATAATGAATCTGTTATTTCTTTTAAGAAAGCTATAAGTAATACTAATATGATATTTAACCATGTTGTGTGTGAGAAGCATATTTTTGTATGGGGTGAGATAAGAATGTTGATGTATTCTACTAATGTCAAACTTATACTAAAATCACCAAACATTTGATAGGAAATAATCATAATGTAGTTAGAATGTTTAAGTAATATGAGAAAAATATAAATCATGTTGGAATTAAAAATATGGAATTAAAAATATGGAATTAAAAATATGGAATTTTGATTATAAGCAAAGATACTGAATTAAGTGATGATCGTCTTAGAAAATAATTTGACTACATAACAGTATAGTTTTTCACATTTTATCTGACCTTAAACTTCATTCATCTAAACGTTATAAATGTCCAGCTACTTGTAAACTGATAACTCAATCTGAAACAGATAACCTGATCTGAAAATCTTAACAGCTCCTGATAAGCTGATCTGTTTTACAGATCAGCTGTCTGACAACCTGATCTGATAGCTGATACCCTGATCTAAAAATCAGACCAGGTCCTGATAAGCTGATCCGAAAACCAGACCAGCTCCTAATAAGCTGATCTTAAAACCAGACTAAGTCCTGATAAGCTGCTCAGAAAACCAGACCAGCTCCTGATAAGCTGATCTGAAAACCAGACCAGGTCCTGATAAGCTGATCTGAAAACCAGACCAGCTCCTGATAAGCTGATCTGAAAACCAGAACAGCTCCTGATAAGCTGATCTGATAGCTGATACCTGATCTAATAGCTGATACCTGATCTAATAGGTGATATCTGATCTAAGAGCTGATATCTGATCTAATAGCTGATACCTCTTATTTGCTATTATTAAACATGGATGAGAAAATGTTAAAACAGTTGGTGTTGACAAGAAATATCTTGAAGAAAAAGCTTCATAGTATAGAAACTGGTGAAATAGATACACGTGAACAACTAAGAGATAT
Source organism: Tachina lurida (assembly GCA_944452675.1). Lineage (NCBI taxonomy): Eukaryota > Metazoa > Arthropoda > Insecta > Diptera > Tachinidae > Tachina > Tachina lurida. Next base: position 60,133,486 of record OX101756.1, read on the forward strand.
ATTTGATCCTATAACAGAACCTCTCAAAGAATTCATAAATAGTTCTAAAAATCTTGAAAGAATACACAAGAAAGATCAAAGTAAAATGAAGACAGAAGTTGAAAATAATACAAGTTTAAAGTTTGAAAACCCTTCACTCAAGATAGAGACAAGTTAAAGAAACTTTCAAAAGGAACAATATTTAATAATACCATCTTATTTAATGATGCTAATACTGTGAATGATTATGATGATGAAGAAGATGATTTTTACCCACAGCCTTCCAACACCGAAGATACTTATATTGATTTATTAGTCTTGGAAGGAAGAAATGAATTAGATACAAACTATGGCTCACCTAAAGATTTCAATAATGAATGGAAATTTGGTGATAGAAATCTAAAACTGAATAAAGATAAAATACAAGTTGATGGTCAAATATGGGGTTTAAAAGTGGGTTTATTTTCTTAAGTGATTGATACAACGTGAAAATACTATGACAAATTTGATTTTGAAAACTAAATAAAATATATAATTTCTATTAATGCATACATAGAGAATCATCATCATTCACTGACAGAGAATAATGTTATCAGAAATTGTTTTTGGAAACTCAAATCGAGAAACTAAAGGATGAATTAATAATAAAGCTTAAGGCATTAATATAATTCAAGTATATATTCAAATGAAAATTGATGGAGTGGAGTGTGAAATAAAATTAACGATAGAAGATAGATATAAAATTGAACAAGACATTCTAAAAATTAAATCATCTTTTGACGAACAAATTGAAGAGCTGAGCGATAAAATTTATAGATTGGAAAATTAACTACATTTTAGTATAAATAGCTGAAAGTGTATCAAGTAGATCCCAACACTCTCCAAAAAAACTGTAAAACAACTCAATGTCTTTAAAAAGAAATTTAGTAAACGAACTCCATAATAAATTTCTAATATTGCTTGTGTATTGTAGTGGTGTAATGAATGGAATAAGTAGATGATCTTTTATGGAGCTAATTTATGTGAAGTGGTTAGCAATTCTAGAGAAAATAGAAATGATTAATTTTTGTAGACTGTAACTGACACATTCTCAAAGTTTATATGGTGAGTATTGTTGGATATAAAAGCTGCACTCGAAAAAACCAAGTCAATGGAAAATATTTTTGAAATGGTACGAGTACCAAAAAACTTACAAATAGATGATGGTAAAGAATTTTTTAATAAACACTGCAAAATTCATGCATAAATAGAGGATTAAAAATTACTTAATATGAAAGCATCAATAGTAGAATGATTTAATAGATCATTAAAAGGAATTATGTGTTAAGAATTTAGCTATAATGGTTCATATAAGTGGATTGATATACATAAAGATTTACTTAATGCCTACAATAGAAAAGTTCATCTCATCATTAATATATTTGCGATTAAAGTTAACTCAAGGAATGAGAAAAAGGTGCAAAATACAGTATACAGTAATTTGAAGATGTACAAAATGTTGAAATTTAATGAAAATATAAATAAAATTAAAAAGGAAAAATCTAGTTTGTATTGGTTTTTTGAAAGATTGATTAGGTCTCAGGGAAGATAATTAGCCTAATGTACTGGAATTCTCTAAACTTGATGGTCTGTATGAAATATTGTGAAAACTTAAGAGTTCAAAATGAACTATAACACAGTGCAATATTCAGCAACACATCATATTATCACTTTTTATAGTAAAAGGGTTACATTTTCCATTTCGAAAGCTCTAGCACATAAAATTTTAAATTGTGAATATGGGGTTATTATAATAGATATTCACTCTGTCCATTTCTAGATAAACTAAGGAAATTGGACTTTGATATCCAATCTTTAACAATGTACATGTGTATGAATGGGTATCAAACAAACTTACTAAATATGTCTACATTTAAATTTTTACGAACTTTTTCCTTCCTTTAATCTAGCAATATCGACTTATGAGATAACGTGACAGCATTGTTTTACTAATTTTCTTCTCTTATTTTGGTTTACCAATTTAAAAGAGAAGAAACAATATGGAAAAATGGTATATTTCTTCAAAATTTTTTGTGCTTTCAAAGATTTTCAGTATAGCCTAAAAACAGATTTTTATTTAATAAATTTTAAATTTACTTACGTAGCCATATGTACGTATACTACTACTATATATATATATACATATACACTATTTAATCTACGTATGTACCTTATTGAAAGGTCCCAGTTGGGCACGTCCATGTAGTGCTGGGGTACTATCGATATTTTCTACTATCGATATCTATCGATAGATCAGATTTCACTATCGATACTATCGATATTACTATCGACTGAATGTTTGTAGTTGAGAGAGAAAAATACAACTAATTTTTCATCAGGTCACAGTTAGTTTTTTTATCACTTTGTTGAAAGTTTATGGTCTTATGTTTATTTTAATATGTATGAATATGTATCTACGAACATTATTTTAGGTGACAGATTTTGAAAAATTGTGCTGATGTAAGTTAAAAAAATTTTATAACACCTCACGTTTTCAAAACTGCATTTTCAATAATATCGATATCGATATTATTTCCTATCGATATTTTCGATATTTTAAAACTATCGATATTATCGATAGTACTATCGATAGTATCCCAGCACTACGTCCATGATACAATTATACAGGTAACCGCGAAGCGCCAGCTGTTTTGCTTGTTTCGTGATGCGATCTGCCAAATGTTGCTTATGTTTTAACAACACACGCGCACATTGCCTATTAAAACTGTACTAATACAAATATGCTTTGCAAAGCCAAGAGCAAACGCAAGTACATGCATATTGTTTTCTCCTGGTTGTCTCTCTTGTCAATCACAAAACAGCAATAAAAATCACTGTTGTTTTATTTGTTGTACATTTGTTGTAAATTCGCGGATACCTGTATAATTGTATCATGGGCACGTCTTTAAGACATCTTTGACGACGGGTACAAGAAAATGGTAAGTCGTAGAAGACATATTGAAGACAGCCCCATACAAATCGTCGACGAAATTTTCATACAAATGGCGCCGAGGTCTCACAAGACGAGATGGCCGACAATGTCGCTCAGATTGTCGTCAACACTGCTTTATTGAAGACAAAACTTATATGACACTGTCACTCAGATTGTCCTCAACAAAGTCTTAATCAGGACAAAACGTATGACACTGTTGCTCAGATTGTCGTCAACACGGCTTTATTGAAAACAAAACGATGGATATTGTCGCTCAGATTGTCCTCAACAAAATTTTATTGAAGACAAAGCGATGGATATTGTCGCTCAGATAGTCATGAACGACGATTTCCTTTAAATTTTCGATTAGAAAACCTAATGAACAGGCGACATGTCGTACATTAATCGTCGAAGACAATGTCGTCTGTGACGATTTGGCCAACTGGGTATACATATACATATACACTTATGGCCAATAAAATAGGTACGACCTTTATAATCCGTGGAAATGCATATTTTGCGATTTTATGTAAACAAATAGTGGATCTTCGTTCATATTTATTTCGTGCAGCATTAGACTAAATAAAAATAACAATAAAAAAGTAAAATTTTAAATTAACATAGTATGCGAAAAAATGCGAAATTCGCTTGGCCTTAAAAATAGGTACGACAAGTAGATCCTTAAAATAAATGGATTTTTGAGAGATTTTGCACAAAAACATCATTGAAACAGCTAAATTACATCAGTAGCCACAAAGTGCACTATTAATTTTAATGTAATTATCTAATTTGTTGGGAATAGAAGAGATAATATTGTGACAGGTGTCAATAGGGGCATCATACCATATTTTCTGCAATTTTTGCAACAATTGCTTAAGCTATGTACAAACGGTTGTCAGATCTTACAATATTGTTAGTAACATGTGCTCAAAATTTCTTACAACCGTGTGAACTGGCAATTTTTGATCTCCGTGAAGATAACAAACTTTTGAACAAACTTTTCTGGTTTTCTCAGAGAGACCAAAAATAATCCTCTCTTATGAAGAGAAAAATGAGTATTTTCAGCTTTGCAGGCTGCAAAATGTAGTGCTGCCAAGTTAAAAAATGTATTTCTGCACAAAATTTTTAATTTATATGGTAACGACATAAAATTGGTTGTTAATTTAGTACTAATCTTAATACCTTTTTTGCATTTCAACAAACTCTGTACCTTTTCAACAAACTTTTTACTTAGCTTTTGGCCTATAACTTCCAAACCGGGCCGCGTTCATTCGATTTTTCCTGGATAGTTAGTGTTTCGAACAAAATTTTTCAACAACCTTTTTCGAAACAAAATTTTCCTCAATTTTTTGCCTATAACTTCCAAACCGGGCCGCGTGCCAAAAAACGACCTATACCGTCTGAAAGGGCGTGAAAAGGGCTATATTTCCTCATCATTCGATTTTTCCTGGATAGTTAGTGTTTCGAACAAAATTTTTCAACAACCTTTTTTGAAACAAAATTTTCCTCAATTTTTTGCCTATAACTTCCAAACCGGGCCGCGTGCCAAAAAACGATCTATACCGTCTGAAAGGGCGTGAAAAGGGCTATATTTCTTCATCATTCGATTTTTCCTGGATAGTTAGTGTTTCGAACAAAATTTTTTAACAACCTTTTTCGAAACAAAATTTTCCTCAATTTTTTGCCTATAACTTCCAAACCGGGCCGCGTGCCAAAAAACGACCTATACCGTCTGAAAGGGCGTAAAAAGGGCTATATTTCCTCATCATTCGATTTTTCCTGGATAGTTAGTGTTTCGAACAAAATTTTTCAACAACCTTTTTCGAAACAAAATTTTCCTCAATTTTTTGCCTATAACTTCCAAACCGGGCCGCGTGCCAAAAAACGACTATACCGTCTGAAAGGGCGTGAAAAGGGCTATATTTTCTCATCATTAGATTTTTCCTGGATAGTTAGTGTTTCGAACAAAATTTTTCAACAACCTTTTTCGAAACAAAATTTTCCTCAATTTTTTGCCTATAACTTCCAAACCGGGCCGCGTGCCAAAAAACGACCTATACTTTCTGAAAGGGCGTGAAAAGGGCTATATTTTCTCATCATTCGATTTTTCCTGGATAGTTAGTGTTTCGAACAAAATTTTTCAACAACCTTTTTCGAAACAAAATTTTCCTCAATTTTTTGCCTATAACTTCCAAACCGGGCCGCGTGCCAAAAAACGACCTATACCGTCTGAAAGGGCGTGAAAAGGGCTATATTTCCTCATCATTCGATTTTTCCTGGATAGTTAGTGTTTCGAACAAAATTTTTCAACAACCTTTTTCGAAACAAAATTTTCCTCAATTTTTTGCCTATAACTTCCAAACCGGGCCACGTGCCAAAAAACGACCTATACCGTCTGAAAGGGCGTGAAAAGGGCTATATTTCCTCATCATTCGATTTTTCCTGGATAGTTAGTGTTTCGAACAAAATTTTTCAACAACCTTTTTCGAAACAAAATTTTCCTCAATTTTTTGCCTATAACTTCCAAACCGGGCCGCGTGCCAAAAAACGACCTATACCGTCTGAAAGGGCGTGAAAAGGGCTATATTTCCTCATCATTCGATTTTTCCTGGATAGTTAGTGTTTCGAACAAAATTTTTCAACAACTCCCAAGCCTGAGTAGAAAACAGTACCGCCAAGTTTTAGTTTAGTTTAGTTTTCAAAAAAAATATGGCAACTTTGATTAGGCTTGAGCTTGGTAGCACTTAAATGGCGTCCTTTTAAGCGTCGCTTCATTGTTAGTTTGCTTTTCTGGCGTTGAAGGTCCTCCATCACGGCATAAAGTGGTTTCTGGTTTCTGGTTTCTGGTTTCTGGGCTGTGGTTTCTACGTAACATTTTTTTTAATGGTAAGTAAAAATAAAATTAAAATTTAAAATAAAATTTTTATTATTTTAATTTTTTCAGGATCAATATATGTGCCCTTATTGTTCCAAACGAATTATTTTAGCCCTGAAGCTCAAAAAGTGGATGGGCGGCATGCGCCATTCCAATTGCAATTCCGGTATGGAGCGGCGTTATAACGCCGCTCCATACCCGAATTACAATTATGATGATGCATGCTACGAATATGAGCCATACTATTACCGGCACTACCACCAGCAGCAACAACCACAGAACCAGCAGCAGCAGCCTCCACAGCCACTGCAGTACCAGCAGCAGCAGCCTGCACAGCCACTGCCGTACCAGACACCGCCACGCCGGCAAGAGCAGACGCTGCAGTACCAGACGCCACGCCGGCACGAGCAGCCCCAATATCAGCAGTACCAGACGCCTCCACGCCGGGAAGAGCAGCCCCTGCAGCACCCGACACCACCACGCCGTCAAGAGCATCCACCGCAGCTGCGGACGAAAACACCACAACCAAAGTGAAGTGAAATAAAGTGCAAATAAAAATGTATATTTGATTGAATTTTTTTATTTCTGTTGTTTGTTTTTTTTTTGTTATAAATGAACTTTCCGTGCAAACAAAATAAAGTACAAAACTTTTATTTTTACTAAAAAGCTTTTTCTTTTAAATCGTCTAGGCTCTGCATTCCACTACAAAATGAGAATGAAAACGTTTTTAATTCCGCAAATTCTCTGTGTTCTAGAAAAGTAATGAAACTTTTTTCCATGACGATTTCATTACGTTTATTTCAAATAAATATTTCAAACAACATGAAAAATATCTTATTATGCTATTAACACAATTGCGACGACAGGCGAACTTCCATAACTCGAGTCACCATTATCCCAAAAAAAAACTTTGAGTTATGGAAGTTCGACTGTAGGTCGATGAACTTGGCTTCAAGAGTTCTTTGCGTAAATACATCTTTTGAAATAATTAAATTTTACGTGCTATCTGTGTTGCTATGGAATTTTTGTGGCCCATGGATATCAAAGTTGAAGGTAAAACCAAAAAAAAAATTACAAAAAATGATATAACTTTCCCGGGGTCACCGCTACAAGGGTCAAATGTATGACGAGCACCCATTAATTTTCTCCGCCCAACATCATATTTAAACACACCGACCGCCTAACTCCTCTCCTTAAGGGACTCCCTTAAAAAGGGGAAATTTTTATAAAATTTACTCGCAGGGCTCCAACTTCCCCTAGGGCGTACCTATCGAAGTCAAATGTATGACCAACCTCCAATATTTTATCAATACAAAGATTTTCTTTAAACATACTTATCGTTTATCTTTAACCATTAAGGTAGTCCCCATGCAAAAAATTATTTTTTAATAGTTATTTCTAGAAACACGCTTCAATCGCTTTTATGGTCGTCTAATGCCTCATCATCATTTACGCCGTCGCTGATAATAATGAGGCAGAAGACGACAAAATAAATAGCAGACCCAGTGGAGAGGAAGGTCGTTTTCGCTCAGTCATTGGCTTCACATTTGTGAAGTGAATTACCTTAGCCACTACGCAACACCTGTGAAAGCAAACTTTTTTCCACGCTTTGGATTACCAATAAGTTTTTTAAATAGCAGAAAAATGTGTAAAATTATAAGAAGATTACAGCATTGCGATGTTGGCGACAAAGAAGCAACATATTTTTACTTCAAGTCGTTGCCGCAGGGAATATTTGCATAATTCGGTATACAAAAATATCCATACCAAGGCACGAGATTTTGAGTTGAACTTTTAGGTCGTCAAATTTAATTGTGTTTCAAAAGACAACAAACAAGACATATACATTTCAAGAGTGTTTACGCAGGCCTCTAATACATTTGTATATACTAGGGTGCGTTCGTAAATGTGAACTAGAGGTCTGCATAAGTAGTCATGAAAAGTAAATAGACGTATTTTTTTAAAATGCGTTGTCGCCGCATATTATATTATACGGGGTGTCACAGAAACCAATCTTATAAGAATTGGATATGAAACTAAGTCTAAAGAACTATTCAGATCAGAAATTTGGCAAACTTTTTTCTGGGAAATTTGGCAAACTTTTTTGTGATTTCAATCCCGAAAATGCAAAGGACTCGAATCAGGAAACACTGTTCAGTCAACACTTCTTAGTGAGTGCGTTGCAAGAACTGGGCTCTATGGTATTAGGATTAGACACAACAGCTCAACACCTGGCTGATCAATGCAGTTTTTTGGTCAATTGTCCGGAACTAGCGTCTATTGACACCGATAGAAAGTGCAAAAGAAATTATTGTAACCACGCGTTATTAAGTAAATTAAAGATTATATTAAATTCGTTTTAAATAATCGATTTGTTTTTTTATTTTTGTCCCAACTTCAAATTTTGATAATATACAATTGTGTTTGTTTTCCCCTCTATTACAAAATTTCAACACTTAGCGCATTTTAAAATTATTAAACTTGACAAAATCTACTTAATTAACAAGTTAGTTAATATCAATTATTTAATTTTTTATTGAAAATAACAATAATTAAATCAAATTTGATTATACAATACAAAAATAATAGAGGGGTTTATTAATTTTTCATTTGTGTTATGTCAAATATACATCTATAGTACATAAATAAAACAAATGTGTTTAAATAATATTACATATAGTAAGGATAGGAATTGCTCATAATAACTACAAGTAAAACTTTTATTTATGGATTCTAATTAGCCACTGCACTGAATTTGTCGGGATAATTTGCACGAAGACTGAAGCATTTAAAGATTAAAGCGTTTTTATCAAAATGTTCATGTAATGGCAAGTGTTGTAGCGAAACTGGTAATACTTGTTCCATTAAGTTACAGTTTGTAAGGCGGGCAATTGATCCACATGTATTATCGAGAGAGGCTTGTTCCTTTTCGTTGGCAATGTCCTGAGACAATGCCATCAAAATACACATATATGCTCTGCAATTGAAAAATATACATTTATTTTTTTAGTTATTGTGTAAATTTATTTAATTAAAAAATTAACACTTACTCGAATAAAAAACCAATTCACCCAATACGGAAACAGTATTGTATCGAAATAGTGTCCGGTGCTGTTTTTCAAAGCACCAAAATGAAAACAGCATTTTGACGAGCATAATGTATCGAAATAAATAAATAAATAGTTTTCGGTGTAGTTTTCCAAAGCACCAAAACATTCGACCAAACCTCTATATACAAAGGGCTTTTCTAAATCCAGTTCCTCGTCCTTCTTAGCTTTTTGCTGCAAATATATATAAAACCCGCAAGTGCTAATTATTATAAAATTACATTTACATGAATTTTTCCTTACTTACCAGCTTAGATGCGATAATTTGGTATACACATCCAAAATACATGGAGAGTTTTGCGGGCTCCATAACCTGAGCCAATAGTGGCAGCAAATTACCAGCACTTTCGTCGTCATTGCCGCCAGCAGGCTCATCAAAATTGCCAGCAACCTTTCCCACCAGAACATCGTTAATGCATGTAAAAATGCTATTTTCACTTTCAAGTGCAGCAAGCACAAGGGAAACCTTTTCATAGTCACGCACAATTTGATCCAATTTAGGAATAAGTATGGTTATGGCATTTCCAACACCTTGTACATATCGATGGCTTAATATGGAAAGGACGTATCTCAATTTTTTTCGAAATCGCGTTTTTAACGTTTTCTGGGAAATAACTTATAATTGCATCCTCCTTGAAGATCTTAGTACGTTACTATTAAAACTCAAGGACTTATGGCCACTTAAAAAATTATTCCTGCATGTAAATGCTTTACGTTTTCTTCAGTTTTTTGCTTCTCCTATAAAATATCCAACATTTGAGATACGTCCTTTCCATATTAAGCCATCGATATGTGATTAGTGTCATTCTGCTTGTACAAGTCAATGAATGTTTAGTTTAGGCTTGGCTCACCCGGCTGTTAGCCGGTCGGCGCAGTTCTCTGGTAGACAGTCTTGTAAGACTCCCCAAGATATGGAATAAAAGCAACTCCGGCACGTTGAGCGAATTCCTTAAGGGCCAACACAGACTCCTCATTCTCATCCAGATGTAGTTTTCTCCGCTATAACCAGCAATATTACATTCAAATATACCGGCAACACTTAATAAACACTCACAACATTTTATTTCATTTTTTTGCTTAAAACACACAAAAATAATTAAATTTACATTTTAATTCTAATTTATTATTATAATGTTTCACTTCTGTGTATTCTGTGTAAAGGGTGGGTATAAACAAAAGTAATGCCAAGTTTTCAATAAATCGCACAAAAAGATGTTGCCACAGTGAAAATAAGGAATTTTAATACAGCAGTGCTGCCAGAAAATTTATGATTTTTCATCTATTTTATAGCGATTTTTTTCTGACGAATAAGTTACCTGCTTTATATTTCTGTGTTCGTTTGTACAAAAAATTAAAAATATGTTAATATGTTAGATATCTTGCCCTCACTTTATCTAACCCTAAAATATTTTTCCATATAAAGTTTGACTTTTCTTATGATAAAATTATATCAGGTGTAGGACGTAGGGTAAAGTGTTCATACTGCAATATGCAATACTCAGAGTGTTTCTATGTAATATCTAAACCGAATATTTTGGTACTTTTGATGATTTTCAAGATGCTATAACTTGGAAACAAAAAAAAACTTCTTTAATAATGTACATAGTTTTCCACACAACCCAAGAGGTACCATGTAAATGTGCGTTGCCAATTATTTTTTATGGCTGGCATCCCCAGTAGGCCTACATACCATAAAATAATTATAATATGTATAATATCTTTGTATTAAATGTAAATTATGTACTAACTAATTTTATATCACAGTTTTTCCAGCAATATCCATTTTACATTGCTAATATCTTTTGTGAAATAATTTTACAGATGTTCGTATTTTCTATCCAATGTTTTTGTTTGCATCTATCACAAATATAATAATGGCAGTCTTTACATATGGTTACTATACTGATCTTTGTCGACTTTAAATGTCCACACTGCACACAAAATCTAGTTTTATCACCTTGGTATTTTATTAGTAAATTTTTTAATATTATTCGAAAATCATCGGGGTTCTTTAAATGTATTAAAGGCTGGTTTTCCAGAATTTTACAAGCATACATTAAAACAAATATGCCACAGCTCGTTTTATCTTTTTGAACATCTCTTTCGAGTATTGGACAATAATTCCACAGAGCTTTTTCCTTCCCTAGCGCATTGAGAAAATTATTATATAGTCGTTTTCCTTCACCTTGACTTTTTACTGAATTTATGTACAAAAATTCATGAGTCTTAAGTTTAAGCACACATAAAGTATAATGGGAAGAATGTAATATAGGTACAAATATCATATCAGGATGATTATTTATTAACAGATTCATCTTTTCAAAATTGATGTTATCAATTTGGCAAGGCAAACAATAGCAATGATATAATCTACTCTCCTTTATAACAGCTAAAAGGCAAGCATCTAAAACAAAATTTGTTAATTGCTCGTTATTAATCAAAGAAGTCCAGTCTGAGGTTTCTAAGTTATCATAAAAGCCAAAACTAACATGATCTACCATATGATTTACTTCAGAAAACAGTGTATCAAACTTGAACAAAAAGAAATTGTCCTTAATAACGGACACTTCATTAGAATTTATCTTATTTTTAAGTATCTTTTTAACTTTTTTACTAGCTTTTGAGGCTAACATCAACTTGGGTCGTATTGCCCTTTTTTTAATGGAACTTATTTTACCCCATTCCTCTTCGGGTTCACTCTTTATAATTAATTGTGTATAATCATGATCTCTTTCTATGACTTCAACACTGAAGGAGTTTTCATCATGTCGAAGCTTTGTATCATTAGGAGTTGAAGTTATGTAAGAATGTTCTTTTTTTATAATCTTACTAAGATCGGTTTCATTGTATTCATTCAAAGAAGTGATGGTATCTTCAATTTCTTTATCCATTGATCCAAACATTTTGTAATGGTATCGCAGTTCCTTAAGCGAACTAAGATAGTCGATTCTCATAAGCTTAACAAACACATCCGGTCTTACAGTTTTTTGTGGCAAAATTATATGTTTTTGCAGAAAGTAAGTAAATTCAACCGGAGCATTACTTATGTGTTCTCCAGATGGATCCACATGAATTCCCATAACATTGGTCCAAAGGACAACAAAGGGACAATATTTGTTTAATATAAACATGCACATTTCATCATTGCGATACTCATTCAATAAAGTGCCTTTATTGATATCTTTGATATCATTTTCTATTTCACTATAAATAGATAAAAACATCTTTCGAAAAGGGCTATTAATTGCTATTGATTCTAATGGATCTCTTTTTTCATTATCTGGAAAATTGTAGTCATTACTTGCATTTTCTACATTAAATTCTATTAAGCATTGACGTACGATTTCCAGACTATTTTCCAAATTATGGTTTTTATATGGTGTAAGCAATATTATAAATATATGTTTGAACCATCTTTGACATTCCTCAATGCTGCTTAAACTAAAAGCAGTTATTAATGCATTTTTTAATAAATGTCTTAAAATATGTTTTTTGCCTAGCTTCGCATTTAAATCTTTGCACATTATGTGTATATAATGGCATTTACACCATTGTAATACAACAAAATCAGGCTTTGCATTTGGTTTTTTTTTAATTCATTTAAGAATAATGCGCAAGCATTAAGGTACTCCAATAAAGTCTGATTATTGAAACTTTTCAACACTGCACCAAATAATGCGGAGCTAACGTCAGTACAAACCCTTTTACACCAAGGCCATTTGAACTGATACTTTATTTTGCTATCTTTCAAAGACAATTTTAATTTATCTAAATAATCACATATTTCTTTCATAGTGTGTCCAGATAGAATTGCTTCCGCAACGGGTAAAATCTTTTTTAATTTAGAAATTCGTAGCACTAATTTATAAGTTAAAATTCGTTTTGCAGCACAAATCAAACTTTTTACACTTTCACCTGATGCATCTAGATGTAATGTAAAATTAGATTCTTCCAATATTTTCATATTGCTTGAGATTGTCTCAAAGGTATAATTTTCCCATGTATATACTGTAAAGGGAGAAGCAAGTCTATGTATATAATTTTTATAAGGGCCAACTTGCATTAGATACAAAGCATAAAAGGGATCTGGGTGATAATACCTATCTTGATTTCCCTCTGATTTACATTTTCTTAATGTTTCTAGCTTATGTATATTTTGCAAATTGCCCTTCTCAGCAATATCATCTGCGGCATCCAAAATTTGCTGCTTTCTGTATAAATATGCTTTATTTTTTCTAAGGTGACTTTTTATTACAAGTCTTTTAACACCTCTCATTTGACCCACTTTTACATCATCTTTAGCATGATGTAAGTCTTTTGTTCTATGAACAATCACTTCTCCTTGGGGATTTATTTTAAACCGAAAAGTAGTACAATTATTAAATTTGCAATAGGCGTACAACAATGTATTTTTAATGCCACACTTAGCATTGTAGAAACACAAAATGCAAACATTGTTTTGTTTTGAATATTCTTCTCTTATCAAATCCTCGAGAATTTTTATTTTTGTAATCTTGTCAATATTAATATGTTTTTTTGTATTGATATCAACATGAAAGGAACAGTCTTTCAAATTAGCTTTAAATTTTCTATTAAGTTTTGTGTTGTCTGAACTATCACGTATAACTTCTCTATTACATTTTTCGTTTGGATTTGGAATTTTTCGGTATTTTAGAAAATCAGAAACATTTTGAGAGTCATCCGTTATCTCAAACGGACCTAGTGTATGATCTCGTTTTTTACTCTCAGATTCTAAAATTTTCGGAGAACTTTTCAAAATAATACTTTCACTACCATGTGTAGTATCAGTCGTTTCTTCAATTTTAGGGTTTTTTTCGATAATACCCTTATTTAAAATTTCTTTCAAGCACGTTATAATTTCGTTAAGGTAACATTCATTCTTTGTGAAGTTTTTACTAATTTCATCTTTTATATCATAAACAAAAGATTTAAAGTCTTTCACTAAATTTTCATTTAACTTTTTATTTATTTCATTATTTTTCAAAATTGCGATGAATTCTGATTTGCCATTTACAAATTTAGAATGTGCAGCTAAACTTCCCAATTCAGAAATATTTTTCTCTTCATTAAATTCTGTTTTCTTGGAATTAGTTGTGATTTCCAAACTTTCGTCAACATCAGACAATAGCGCTGATACAAGAACTTGTTCCATTGGAAAACTTTCAAATTTCTCAGAGATTTTTTTCACAATTTGTATTATTTTTTAATAAGCCTGTATTGCTTAAATTTAAAGTTTCCAATAAAAATTCTTTTTTTCCATTTTCAGAAATTTCAGAACTCATATACGTTATATTTCTTGTTTCCAATAAGATATTACTTTCTACTTTTTCGGGCACATCTAAGCCTTTATTTCTTAAATCTAAAGTTTCCAATAAAACTTTATTTGCAGGTATTTCTAAACCTGTATTTACATTTTGTGTTTTTAATACACGTTTTGCAGCACTTGAAATGCGTTTGCGAATTTTCGCACTATTTCTTATTTTGCCGTGTTTGCTTTTCTTCTCATTTAGAGTATTTATAGCACATTGAAATAAGGTTTCATTTGCTTTCGAATAGCTTTTCAAATTTTCTAAATTTTCTAAATTTAATATAATGTTTCTTAAATCTAACTTCTGCTTCCGTGTCCCTTTCATCTTAGCGTCCTAAAAATTGAGAGAGAAAATAAAATATAAGAGCAGTTCTGAAATAAAGAAAAAAATACCCAGCGAGAAAAGGTAATGAAATTATAAAGGTATTTAAGCGTATTCTCATAATTATCTCTATGAAGTAATTAAACGTCTTCGTTTAATTACCTTTCTCGGATAATTACTTCAAAAATCATTAAATTTTTGATGAGGTAGTTAACCGAGGTTTACTGTATTAAGTGTACACGCAAGAAAAAGTAACAATTCGTCGATTGGTTTCTGGTTTGCGGCACATTATATACAAAATACATTACGTCTGCAGCAAACCAGAAACCAACCGACGAATTGGCACAAACATATGTTATACAAGCAACTTATTGTTATACTTCTCCCGCTGGGTAAACCAAGTGCTTTTAAATAGTTACCTGGTCTTAAGTTGGTAGTGCTGCAGGGCTTCTGTTTCCAATTCGTCCTTTCCATATACAAGTTTCTCTATATTAAAAACAATATTAGATATAGATAACAAAAAATAAAATTAATCAAATTTCATTTGAACTTACCCCGATGATGTATCAGCTGTGGATTTTTGTTTAAAGTGAGGCCAAGTTTTAATGTATTTAGATGGTTTAAAATGCTACCAGACTTTAGAGAAGCCATAAGCTTAGAAATAGGGCTGTCAGACTGTTTGTCGCCAAATTGTTAAAAATCATATCAAAATCGTCAAGTTATTTGTGAAAAGTCCTCGAAAGAATAATTAAGTTTACAAAAAGAAACAATAGTTTTTTTCTTTACAAAATTAAAAAAAGTTATAGGTACAATATTATAGTACAATCTTATAGTTTTTAAATAATTAAAAAGCATAATAATAGTAGTTTAAGTTCATTTGACGATTTAACGCACTAACAATGACGATATTAGATCAATTTCGTCTGGCAACCAGACTGAAAACATGTATGTTGTCTGGCAGCACGTTTTCCGAAACGAAAGAGAGCGCAACAATTCCTGCACATTTTGCAGATTTGCTCTCTCAATTTTTCAATGGCCAAAAAAAAGTTTGTTGCAAGAGTTTGTTATCTTCTCGCGGGTCAATTTTTGTCAGACGTCGTTGCCAGAAAAATCATTGTCAGTCCATTGCAAGACTAGCAGCTGACAACAAATTGTCAGACATCTTACAATCGTGTGAACACATTGTAAAATTATTGCCAGCTATTTGTCAGACATTTTAATATTGTCAGATGCGCGAAGTTCGTGCATCTGACAATGGCGTCATTGTAAGAGAATTGTTTCTATGGGCAACACTGTACACGCTTGATTTTAAAGAAAATATATTTAATAAAATATATGCAGCCAAAATCATTGCAGTTACTTCTTTATGGTCCATAATAATTAATATTTTCACTTTTTACATTTAACACCACCACAAACAATTGATATTTAACAATTTCTAACAAGCGCTTTGAGTCTGGCAACGCATAATAATGTCTGGCAATTTTTGCATATGACAACCGTGTGAACTTACAATTTTTTTGCTGACGATTTTGTCAGCTGATTTTATTGTCATACAATCATCTAGCAATAAATTGTAAGATTTCCTGACAAATTTGATACAACCGTGTGAACTGTCAATCTGCCATACACTTGCAATTTTTGATTGTCAGTACAATGTCAGCACATTGCCAGATCTAACAATATTGTAAGATCTGACAACCGTGTGTACATAGCTTTAGTCTATTCATATCTCTCGGATCGTACACAATTTGTTTCCTATAATAGATCGAACTCTAGCATTGGGTGTGTTACTTCAGGAGTGCCTCAAGGGTCGGCTTTAGGTCCCATATTGTTTCTTATGTTTATAAACGACTGCCTTTCACTATTGACAAACAATTTTTGTGAACCTTTTGTTTATGCTGATGACATGATGCTTCTATTTTCTAGCACTCGTGAGAGCCTTAATGTAATTGGAACTTCTTTTAATAATCACCTCAATCTTATATCAGACTGGATGCGAGTTAATTCGCTTGATATAAATCCTTCTAAGACTAAAGCTATGAATTTCTACTCTTCTTACCGCCAGTTTAGCTATCCTAACTTAATTATAAATGATTTTCCGGTTATATATTATGAATCCATTAAATGTATTGGTATTATTATAGATAATAGACTCAACTTTAATGATCACATTGATCACATTGCTAAAACTAGTTGTCAAATTCTGAGAAGGCTTTATTCTTTAAGATGTTATACGCCTAGACATGTCAGAAGTCGCCTTGCTAAATCTCTTATTATGTCACGCATTAATTATTGTCTAGAGGTATATTCAGCAACATGGTCTTACAACTTGAATATCATTGAAGGAATTATTCGAAGGATAACCCGTTACATTTTTAGTGTTAGAGTTCATATTAGCCTACGAGTTCTAATTCATTTTTACAAAATTATTGAATCAAATAGACCATCACAATTGGTTAATTTATTTTCATTCTTAAATTCTACCCGTAACATTAAAATATCTGTTCCTTTATGCCGTAGGTCTCTCTTTGATCACTCTTTTGTTAAAATAATACCCCATAATTGGAGTGTCTTGCCAAATGAGCTTAAATTATTTTCCTACTCATGTTTTACTTATAAAAAAAAACTTTTGATTTATTTCAATAATAATTCTTCCTAATTTAGTTCTCTATTATTGTATTTTTTTTCTGGCTATAGTTAATCTTATTTTACTTTCATATTGTGATATATTTTTATTTTTATGCAATATTTTTATGGCTGGGGAGCCAAATTATCAAATTATCCAATTTATTGTAATAATTCATATCTAAAACTGTTCAAACTATCCAAATTTGTTATATGTACATATATGTAAATATAAATATAAGTTAACTCCATTAATGTAATTTTTATTTTTAATTACTACCTTTACATAATTGAAATAATTACCTATGAAATGTAGTAAATTTGAAATTGTAGTTAACTTTACTTTATAATTTTTTATCATTGAAAATAAATAAATAAATAAATTGCATCTTGTTTTGAATATATTCTTTTCCAGTCCTTGTCGCTAATAGCCTTGAGAACCAAAACGTAACTGAAAATCGTGGAGCTGTGAAAAAAAACAGCCCAAGTACGGATGCAACAATTGATATGCTGGCGAAACCAGACCCTTTTAACTCATCTAAGGCGATTGCAGCTGAAATAAAAAAAGGAGAGAGGTGTCTTAGGACACCCGGTTATAGCAATTGCTACTAAGCTATATAATACTATGTTCACACTTATGTTTTTAAACTTTTTTAACGCCTCATTCGTGTTTAAGAGCTTAAACACGATGATTTTGAGATTTTTTACCATACATTGACTTGTTTTGTTAAACATCTCAAATGAAGTGTTTTGTTAAACATCTCAAATGAAGTATTTAATACCATGTTCACATTTATGGTCTTAAACGTGTTTAAGGCAAGTGTTTTAAAAAACTAAATACAACCGTTCACACTACATTTGAGATGTTTAAGGTTGACGTTTTGTGAGTAAATTATTGTATTTGTAAAAAATTACGAACAATTATGCTTTTTATTGGTTTATTATTTTCAAACAACAAATGTTTTTGTAAATAATTTAGTATTTCTTCTCTAATTACTTGTTTACCAAATGATTTTTCACATGACGCCATTTAATAAAAAAAACAAAGATGCCAGAGTTATAAAAAACGCACTGAACATACTCCATTTGCGTGTTTAGGGAAGTGTTTAAATCTTAAACACTTCATTTGAGATGTTTAACAAAACAAGTCAATGTATGGTAAAACATCTCAAAATCATCGTGTTTAAGCTCTTAAACACGAATGAGGCGTTAAACACGTTTAAAAACATAAGTGTGAACATAGTATAAGATTTAAACACTTCCTTAAACACTTAAATAGAGTATGTTTAGTCCGTTTTTTGATAACTCTGGCACCTTTGTTTGTTATTAAATGGCGGCACCTGATAAATTATTTGGTAAGCATAATTACTTAAGAAATACTCAATTATTTACAAAAACATTTGTTGTTTGAAAAGCATAATTATTCGTAATTTTTTACAATACAATAATTTACAATATTGTATTGACAAAACGTCAACCTTAAACATCTCAAATATAATATGAACGGTTGTGTTTAGTTCTTAAAAAACTTTGGTTCTTAGAAAACTCGTCTTAAACATAATTGTGAAAATGTTGTCGTTTGGTTTCTGGTTTGCTGCAGACATAATGTATTTTGAATATACTGTGCCTCAAGCCAGAAACCAGATGACGATATATTCTACATGTTTTAAAACATAAGTGTGAACATAGTATAAAACAAACTTAATGCAATACAATGCAATAAAATTATATTATATGATGATGTCAAATTCGCCGAAAATATTTCAAAACGTTTCCATTTATAACCCATTATTATCTTTTCTGGCGGAGCACGATTAAATGAATATATTGTTTGTTGCCGGCGGCGGCTGTTATTCGTCTTACAGTCGATCGGCAATGTTCTCTGGCTTGTGCTTATTTGCAAAAAAATAATACAAAAACAAACTGAGCGATGTTTCTCATTGTTGTTGCTTTGTTTTTTTTCACTCATTTCAAAGAACCAAAGAAAACAAATTCAAACAATTTGCTTCGTTTATTTTCGTACGCTGCTTTTAAGTACAAGGAAATCAAAACAAAAATAAATTTATAACTGTAATAATGATTAATTTTGTTACGAAAATTATTTTCTAACCCCTGTATCTCGCCATAAATAGCAATAGCTATAATAACCGAATTTCCGCAAGAAGTGTTCATCATCTGTAGTGTGATGGAAGTCTTCCCGGACGAATAGCTTGTAAAGATCCCTTGTTGAATTTAACGAAGAGAAAAGACTTTGCAAATCGTCATAAGACATGATGTGGTTCAGAGGGACTAAAAAAATGGCGCAATATACTCTGGAGCGGTGTAACAAAAATTGTTTTTTTTGGATATGATGCTGGGCAAAATGTCTGAAGACCTAAGGCCACGAATACAACCCAAGTTGCCCGAAAAAAAAAATCAAACATGGTGGCAGTAATATAATGGTTTGGGGATGTTTTTCTTGGAATGACGTCATTTTATTTCAGAGACAATGACGATAAGGTCTACAAAACCATTTTAGAAGATTTCATGTTGCCTTATGCTGAGGAGAAAATGCCACTATGTTAGTGTTTCCAGCAATATAACGCTCCCAAACACTCCCCTAAGTTAGTAAATGGTTGGTTTCAGCCAAGCCAATTAAAAATCTATGGACAGATCTAAAAACAAGGATTGGACAAGAAAATATTCAAAACAAGACTCAATTATGGCAAAAAGTGCAGAAAATATGGTATGATGCCCCTATTGACACCTGTCACAATATTGTCTCTTCTATGCCCAACAAATTAGATAATTACATTAAAATTAATAATGGACTTTGTGGCTACTTATGTAATTTAGCTGTTTCAATATTGTTTTTGCGAAAAAAGGCTCAATAATCCTTTTATTTTCAGGATCTACTTTCCGTACCTATTTTTATGGCCAAGCGAATTTCGTATTTTTTTCGCATAGTATGTTAATTAATTTAAATTGTTACTTTTTTATTGTTATTTTTATTTAGTCTAATGCTGCACGAAATAAATATGAACGAAGATCCACTATTTGTTTACATAAAATCGAAAAAAGTGCATTTTCACTAGTTGTAAAGGTCGTACACAAGGCGAATTCAGTATCAGGTGACCTTATCAGCCCAGCTGATTATCAGCTGTTGCTACCAAATTGAGCATTTTGAACCAAAACTTCAAATAACAACTAAATATAATGGAACATATTAGAATGTATTCGGGAGAACTAAAAGACGACAAGGTAGATTTTACAACCTAGCAACATTAAATTTGAAGATTTTAGGGATACCATCCGTGTCGAAAGGGTTATTGGGATTTGACTGTAATTCAAAATATTTTTAATTTCCCATCATCTCCATGATAGCTATTAAAGACCTGCGTAAATAGTCTTGATATGTAAATACGTCTTGTTTTTTAAATGTATTCTCGTGGCTGCATTATACTAAACCAATAATAAATGCTGTCGTATTATAAGCAAAGCACGATAGATGCATTTGTGTGCGTGTATATGAGCGCTAACCAGCAATGTCGTAAAGACTTCTTGTTATGAACAAACAGTCAACAAAGTAGTGTTGATACGTGTATGCTTGTTATTTTCCATATTGTACGTTTGATTGTGTGTGTGTAAGATGTAGATGGTAAGCTATTATGTGTTTAAGGGAGGTTTTTTTTAAGCAAGCGCACACAATTAATGTAAATGCATGTGAACGTTTGTTTGTGTGCAGAAAAATAAAAGAGCATACACACAACGTGTGTGTGTATGTACATGCATGACGCTTGTATACGCGCCCATGCGTAGAAAGAAGCAAGCATCACAAATTTTTCAGTCACGAAGTACTTTCTTCTTTACTCCTATACTTGCAATAACTGAAACAAGTTCTTGCAAACAGTGTTGCTTAGCGTTTGTTTTAGAAGACTTCGCTGTAGTAAAGCATTTGAAAAATTCCTCATGTCTTGAAAGTTCTTATAAATAGTCTTGTGCAGGACTTTAATAGCTATAACTGAAATAATAACAATGAACCCATCGCAACTTATATGTATAGGTATGAATTTTACAAGCAACGGATACAAAAGCGACACAAATATTAGGTAAAAACATACCCATTGGTATATATACTGTCTATGTACATATATTAATTTTTATATGTTTGAGCCAAATAAAAGTAATTAATTACAAAAAAATTAATAATACAAACAGGTCATAAAAAATGTGAGTTTGTTTTAATAGCAGAAGAAACACGTAAATTTTCACCTGAGGTGTTTAAGACTAATATAAAAAACACGTAAATTTTCACCTGAGGTGTTATACTTGTGTATACATTTTAAGACTGATATAATGGCAAAGGCATATATATATACATATATATATCGTTAAATAGATAATTATGTCTACTATTGTGATAACATTGAAAAAATTAAGAAACATTTGAGTAAAGAAAATGATATCAATAATATAGGCAAAAATAAAAAATGTAGAAAATTTAATTTTGTATTCAAAATTGGATTTAAAAGAAAATGTTAAATGTGAAAATTGAAATTAAAAGAAAATGTTAAAAAATTTCAACATGAAAAAATATTTTATTAAAAAAATTCTGTGAAAAAAAACTATTAAAAAATTGTGAAAAGTGCTAAACGTTGCAAATTTTGTTAGTGGTAACTGCCGTGGAGAAATACTTTCATATTTATGTGAATAATTTTTATTATTATTATGTTAAACAAATTATATTTTTGAAGTTTTGGACGAACTACATCCCATGTTGTTTTTTTTAATTGTTGTATTTTCTCATTGTTTTTGTAATCCTAATATTACCTTGAGGGTGGCGTTGGCTGAGGTAGTTAGCACGTTGACTACAAAACCGCAGTTCCTGGGTTCAACCCCGGTATCTAACAGTCATTAAAAATAACATCACCATGCATTTTTCTTATGTGCATTATTGTCCCTTTGTATCAGTTGTTGCAGGAAAGTTCAAGTGATGAAGGCATAGTCACTGGTCACTGAACTATACCGACTTCAGCAGATACTAATCGTAATGTAACATCAGAGCGCCCTCCTTCGTTGTGTAGCTGAACCATCGGCGAAGTAAAATAATCAATAAAATGGCTTCGAAAAAATTTAATACGCCTCATTTAACAGCAGAGGCGCTGCAACAATGCATTATTAAAAACGTGAAAAAGCAGAGTTGAAAATAACTGAAGCTTTCCTCTATCTCTTCCTTCACCACCTGTCTTCTCTATCACTATACCTTTCCTAAAGAAGGTAACACCTAGTAATAGTAGTAGGCATTCATTGCCTGAGTGTTACTTCTCTTAAAAAAAAATGAATCTGCTTTGTTATTAACACTTACCAAATAAAATTTCACTACAGAATTATTAGAACTATATTTAGTTTTGTTTTTTCACGCAGAGATTTGAAGGTTTTCTTGGTTAATTAATTTGTACAAACAGTGAAAAAAACACAAAAGTATTTATGAATTAATAAAAATTACCTTCTTCACCAGCCATTTCTTTTTTGTTTATTTATTTATTTGAGTTCAGTCTGTTCAGTTTGTTTTGTTTATATGTATTTAGGTATATTTTTTGACATTTGGCTCGCCATTATAGGAAATTTGTCTGCTCACTGAAGACAGTTCTTAATAAAAATACGCATGACCAGGGTTGGATTTCGAGTTTTACGCAATTATTGATACAATTAACTAGTAATTGCTCAATTTATTAATTGACTTATTGTATGGTAAATTGTGGCCAATAAAGGCTTTAATTGCAAAAAAAATCCCTAATTGCGCAATTAAGGGGTATGTCTGAACGCGGTATAAGTTGGCAGCAACAGCAAATGCTGTTGCGAAGTCGGGCTGCCGTCAAAATAATCGTTTTCATTTAAGCCTAAATTAAAAAAAACTAATAGTTTTTGTTGTGTAAATATTATTATTAATTTTGCTTGTAATAATTTAAAAATTCCCTAATGTCTACCTGCCCGAGGGTGCCGGCGCTAATAAACGCCACTGGCTCTAAATGGTTGAAGGCAGATGAATGCCTTTAATTTTAAATGAAGTAAACTATTTCTTTTGATGGTTAGAGCTCAGCAAGGAGCTCACAAGAAAGTTGTTTATTCATTAATTTAAATACAAAATTGTATTGGCTTATATACTACTTATGAGAATAAAGCTTAACCTATCTTAAAATAAGAGAAAAAGAAAAGGTATATGCTTAACAAGCAAATTGTTCCTTTTAGTTTCCCACGGTAGACGTGCGGCGTGTGTCTCATAAGAAATTTGGAAAACATACTGCCTGTTCCACGATGTCACTCATGTTCGTTCGCACGCATTTTAAACGACAAACAGCTGTTTTGCGTTCCACTAAAAGCCTTTAAGACGACAAGTCGAAAGAAAGTGAGTGCGAACGATAACGTAAGCATTTCAATACAAATTTGCGCCCCAATAAAAATTTTTTCAGTCATTTGTACGAACTTCAATGTCAAAAGCAGGCACTTGTATTTTAATTGTCGACTGATACAAAATAAAACAAATTATTTTTATTTACACAAATAAAATAATTTGCTTTGCCAATAGTAATATTAAACTGGCTTCGCTGGCAATGGATTTCTTGAGTAACGCGTCGTTGGCGGTCTGGGCTTGTAAGTAAGCCATTTTGCGTCCTTTGGCTGAGCTTTGTGATACTCTTCTCTGGGTATGTATGTATGTGTGTTCGACAACAGCTGCGATGAGTAAAAATATTCTGCCTACCACCACTTCCGCTAGTTATAATGAAATTGGTTAGAATCTATCGGTCTTATGTATAAGAAAAAACGGCCAAGCAGTTAGCATAAATCACATTGGAATTTAATAGTGGGTGAAAACTACATTATGCGCCGATTTTTAATGCCAATTTGTGTGGAGGAACTCTTTAGCACCTAGTTCAATGTCGTCACTTATGCTAACTTCATGTCAGTTTTTTCTTATACATAAGGCCGTATTTATTCATCTAAGCAGTTGTTCTACATACACAGAGATGAAAATCCTTAAGCAATCCGGCTATACAGAAAACTTACTGAGCGGAGCCGGTATTCGGTAATAATATATATACCAAATAGATAAATACAATAATAATATATGTATGTATATGTATTTACATATGTCCATACCTAGAGGAGAGAGTTCTTAAGATCGGACGAAGGCCAGTTTAACAAAAAATATACTTGTACTCTAAGACGTCGCCGTTGCGCATACATGTGTACTTACATATCTATGTATGTATGCACAGAAAAGAAAATTATTACACTCGTCCAAAGGCCGGCTAGGTAGAACACTTTTCTGGTTCTGTTGGTATTTTTGAAAGACCTAAAGATAATGAAAATCACCCAAATGAATATGAATAATGACCGAAATAAATGGGATGTTGGTCATTTTCCATTTGGGTGATTCTTCAAAAAATTGTGTTTTTTTTTTGTTGTTTATTTATCATAAATAAAAACCAATGAGTAATTATGTGTAATTTTTATACTTAACAAAAATTGTTTTGTTAAGTTTCTTTTTTTAAATTTATTTTTGGGTGCCACTTGTTGCTATTTAGAATTAGAACAGAGTTTCATTTTTTAAAGCACAATTTACACATTTAAACGATTTTTTATTCTTATTTGACGATGAATGTGTGAAATTGTTGATGTGGCAATATGGATATTTGACAACGGGTATACGGCTTACGTTAGAAACGTAAAACCAGGCGAACGACAAGTCGAATGTTATTGGGGCGCTGATTCGAACGAAAGTGAGTGACTGCTTATCTTTCGCCTAAGTTTTCTTTCGACATTCTGGAACTGGCTGATAGATTCTGTATTGTTTATATTTATATATAAACACATTATTGGTTATTAAATATGATTTATTCAAGTGCATTATGCTGCGGCCTTTGAGCAGACTGGTGAGTGTCAAATAGCCGTTACACAAAATACATATTTACGTTGCAGTCTGCCAATGCATTTATCTAACACTTCATGCAGCGGTATTTGCCCGAATGCATGAGTGTCAAATGTCCAAAATACTTTCAATGCAATTGGATGTTATGTATGTTGCGGTCAAGTTGACTTTAAATGTTTACTACGCAATGTTAGTCGTAGTGATAGTTAGAACACGCAACACCTCCACCTTTTATAAGAATGTTCATATAACGTTAATTTTATGGACATTCTTTTACAAATTTTGTTTTTCTTATGTAAATAATTTTGTTTTTTAAATTGTAAAGAAATATTTATTATTATTATTATATATGTATATGTATATGTAGTCGTAGTCCGGACATACGTGTACATTAATTTTATTTACTTTTATATAACTTTAGCCTATTTTTATGCACTACTTGTGTTTTATTAGTTTTCTTATCAACTATGGTTACATTATTTCTTAAGTCTATTTTCTTAACCTTGTAAGGTCCTCTATATTGTATTTCTAACTTATGACCTGCTTCATTTTTGAGTAAAACTAGATCTCCTATCTTAAAGTTATAATCAAGTATATCCTTATCATAGTTTAGTTTTTGCCTAAGTTTATTTTTATCTAATAATTGCCTAGCTGTCTTATATGCTATTTCTAACCTAAATTTTGTTTCTTTGGCATAGTCCTCTATATTATATAGTGGTGCTACTTTATCTACATTGAAAATCTGAAAACTGTTAGGAGTTTTTGCAAAGACTAACTCATAAGGACAATAATTATGTATTGTTGAAGGTGTTGTATTAAAACAATAAGTAAAATATTTTAGCCATTCGTCCCAATCATATTTGTCTATAGATATATAGGAACGTACGTATTCATTGAAAGTTCTATGACTTCTTTCTATTGTGCCTACTGTAACCATAGGTAAGTATAAAATTTTCAAATATTGCCTTAGCGATTGTTTTAGCGCTTTTGTCTTGTATTGGTATAGTTACTAAATATTTAGTTAAATCACATATTATTGTGATTGCGTATTCATTTCCAAATAATGATTTTGGGAATGGTCCTATTGTGTCTACCACTACCGTATCAGTAGTAGGGAACTGCCAATCCGGCCGCAATTAAAATTTTGAAATTTTGAAATTTTAATTACCCAAATTTTAAAATTCTTGGAAATTTGTGAAATTTGATACCCTTGAGTTTTCGGCGGCACGCTTTGATGTTTTTTTGTTTACATAAGGAATTTTTTGTTTACATTAGGAGTTTTTTTTTTTGTTTACATTAACCCTTGTGGGAACGGGTGATTTTTTTTTGGGGGTTACATTAATTGTGTGAACGGGTGATTTTGTTTTTTGTGGGAATACGTTAAGTGGGTTCATAGGTTGGAGGTTTTTCTTTTTGTAATGTATGTATGTATATGACGACGGGAAAATCATGAATATGATTTTTCCTAGTACCAACGGGAAAATCATGAATATGATTTTTCCTAGTACCAACGGGAAAATCATGAATATGATTTTTCCTATTACTAATGGGGCTGAAATAGTGAAAATTAATTTTTCCTAATGCCGACGGCAATACATGATTATTTTTCCTAATGCCTACGGTAAAACATGAATATTATTTTTTTCAAATGCCGACGGCAAAACATGATTATTATTTTTTCAAATGCCGACGGGAAAATGATTTTTCATAATTCAGACGGGAATTATTATTGCTAATGCTAATATAGGAGTTTAAGGCTGACCGTGACTTGGGTGGGTGGAGTTGTTGTTGTAATATATAACAGAGGGAGTTTATGGATGTGTCTGTCTGTCTGTCTGTTGTGCGAGGCTGTGATTGGCCGGGGGAGCGTGGTGTAGTTGAGGTAGATGGATTGAGTGTATGTGTGTGTGTATACCTGTCTGTTGGAATTTGTGTGAGGGTTTGATTGACAGGGGGCGGGATGTAGTTGAGGTAGATCGACTGCGTGTATGCAGGTGTTGCAAGTCTGTAAGAATTAAAGGCTTATAGTGATTTGGGGTAGGTGAGGATGTTGTTGTACGAGTAGTATGTATCCATGGGAATTTGTGGATGTGTCTGTCCGGGGGAATTTAGGCGAGGCTGTTATTGGGAGGGGGTATGGTGTAGTTGAGGTTGATCGACTGCGTGTATGTATGTCCATATATTTGTAGGAGCTTAAGGCTGATCGTGATTTAAGAGAGGTGAGGATGTTGTTGTAATATGTATACGTAGGAATCTGTATGTATGTATGTCTGTGAAAATTTAAGGCTGATCATGATTTAGGGTAGGTGAGGTTGGTGTAGTAATATGTCTGTGTGTATAAACATATGTTTATAGGAGTTTAATGCTATTAGTGATTTGAGGATAGGTGAGGGTGTTGTCGTACGAGTGATATGTATGCGTGGGAATCTGTATGCATGTTCGTAGGAGTTTAAGGCTGGTCGTGATTTGTGTTGTTGTCAGTGTTGTTTGTAGGAATGACCGTGAGAATTTTTGTATGTATATCTGTAGGAATTTAAGGTTGGCCGTGTTTTGTGAGGGGTGGTGTCTTGTTGAAATAATCTGAATTTTTCTTAGATGAAATCTGGTATATATGTGTGTGTGCGTGTGTGTACGTATGATTTTCTCACGCTAGTAGTTTTATGTACGTAGAAATAAATTGTATTCAATATCGAGATTTGGTTCTATAAAATATTCTCATATATCTGATACATATACATTTACATAAGTATATTTTCATACTCAAGGTTGCTGGGTATTTTGTCATGCTTAAAATTGTCCAGCTTTAAAGTCTGCCTGCGAGAAATTTGTTTATATTACAGATTTTGTTTATTTAACTACGTCCGGCTTCTTTCGCTGAACTTCTTTTCATACGATCATGGGAATTTATAGTTTCTCTGTCCATAATAAGGTCGTTTAGCTTGGGCATGTGCTCTGACTGAATGGTTTGCGTTGTTCATATATTTTTATGATGTAGATATGTAAGTGTGATTGTCAAGATCTAATAAATATTTGAGTATTGATAAGAAATTTGATATTATGTGTACATACATATCTACAAATTGATTTTATGTATGTATGTACATATGTATGTACATACAAATAAGTGTTTGCCTCCGTGTTTGAATACATTTTTTTTGTTTTTGTTGTTGTTCTAAATATTCGCCTGGTCTTTCATATATAGATGTCAAATATCTTCATAGTTTTTTTTATTTGAAATTAAAAAAACGTTGTTTTAACTTTTATCTGTATTTACTTAATAGTTTGTGAGGATTTGCTGTTTTAAGTAAAACTAAATTCCTTAAGATACATACTTTAGAATAATAGTAACTATAATAGAAATATTTCCTATATTTAATTTACATTTGTTTAAAGTTGATGCAGCTTATCTTCATTCTTAGAAATATTTTGATATAAAATTTTTTCCAGCCGTAGGCTTTTTTCATCACCTTTTACATTTATTTTAGAACATCTTGCATTGCCTTTTATACATTTATAAACATTTTTAAATGAAACTGATCCAGCAGTCCAGCTTATCTAATGATAGTTTTTTGTTAGCCAGATTGCTTCTTTTTTTTATTTTTTATTGATTATTGAGTTTTATAATGAAATCATTATATTCGTAATTGTTGAAAACAATCGCTACTTCTTTTGCGATGAAATCATTTGAATTACTTTTGAAACATTGTACGTATATAAAAATTATGTTGTTTTCCATATTACTCAATTTATAAGACTTTTCGAACTTGTCCTTTGATGGGTATATACATATGTATTCTATTATACGATCATGAATAAGAATACAGTAAGCTGATTTCTTTGCTTACTATTTCAAATTAAAATTTTATTCAATTGCCCCGCTATTGAATAAAAGGAGCTTTTATCTTAAACTCTGGTACAGGTAGAAACGCATGAGATTCTTTCATATACTACCTTTGCTGGAATCTTAGATACATATAATAACTATATAGAATTGCATTACGTTTATTTATAAATTTTATTTTAAGATCAGCATCATATGGATATGAGACTGAACCTAAATGTACTTTTAAATTAGTTAATTCATAATGAACAATCTTATTTTCTTCTGGAATAGCGATCAACAGAAAACGAAGTCGTTTTCTTACAATTTAGGTCTGACCTCTCAACTGCTCCTCTAGTATACAATATGACTTTGTATGTCAGTATTTCTGTCTACTCTTTGTCAGCGTTAGGGATAATTAAATTTTAAACTTTTTATTCTTCAGATTGTGTTACTTCATACTGATAATATGTTTACATTAATAAGGTACGAGTGTATGTTTATTTTATGAAAGGTGAGCGCCTATGGCTTTTATTTGATGTTCTGGATGAAGTGTTTTTTTTTCTCATTTTATTAAAGTTTAGCATATTGCGTATATATTTCTAATATATTTAAGTGAGCTTTTTGTATCTGTCAGACAGAGTGATCGTATCAGTTGGTCAGTCAGTCTCTCTCTTTTTATTTTATTAATTTTTTCTTCTAATGTGTCACTACTATTTTTTCAGATTTTACTACTGGAAATAGAAAATATTTATATAATTTTAAAAGTATTAATATATACATACATATAGGTAAATATATGTATGTATGTACGTAGAAATTAGTTCATATACAAAGAAATACATCTTTAATAATCAACTATTCTAGAAAGTCGATCTAAAATAACACATTTACCTCCATCATCAATTCACCATCAGTGTTTTCATAAAGTGTTAGAAATATTGGAATATCTATGTTTGAGAGCATTTTTACTTCAAGTGTTTCTATATAAGATTTGGTGTTTGACCCCTTGACGTTATTGTGGTTAACGTAGGCTGCGTTGTATCGCATTCAGATGGAATCATTTCTCACTTAGAAAAAGTCCTCATCATCATCATTCATACCTGTATACAATTCATTCATGAGTTGAGTTGATTCAGATACAATTGCTGTCTACAAATTAATGATTAGAAAATAGCTTTCTGATAACCTTCTAACAAGTTTAATATTTTGCTAGCATGCATGCTTTAGCATGCTTCTATCGATAGTGACGCGACAGTCCAACATTTAGTGGTGTTTCAATTAAAAATCTATACTATTAGAATTACGAATTCACTCTTTGGAATTTTTAACAAAGTAGTTACATATGTATGTATTTGATTTCCCACAAAGTCTTAAAATTTCTTTGCTTATAAAAGTATGACGTGAGGATTTTTTTTTTTTTTTTTTTTAATTATACATGCTTCGGCATGCTTCCAATATTTTTTGGTAAATTTATTTCATATTCATACAGATATAAAGTAAGATCTGTTTACATTCCATTTTACAATTTATGCATGCTTCAGCATGATTCTAGTTGAATTCTGTATTTATTTAGTAAGTATGTTTGATACCCATTCATACACATGTACATTGTTAAAGATTGGATATCAAAGTCCAATTTTCTTAGTTTATCTAGAAATGAACAGAGTGACACACAATTTTGTGTGCTAGAGCTTTCGAGATGGAAAATATACACCTTTTACTATTAAAAGTGATAATATGGTGTGTTGTGGCCAAGTTTAGAGAATTCCAGTACATTAGGCTAATTATCTTCCCTGAGACCTAACATTCCTAATCAATCCTTCAAAAAAACCAATACAAACTAGATTTTCCCTTTTTAATTTTATTTATATTTTCATTAAATTTCATCATTTTGTACATCTTCAAATTAGTGTATACTGTATTTTGCACCTTTTTCTCATTCGTTGAGTTAACTTTAATCGGAAATATTTTAATGATGAGATGAACTTTTCTATTGTAGGCATTAAGTAAATCTTTATGTATATCAATCCACTTATATGAACCATTATAGCTAAATTCTTAACACATAATTCCTTTAAATGATCTATTAATTTATTCTACTATTAATGCTTTCATATTATGAAATTTTTAATCCTCTGTTTATGCATGAATTTTGTAGTGTTTATTAAAAATTCTTTACCAACATCTATTTGTATTTTTTGTTGTGATACTCATATCATTTCAAAAATATTTTCCATTGCCTCGGTTTTTTCGAGTGCAGCTTTTATTTTCAACGATACTCACCATATAAACTTTTAGAATGTGTCAGTTACAGTCTACAAAAATCAATAATTTCTATTTTCTCAAGAAAAGCTACCCACTTCACCTAAATCAGCTCCATAAAAGATCATCTATTCCATTCATTACATCACTACAATGCACAAACAATTTTCGAAATTTATTATGGAGTTCGTTTACTAAAATTTTTTTAAGGACATTGAGTTGTTTTACAGTTTTTTAGAGAGTGTTCTGATCTATTTGATACACTTTCAGCTATTTATACTAAAATGTAGTTAATAAATTTTATCGCTCAGCTCTTCAATTTGTTTGTCAAAAGAGGATTTAATTTTTAGAATATCTTTTTCAATTTTATACCTATCTTCTATCGTTAATTTTATTTCACACTCCAATTATTAATTAATCCTTTAGTTTAGTTTAGTGAATGATGATGATTCTTTATGTATGCATTGGTAGAAATTATATATTTTATTTAGTTTTCAAAATCAAATTTGTCATAGTATTTTCACGTTTTATCAATCACTAAAGAAAATAAACCCACTTTTAAACCCCATATTTGACCATCAACTTGTATTTCATCTTTATTCAGTTTTAGATTTCTATCACCTAATTTCCATTCATTATTGAAATCTTTAGGTGAGCCATAGTTTGTATATAATTAATTTCTTCCTTTCAAGACTAATAAGTCAATATAAGTATCTTCGGTGTTGGAAGGCTGTGGGTAAAAATCATCTTCTTCATCATCATAATCATTCACAGTATTAGCATCATTAAATAAGATGGCATTATCAAATATTGTTCCTTTTGAAAGTTTCTTTAACTTCTTTCTATTTTGACTGATGGTTTCTGAGGCTTTAATACTTGTACTATTTTCAGATTCTATATTGTTTTTACTTTGTTCTTTCTTGTGTATTCTTTCAATATTTTTTGAATTATTCATGAATTCTTTGAGAGGTTCTGTTTTAGGATCAAATATATCTCTTAGTTGTTCACGTGTATCTATTTCACCAGTTTTTATACTACGAAGCTTTTTCTTCAAGACACTTCTTATCAACACCAACTGTTTTGAAAATTTTCTCATCCATGTTTAATAATAGCAAATAAGAGGTATCAGCCTTTAGATCAGGTATCACCTATTAGTTCAGGTATCAGCTATCAGATCAGCTTATCAGGAGCTGCTCTGGTTTTCAGATCAGCTTATCAGGAGCTGGTCTGGTTTTCAGATCAGCTTATCAGGACCTGATCTGGTTTTCAGATCAGCTTATCAGGAGCTGGTCTGATTTTCAGATCAGCTTATCAGGAGCTGGTCTGGTTTTCAGATCAGCTTATCAGGAGCTGGTCTGGTTTTCAGATCAGCTTATCAGGAGCTGGTCTGGTTTTCAGATCAGCTTATCAGGACCTGATCTGGTTTTCAGATCAGCTTATCAGGAGCTGGTCTGGTTTTCAGATCAGCTTATCAGGACCTGATCTGGTTTTCAGATCAGCTTATCAGGAGCTGGTCTGATTTTCAGATCAGCTTATCAGGAGCTGGTCTGGTTTTCAGATCAGCTTATCAGGAGCTGGTCTGGTTTTCAGATCAGCTTATCAGGACCTGATCTGGTTTTCAGATCAGCTTATCAGGAGTGGGTCTGATTTTAAGATCAGCTTATCAGGACCAGGTCTGGTTTGCAGATCAGCATATCAGGCGTTGGTCTAGTTTTCAGATCAGGTTGTCAGGCAGCTGATCTGTAAAACAGATCAGGTTATCAGGAGCTGTTCAGATTTTCAGATCAGATTATCTGTTTCAAATTGGGTCATCAGTTTACAAGTAGCTGGACATTTATAACATTTAGATGAATGAAGTTTAAGGCCAGATAAAATGCGAAAAACTATACTATTATGTAGTCAAATTGTTTTCTATGACGATCATCACTTAATTCAGTATCTTTCCTTATAATCAAAATTCCATATTTTTAATTCCAACACGATTTATATTTTTCTCATATTACTTAAACATTCTAACTACATTATGATTATTTCCTATCAAATATTTGGTGATTCTAGTATAAGTTTGACATTAGTAGAACGCATCAACATTCTTATCTTACCCCATACAAAAATATGCTTCTCACACACACAACATGGTTAAATATCATATTGGTATTACTTCTAGCTTTCTTATAAGAAATAACAGATTCATTATCTGTAAATGTGTAATACCCATGACTTTCATTAATGAAATTAATTACAGGTATTTATATTTAGGTTGTTAGAGAGATTTTGAGTTTAAATATGAAGATGTTTTCAAGTTTTAGTCCAGTAGAACTGTCTAGCCAACCACTCATATTATTATTATTTTTTTTATTTATTTTTTATTTATTTTCTTTATTTATTTTTTATTTATTTTTTTTTTTCCAATTTAACAGACCAACTATTCTTGCACGAATAGTAATTGATAGAAGGGAACTATGATTTATTTTTGAGCTAACGTTTGATGACTCATCAAAATTTCATACCAAGGTATTTTTATGTTGTTTTGACTATGAGTATGGGTCAATATTTATGAAATACCTTTCCTAAATATTGGTGCATGCACATAGTCAAAACAAAGTATGCTTTAAGTGTTTAAAACCAGTATTACCATAAAAATGGTGGTTTTAAACTCTTAAAATATACTTTGTTTTACTAACCGCATTTTGTAACTAAATGCATTTCATAAATATTGAAGCATACTCAGAGTCAAAATATCCTTTGTTTTGAGTATGAGTATGGCTCATTATCTCTTATTATAGAAAAAATAGTATGATTATATGATATCAGAAATCATGTTTTCTGTTGTCATATGACCATACTATTTTATTATTTCTATAGTAATAGATAATATTTATAAAATGCATTTAGTTACAAAATGCGGTTAGTAAAACAACATAAATATACCTTGGTATGAAATTTTGATGATTCATCAATTTTTCGTACCATCCTATTTTTAGGTTGTTTTGACTATGAGTATGTACCAATATTTATGAAATGTATTTCATAAATATTATCTCTTATTATAGAAAAAATTAAATAATGTAGCTATACGATATCGGAAAATATTTTCTGATATCATATTGCTATTATATTTTATTTTTCCTATAATAAGAGATAATGGTTCCTACTCATAGTCAAAACAACCTAAAAATAGGATGGTACGAAAAATTGATGAATCATCAAAATTTCATACCAAGGTATATTTATGTTGTTTTACTAACCGCATTTTGTAACTAAATGCATTTTATAAATATTATCTATTACTATAGAAATAATAAAATAGTATGGTCATATGACAACAGAAAACATGATTTCTGATATCATATAATCATACTATTTTTTCTATAATAAGAGATAATGAGCCATACTCATACTCAAAACAAAGGATATTTTGACTCTGAGTATGCTTCAATATTTATGAAATGCATTTAGTTACAAAATGCGGTTAGTAAAACAAAGTATATTTTAAGAGTTTAAAACCACCATTTTTATGGTAATACTGGTTTTAAACACTTAAAGCATACTTTGTTTTGACTATGTGCATGCACCAATATTTAGGAAAGGTATTTCATAAATATTGACCCATACTCATAGTCAAAACAACATAAAAATACCTTGGTATGAAATTTTGATGAGTCATCAAACGTTAGCTCAAAAATAAATCATAGTTCCCTTCTATCAATTACTATTCGTGCAAGAATAGTTGGTCTGTTAAATTGGAAAAAAAAAAATAAATAAAAAATAAATAAAGAAAATAAATAAAAAATAAATAAAAAAAATAATAATAATATGAGTGGTTGGCTAGACAGTTCTACTGGACTAAAACTTGAAAACATCTTCATATTTAAACTCAAAATCTCTCTAACAACCTAAATATAAATACCTGTAATTAATTTCATTAATGAAAGTCATGGGTATTACACATTTACAGATAATGAATCTGTTATTTCTTATAAGAAAGCTAGAAGTAATACCAATATGATATTTAACCATGTTGTGTGTGTGAGAAGCATATTTTTGTATGGGGTAAGATAAGAATGTTGATGCGTTCTACTAATGTCAAACTTATACTAGAATCACCAAATAT
Organism: Tachina lurida; assembly: GCA_944452675.1. Taxonomy (NCBI): domain Eukaryota; kingdom Metazoa; phylum Arthropoda; class Insecta; order Diptera; family Tachinidae; genus Tachina; species Tachina lurida. Next base: position 60,168,805 of record OX101756.1, read on the forward strand.
TTGATAGGAAATAATCATAATGTAGTTAGAATGTTTAAGTAATATGAGAAAAATATAAATCGTGTTGGAATTAAAAATATGGAATTTTGATTATAAGGAAAGATACTGAATTAAGTGATGATCGTCATAGAAAACAATTTGACTACATAATAGTATAGTTTTTCGCATTTTATCTGGCCTTAAACTTCATTCATCTAAATGTTATAAATGTCCAGCTACTTGTAAACTGATGACCCAATTTGAAACAGATAATCTGATCTGAAAATCTGAACAGCTCCTGATAACCTGATCTGTTTTACAGATCAGCTGCCTGACAACCTGATCTGAAAACTAGACCAACGCCTGATATGCTGATCTGCAAACCAGACCTGGTCCTGATAAGCTGATCTTAAAATCAGACCCACTCCTGATAAGCTGATCTGAAAACCAGATCAGGTCCTGATAAGCTGATCTGAAAACCAGACCAGCTCCTGATAAGCTGATCTGAAAACCAGACCAGCTCCTGATAAGCTGATCTGAAAATCAGACCAGCTCCTGATAAGCTGATCTGAAAACCAGATCAGGTCCTGATAAGCTGATCTGAAAACCAGACCAGCTCCTGATAAGCTGATCTGAAAACCAGATCAGGTCCTGATAAGCTGATCTGAAAACCAGACCAGCTCCTGATAAGCTGATCTGAAAACCAGACCAGCTCCTGATAAGCTGATCTGAAAACCAGACCAGCTCCTGATAAGCTGATCTGAAAATCAGACCAGCTCCTGATAAGCTGATCTGAAAACCAGATCAGGTCCTGATAAGCTGATCTGAAAACCAGACCAGCTCCTGATAAGCTGATCTGAAAACCAGAGCAGCTCCTGATAAGCTGATCTGATAGCTGATACCTGAACTAATAGGTGATACCTGATCTAAAGGCTGATACCTCTTATTTGCTATTATTAAACATGGATGAGAAAATTTTCAAAACAGTTGGTGTTGATAAGAAGTGTCTTGAAGAAAAAGCTTCGTAGTATAAAAACTGGTGAAATAGATACACGTGAACAACTAAGAGATATATTTGATCCTAAAACAGAACCTCTCAAAGAATTCATGAATAATTCAAAAAATATTGAAAGAATACACAAGAAAGAACAAAGTAAAAACAATATAGAATCTGAAAATAGTACAAGTATTAAAGCCTCAGAAACCATCAGTCAAAATAGAAAGAAGTTAAAGAAACTTTCAAAAGGAACAATATTTGATAATGCCATCTTATTTAATGATGCTAATACTGTGAATGATTATGATGATGAAGAAGATGATTTTTACCCACAGCCTTCCAACACCGAAGATACTTATATTGACTTATTAGTCTTGAAAGGAAGAAATTAATTATATACAAACTATGGCTCACCTAAAGATTTCAATAATGAATGGAAATTAGGTGATAGAAATCTAAAACTGAATAAAGATGAAATACAAGTTGATGGTCAAATATGGGGTTTAAAAGTGGGTTTATTTTCTTTAGTGATTGATAAAACGTGAAAATACTATGACAAATTTGATTTTGAAAACTAAATAAAATATATAATTTCTACCAATGCATACATAAAGAATCATCATCATTCACTAAACTAAACTAAAGGATTAATTAATAATTGGAGTGTGAAATAAAATTAACGATAGAAGATAGGTATAAAATTGAAAAAGATATTCTAAAAATTAAATCCTCTTTTGACAAACAAATTGAAGAGCTGAGCGATAAAATTTATTAACTACATTTTAGTATAAATAGCTGAAAGTGTATCAAATAGATCAGAACACTCTCTAAAAAACTGTAAAACAACTCAATGTCCTTAAAAAAATTTTAGTAAACGAACTCCATAATAAATTTCGAAAATTGTTTGTGCATTGTAGTGATGTAATGAATGGAATAGATGATCTTTTATGGAGCTGATTTAGGTGAAGTGGGTAGCTTTTCTTGAGAAAATAGAAATTATTGATTTTTGTAGACTGTAACTGACACATTCTAAAAGTTTATATGGTGAGTATCGTTGAAAATAAAAGCTGCACTCGAAAAAACCGAGGCAATGGAAAATATTTTTGAAATGATATGAGTATCACAACAAAAAATACAAATAGATGTTGGTAAAGAATTTTTAATAAACACTACAAAATTCATGCATAAACAGAGGATTAAAAATTTCATAATATGAAAGCATTAATAGTAGAATAAATTAATAGATCATTTAAAGGAATTATGTGTTAAGAATTTAGCTATAATGGTTCATATAAGTGGATTGATATACATAAAGATTTACTTAATGCCTACAATAGAAAAGTTCATCTCATCATTAAAATATTTCCGATTAAAGTTAACTCAACGAATGAGAAAAAGGTGCAAAATACAGTATACACTAATTTGAAGATGTACAAAATGATGAAATTTAATGAAAATATAAATAAAATTAAAAAGGGAAAATCTAGTTTGTATTGGTTTTTTTGAAGGATTGATTAGGAATGTTAGGTCTCAGGGAAGATAATTAGCCTAATGTACTGGAATTCTCTAAACTTGGCCACAACACACCATATTATCACTTTTAATAGTAAAAGGTGTATATTTTCCATCTCGAAAGCTCTAGCACACAAAATTGTGTGTCACTCTGTTCATTTCTAGATAAACTAAGAAAATTGGACTTTGATATCCAATCTTTAACAATGTACATGTGTATGAATGGGTATCAAACATACTTACTAAATAAATACAGAATTCAACTAGAATCATGCTGAAGCATGCATAAATTGTAAAATGGAATGTAAACAGATCTTACTTTATATCTGTATGAATATGAAATAAATTTACCAAAAAATATTGGAAGCATGCCGAAGCATGTATAATTAAAAAAAAAAAAAAAAAAAATCCTCACGTCATACTTTTATAAGCAAAGAAATTTTAAGACTTTGTGGGAAATCAAATACATACATATGTAACTACTTTGTTAAAAATTCCAAAGAGTGAATTCGTAATTCTAATAGTATAGATTTTTAATTGAAACACCACTAAATGTTGGACTGTCGCGTCACTATCGATAGAAGCATGCTAAAGCATGCATGCTAGCAAAATATTAAACTTGTTAGAAGGTTATCAGAAAGCTATTTTCTAATCATTAATTTGTAGACAGCAATTGTATCTGAATCAACTCAACTCATGAATGAATTGTATACAGGTATGAATGATGATGATGAGGACTTTTTCTAAGTGAGAAATGATTCCATCTGAATGCGATACAACGCAGCCTACGTTAACCACAATAACGTCAAGGGGTCAAACACCAAATCTTATATAGAAACACTTGAAGTAAAAATGCTCTCAAACATAGATATTCCAATATTTCTAACACTTTATGAAAACACTGATGGTGAATTGATGATGGAGGTAAATGTGTTATTTTAGATCGACTTTCTAGAATAGTTGATTATTAAAGATGTATTTCTTTGTATATGAACTAATTTCTACGTACATACATACATATATTTACCTATATGTATGTATATATTAATACTTTTAAAATTATATAAATATTTTCTATTTCCAGTAGTAAAATCTGAAAAAATAGTAGTGACACATTAGAAGAAAAAATTAATAAAATAAAAAGAGAGAGACTGACTGACCAACTGATACGATCACTCTGTCTGACAGATACAAAAAGCTCACTTAAATATATTAGAAATATATACGCAATATGCTAAACTTTAATAAAATGAGAAAAAAAAACACTTCATCCAGAACATCAAATAAAAGCCATAGGCGCTCACCTTTCATAAAATAAACATACACTCGTACCTTATTAATGTAAACATATTATCAGTATGAAGTAACACAATCTGAAGAATAAAAAGTTTAAAATTTAATTATCCCTAACGCTGACAAAGAGTAGACAGAAATACTGACATACAAAGTCATATTGTATACTAGAGGAGCAGTTGAGAGGTCAGACCTAAATTGTAAGAAAACGACTTCGTTTTCTGTTGATCGCTATTCCAGAAGAAAATAAGATTGTTCATTATGAATTAACTAATTTAAAAGTACATTTAGGTTCAGTCTCATATCCATATGATGCTGATCTTAAAATAAAATTTATAAATAAACGTAATGCAATTCTATATAGTTATTATATGTATCTAAGATTCCAGCAAAGGTAGTATATGAAAGAATCTCATGCGTTTCTACCTGTACCAGAGTTTAAGATAAAAGCTCCTTTTATTCAATAGCGGGGCAATTGAATAAAATTTTAATTTGAAATAGTAAGCAAAGAAATCAGCTTACTGTATTCTTATTCATGATCGTATAATAGAATACATATGTATATACCCATCAAAGGACAAGTTCGAAAAGTCTTATAAATTGAGTAATATGGAAAACAACATAATTTTTATATACGTACAATGTTTCAAAAGTAATTCAAATGATTTCATCGCAAAAGAAGTAGCGATTGTTTTCAACAATTACGAATATAATGATTTCATTATAAAACTCAATAATCAATAAAAAATAAAAAAAAGAAGCAATCTGGCTAACAAAAAACTATCATTAGATAAGCTGGACTGCTGGATCAGTTTCATTTAAAAATGTTTATAAATGTATAAAAGGCAATGCAAGATGTTCTAAAATAAATGTAAAAGGTGATGAAAAAAGCCTACGGCTGGAAAAAATTTTATATCAAAATATTTCTAAGAATGAAGATAAGCTGCATCAACTTTAAACAAATGTAAATTAAATATAGGAAATATTTCTATTATAGTTACTATTATTCTAAAGTATGTATCTTAAGGAATTTAGTTTTACTTAAAACAGCAAATCCTCACAAACTATTAAGTAAATACAGATAAAAGTTAAAACAACGTTTTTTTAATTTCAAATAAAAAAAACTATGAAGATATTTGACATCTATATATGAAAGACCAGGCGAATATTTAGAACAACAACAAAAACAAAAAAAATGTATTCAAACACGGAGGCAAACACTTATTTGTATGTACATACATATGTACATACATACATAAAATCAATTTGTAGATATGTATGTACACATAATATCAAATTTCTTATCAATACTCAAATATTTATTAGATCTTGACAATCACACTTACATATCTACATCATAAAAATATATGAACAACGCAAACCATTCAGTCAGAGCACATGCCCAAGCTAAACGACCTTATTATGGACAGAGAAACTATAAATTCCCATGATCGTATGAAAAGAAGTTCAGCGAAAGAAGCCGGACGTAGTTAAATAAACAAAATCTGTAATATAAACAAATTTCTCGCAGGCAGACTTTAAAGCTGGACAATTTTAAGCATGACAAAATACCCAGCAACCTTGAGTATGAAAATATACTTATGTAAATGTATATGTATCAGATATATGAGAATATTTTATAGAACCAAATCTCGATATTGAATACAATTTATTTCTACGTACATAAAACTACTAGCGTGAGAAAATCATACGTACACACACGCACACACACATATATACCAGATTTCATCTAAGAAAAATTCAGATTATTTCAACAAGACACCACCCCTCACAAAACACGGCCAACCTTAAATTCCTACAGATATACATACAAAAATTCTCACGGTCATTCCTACAAACAACACTGACAACAACACAAATCACGACCAGCCTTAAACTCCTACGAACATGCATACAGATTCCCACGCATACATATCACTCGTACGACAACACCCTCACCTATCCTCAAATCACTAATAGCATTAAACTCCTATAAACATATGTTTATACACACAGACATATTACTACACCAACCTCACCTACCCTAAATCATGATCAGCCTTAAATTTTCACAGACATACATACATACAGATTCCTACGTATACATATTACAACAACATCCTCACCTCTCTTAAATCACGATCAGCCTTAAGCTCCTACAAATATATGGACATACATACACGCAGTCGATCAACCTCAACTACACCATACCCCCTCCCAATAACAGCCTCGCCTAAATTCCCCCGGACAGACACATCCACAAATTCCCATGGATACATACTACTCGTACAACAACATCCTCACCTACCCCAAATCACTATAAGCCTTTAATTCTTACAGACTTGCAACACCTGCATACACGCAGTCGATCTACCTCAACTACATCCCGCCCCCTGTCAATCAAACCCTCACACAAATTCCAACAGACAGGTATACACACACACATACACTCAATCCATCTACCTCAACTACACCACGCTCCCCCGGCCAATCACAGCCTCGCACAACAGACAGACAGACAGACACATCCATAAACTCCCTCTGTTATATATTACAACAACAACTCCACCCACCCAAGTCACGGTCAGCCTTAAACTCCTATATTAGCATTAGCAATAATAATTCCCGTCTGAATTATGAAAAATCATTTTCCCGTCGGCATTTGAAAAAATAATAATCATGTTTTGCCGTCGGCATTTGAAAAAAATAATATTCATGTTTTACCGTAGGCATTAGGAAAAATAATCATGTATTGCCGTCGGCATTAGGAAAAATTAATTTTCACTATTTCAGCCCCATTAGTAATAGGAAAAATCATATTCATGATTTTCCCGTTGGTACTAGGAAAAATCATATTCATGATTTTCCCGTTGGTACTAGGAAAAATCATATTCATGATTTTCCCGTCGTCATATACATACATACATTACAAAAAGAAAAACCTCCAACCTATGAACCCACTTAACGTATTCCCACAAAAAACAAAATCACCCGTTCACACAATTAATGTAACCCCCAAAAAAAAATCACCCGTTCCCACAAGGGTTAATGTAAACAAAAAAAAAACTCCTAATGTAAACAAAAAATTCCTTATGTAAACAAAAAAACATCAAAGCGTGCCGCCGAAAACTCAAGGGTATCAAATTTCACAAATTTCCAAGAATTTTAAAATTTGGGTAATTAAAATTTCAAAATTTCAAAATTTTAATTGCGGCCGGATTGGCAGTTCCCTACTACTCGTATCAAATGGTTTTGTTGGCGTTGGTGTCACAGTCATTGGACTTTTGTTATGTTTTAAAGTTTTAGCAGTTTGACATTTATGACATGTTTTTACGTATTTAGATATGTCTTTGGACATATTTTTCCAATAGTAATATCTTTTTATTTTTTCTAATGTTCTATATATTCCGCAATGTCCTCCTTCTATTGGATCATCGTGATATTTCAGCATAATTTCAAGAATTGCCTTGCCATTCTTATTATTGATTTGGGTCACCTTATTTAGTAGCCATACTTTAATTTTATTTAATATTTTATTGCCCATAATTTTAAATTCATTAATAGAGGTAAATTCGAAAATTTTCTCACTAGGTGCCACTTGTAAATTATATATATTGTGTTTACCGGCCACTTTTTCGAGCCTAGAGAAAAATTGTCCTAAGTCAAAATTCTCTTTAGTAAACAAATCATTAATATGTATATATGTTACTATAGATTTTCCACGTTTGATATAACATCTTCCGGGGGAAATCTTTAGTTTATAGTATTTTCTGACGTCAGTGTTTGTTAAAGGTACATATATACTGGGCTTATCATTATTTTTATTTTTATGCTGTTCATTTAGTGTATTACTATTTTTTTCTTTTTTATTGGTCATCGATCTGGTCGTGACTTTTAATATAGAACAAATTTTATTATTCATGTCCTTTAGGTCATTTATTGTAATTCGCGATAGAGCGTCAGCAACATAGTTATCTTTTCCTATTGTATTGATCTTAGGGGAAAGTCCGAGTTTTCTAACTATTTTCGTGGTTTCTATTTCTTCAGTTGCTAAATTTTTGTCTCATTCCATTGTCACAATTGATATTGTTAGTATATCTATAATAGTTATAGTTATTACTATTATTATTATTATTAAAAAAATTTAATAACATTTTTTTTCTTTTCTTTTTAACACTTCATGCAGCGGTATTTGCCCGAATGCATGAGTGTCAAATGTCCAAAATACTTTCAATGCAATTGGATGTTATGTATGTTGCGGTCAAGTTGACTTTAAATGTTTACTACGCAATGTTAGTCGTAGCGATAGTTAGAACACGCTACAGTTGCTTAATTTTTTTATGTATATCACATTAATTTTTTTATGCTTATATTGAATAATTGATTTTTTTACTAATTTTATGTAGTGTGTTGTTATCTGAATTTGTTTTAATTTCGTATGTATGTACCTGTGTATATTTATTTTTTTATAACTACAAAAAAGATATAGGTAATTATTTTTGTTACCTTATTTTTATTAAATTATATTAATTTTTTGTTAAACTTATTCTTGAATGATTGATGAATTTGTTATTTAATGGGTAAGTGTGAATAAAAAAAGCATTTGCTTCTTAATTTAATTTTTTTTAAAACACATACACAAGTACCTACATATTTTAGGTTTTAAAACAAATATTTAAGTAAAAAGTAAATACTTTTTTTATTCACTTTAAGCAATAGCATGTTTAACTTCTTAGCACTCAATTAGTTTTTTTTAAATAAATTATATTAAATAAACGTAATCAAAAACAAACAAAAAAACAAAGTGTAAAGCAATCTTTCATTCATCAACCATGTTTTTTTTAACACACCATGTGTTACTTATGGTAACAGCAGTTTTACGCATTTGATTTCTTTCAGAAAAACAGATACAAACAAAAGTGTTATTCTCACTTGCTCATTATACAACCACACAAAAACAGTTTTAAAAAACTAGCAATAACAACTACCCTATCGGAAATTTGGCTAACTTTAAACTAACTTTAAGCTAACTATTTCGCAACTAGTACTGACTGACACTTGAATTACTTTGCAATGTAATCAACTGACTATTTTAACATTGCGATGTCCCAGGCGGTAGTCGATTGTCTCACTCTGCACTACTTTCAGCTAACTTAAAGTCGACTTTTTTAAATCACGTGGTAGTCAGTAAATTAAAAAAATTTTTTTTCTGGGATTCGAACATGTAACATCACACGTTGTGTACTCACCACGCTACCACTCGGCTAAGCTGCCATCCAAAATAACAACAGCAAAATGTTAATATAAAACTGAAATGAGTTTTAAAGTTTGTTTGTTTGTGGGTTTGTTCTGGATGACTTTGCAGCTAGCTTTTAGTCAGTCTAAGAAAAGCTAACTATAAGTTAATATTGAGAAAATCCAACGAAGGCAAAACAAAATTTTACGGTTAATAACATCGGCTCCATGGTACATTAAAAATTCAAATATACATCGTGATTTAAATATGCCACTAGTGAGTGAAGAAATTGCAAAATACGCAGGCAAATATTTAACAAAACTCGAGTCACATCCTAATCTGCTTGCCCGTAATATTTTGAGCTTTAGTGGACACATCCGCCTAAAAAAAGAGGGACACAAGGGCTCTTATACTCAACACTCCAGATGAGACTGCTTAAAAATACTTCTTTTTTTTCCTTTTTGATTATCACTACTTATGTATTATTTATAACTATCACTAAGCTTATGTCCGATACTGGTCGGGCCTAATAATTATAATTAGATTTAAGATTTGATTACTTATTGTTAGTTCATTTTTGAAGATACAATAAATAAATATATATATGAAAAAAAAATAAGTTAACTAATTTTGTAGTCAACCACACATTCTCCGACAGGGTAGTAGCAGAAACGCTAATCGTATGATTTCCAAAATCGAAAACAGTGTTATACTGATCAGACGATTTAGTGCATTCAAAGTTAAGTTAGTTTAAAATGTCTTAAGCATGTAAAACATTAAAATCAATTAAAAAGCTGCAATTAGTCACATCTTTAATTGAGATCTTTCCTGGAAATTAGGCGATTTTAAATCGCGCGATTTACAGAACACCCCTGTTTATTAAAAAACTTGGGCATATATTTTGTACTTATGCTTTTTTAATACATATTTTTATTAAACAATTTGTAATAGCAGCATATGTTTTTGTATAGCAATATAATATATGTTCATTCCAAAGAAAATTAAAAACAATTCAAAATGAATGTGGTTTTGTTGTTGCAGATTTTGGAAAATTATTTTTCAGATTTATCAGATTTTTTTAACCAATTTTTGAAGATTTTTGTTAATTTTCTGGCAATAGTGTATCCAACACATATTTTTTCATATATTGTTCAAACTACATATTTGGGGTATTCAGATGGTACTCATAAATTAACAGGTTTTAAAGTAATAACTCGAAAAAATATAATGCTGTGAGCAACCCCTCATAATTTACAATTAAAAATATTGTACTTATTTGTATTTTGATTTTAGCACCTTTGTACATTGCTTACTCTCTCTCTCAATTCCTTTGGTAAATCTCACGCATTTCTACATGTAGTTATGACAAACAATAAACATAGCTGAGAAAGTCTTATTACTTTATGACCTTTTTGTTTGAGCCACAACAACAATTTTTTTAAACTATGTTAAAATGTTAAGACATTATGACACTTAAGACACTGTTGTTAATACCCCAGTTGTATACTACTTTAATTGAATTTTTATGTTTTAAAAACATGGCACTAATATTTTTATTTTTCATTATCAAAGACAACAACCATTTTTGAAGAAACTAATTTAGAGAATTAAAAAAAAAACCTCCTAAATCTTTTTTACTGAATTAGGGATATAATTCACCCCCCGTTTATAAACTCCGGACGGTCGACTTAAGTAAAAAATTTATATAAAAAGCACTCATTTGTTTAAGTGATTTTCATATATATTTTTTAGACGAGTTACTTGCAATTGGAAACGTTTCGAAATATTTGCGGGGAAGTTGACATCATCATATAATATAATTTTATTGCATTGTTATTTACCACATTAAGTTTGTTTTATATAGCTAAGCAGCATAGCTATAACCGGGTGTCCTAAGACACCTCTCTTCTTTTTTTCCATATTACTCAATTGATAAGACTTTTCGATGGGTATATATTCTATTATACGATCATGAATAAGAATGCAGTAAGCTGACGTCTTTGCTGCAATATTAGTTGTTGTTTCAAATTATATTTTTATATCAATCGGTCCATTATTGAGTGATTCATTCTGATGACTGATGTTAGGAGTCGCAGGCACTTATTTATATATTTTTTATATAATGGAACATTTATTTATACTTCTTATATTAAGATTTAAGCATTTGATCCAATTACTATATTTAGAAAACATCTATAGCTAGATGTTTTCTTGTGCCGAGTGGGGAGGGATGTTGTGAATCATACTTGAACAACCCTCGTATTCAAACATTGCACTAATTGGTTGACGCAGCAGAAACTAGTTCATTGACTCAGTTACTTCTTATTTTGTTGGCGCTGGCAAATTGTGCAATATCGATATTTTGTAATTGGATCAAAAGCTAAATAATATTTATGAAATAAATTATTGTCTAGTTAGCATAAGAAAATTAATTGTAAGTAAAATATTGAAAAAATATATTAAAGTATATTTTTGTATAAATAGCGGATAGAAAAATAAAAAGACACAATCTGCAAGTGTGCAAGCAGCGACAGCAACAAGAATTGTTATTAATAAAAATACCTATACTTGCGATTCCCAAGGGACCCTCCAAGTAAAAGATAGAAATACACCATAACATATTTTGGCGCAGCCGGTAGAGCTTTGCATGCTATTACTCCGCTTGTTTCTGGCTTGGAAAGTTTCTGTTGGTACAGCTTTTATAGCTCGCCTTAGAAGCAGGGAAAAGCAAGTGCAGTCGGTTTAGTGGCCGCAAATTGATCCTTGCTACCATGTAATTTCGTCTGTTTCTGACTTGAAAAGTCTCTGTTGGTACAGCTTTTATAGCTCGCCTTAGAGGCTGTGAAAAGAAAGTGCAGTCGACTTTGTGGACGCATATAGATCCTTATTACAATAATAATACAATAAAAATAAAAGTGTATTTCTCAAAAAGATTAAAAATTAAACCTTGCACTGTGGAAATTTTTTTTTGTATTTATAAATTTTTGTGCCACGAAACACTACAACGTCCGGGTTTAGTCAAGTCGTAAGGATGGTAAGTATAAATTTAATTAAATGGACAGTCCACAAAAACAAACGGACAAACTAATACTACAATTAAATGACTACAACATTAACGTTGGTAGTCTTCAAGTGCATGTATGGTCGGAATTGAAAGCCTTTAATTCTGATAGAACATTCCTAAATAGTCATAAAGAAATTGTAAGGAATAACACATTTACTAAGTTAGCAGAAGTAGGGTATATACTTGGAGTGATAAGTGAATTAAACGGAAATAAGTCAAAGTAACTCGGAAAACGTATCGAAGAGTTAGAAAGGTCGTAGTAAAAAACTAAAAAATGAGTTATTAGAACAGCAGGTGTAAGAGAACGAAGAACTAAGAGTACAGTTACGACACAAATCACCCCAATCCAATGGACCATTGAAAAGAACTCGTAGACCTTTGGCAGAGTATTTGAGAAGTTTCGTTAAGATGGATGACACTAATTGGGATGAATGGTTACATCATGCTATGCATGTACACAATAATACGAGGCATATGTCTACCAAACAAACACCTAATAGAATCCTATATGGATTCGAGTTTGAAGTACCTATTAAACTAAAAGAAAAACCGTATCCAGTATATAATGCAGATAATTTTAGTAAGATCCTAAAATACCAGATACAACGAAGCTATCAACTAGTAAAACAAAATCAAGATCAAGCCAAGGCCAACTCCAAGAAACATTACGACAAGGGGACAAAGACAAGAACATTCAAGGTAGGACAACAAGTATGGCTGAAAACCAAGCACGAAAGAACAAATTCTCACCCATTTGGTTAGGATCTTACGAAGTTTTACAAGTCCTAACACCTGTGAATGTTAAGTTAAAAATTAGAAATTCCGAGAAGGTTTACCATTACAATTTGGTAAAACCATGTCAAGGTTAATTATTTAGGTGTCTTAATAGTGGTAAAGAAAGACCTGCCACTCCAGGGAAAACGACATGAAGGTAGATGAAAAGAAAAACAACAGACCTGAACACGATAAGGGAAAAACGTGTGACAAGAAACAAAACAAGACATTCAACAAAACACAGTAGAAGTTATGAAAGAAGAAACAGAACAGAACACAAAACAACAGCAGATATAGAATACAGCAAACTCTTCCAAACTGAATATAATAAAAAAAGAAAGGCAACATATATAGGAAAGCCAGTAGACAAAATACGTATAACAAGAAAATTAAAACTCTAAAACTAAAACAACTAAAGATAGTAGCTCATCAGGAATAGCTTAGAATTAGTTCAAAAGAAGACCTATCACTATATTTCCAACCTTAGTGAACTTTGGCTCGAAACCAAATGTTCAAGGCGGAATGGAAGTACAAGGCGTTATAAGAAAATAACAAGAAAGATGAAAATTAAAATCACACATATGCAGGCGCATATAAGAGAAAAATGGAAATATAAAGTAGATTAACTAAAATCATGATCGCTAGTTTAACGGCATGGTAGAGTATGTGAAGATATGACAAAGGTAGTCTGCCTAATGTACATACATACTTATATAAATATAATAATAAAACTATTAACAGCAAAGGAAGAGAAATGCAAACACTGTAGGAAGATGAAACTAATTTTTTTTCTAAAAATCACAAATATACAGACAAGTTGTATGTTAGTGTTTAGTAATACGTTAATGAGTGTGGGTACGTTCGTAAATGCTGCAAATTTATGCATCAATGCGGCAGTTCTGCCAGGTTTTACTGCGTATGCGTGATTATCTGCTGCACATGCTTTGCAACTGCTCAACATCTGTGCTCAGTTGACATTTTTGAACAAACTGCAAAAAATTTTAAAATTGGCAAGTAATTTTATTTAAGAAAATATTGACAATTTTCTTTTAAATTAAAGTAAGCAAAAAATTTAAAAGAAAATCAAAGCGACAATTTCTTATGAGAACAGCATTGGCCTTAAAAAGAATACAACTAAAATAAAAAAACTCCTTTGAAATAATAAAAAACTACCAAGATTATGTGTTTCAAAGTTATTTTCGAGTTTATCAATCTCATTTTTTGGTAAGATTCGAAATATGTAATTTAAACATCAAAATACATAGATATATTCAACTTATTGTTCCACTGCAACTTCTTGCATCTTAAAATAATTTACTGCGCCATTTGCACAGATTTGCGGCAGGTATGCCGATTAAATGCATTAAAAAACGTTTGACTCTGAATAGTGCTGCCAAGTTATGCATTTTTGAACGTAAGATGTTCGTGATGCTGCAGACGTGCACTAGAAATGCTTTTACGAACGTAGCCTGTCTTCTATTACAGCAAAATAGGTCACAATGATTTAAATGCATTCATTAAACTTTCATTCACTGATTGTCTTGCATTATTATAAAAAAAAGGTTTAAATAATTTTCATAGAGATCATTAAACTTTCATGGATTTTTTTTTAAATATAAAAAAAATTGTCTTTCGTCATATTCAAAAGTAGAATATTATTTTGCAACTACAACAAAATTACGGGCACTAAAATAAAAAAAAACAAAAATAAACCAAAACATTAAAAGCTTGCTAAGTAAGCATAACATAAATACGATACGTACATGCATACATATGTACTTATATCCGAATGATTTTTTTTTATTTATTAAAAACAAATTAATTGTAATTTTTATTAAGTAATTTGAATATTCAAGGTTGAAAAATCTTAGGATAGGTTAGTAAATTTTACACTGAAATTTCAAAATTAAAATTTAACTTATAATTAAAATCTTGAAGTTTTCAAATGCAAGAAAAGATAAATTTGTATTGTAAGCTATAGTATTTTCCGAATTTATAATTTTAGTAAGAATTGTATTTCGTAAGTACACACATATACATACATATATATAAAAATATAACTAGTAGAGCTATAGAAGAGTTATAAGATCATATTATAAATAATTAACTTGTTTTATACTAATTAAGCATATATTTGAAAGAAAGAAACAATAATAAAAATAAATGAGTAAATAATAATATTCAACTTTTTAAATTTTGCTATTAAAATTATAGGTTAAGAAAAGAATAACACATATGTATATGAAAAAATTTATGTCATACTAGATGTGTTTGAGTACACTTCCAATAATAATTATTCAGTAAACTTGGAATAATTGGTTAACATTTGAAATCAAACGCAATACCTTAACAAGTGCACAAATTGTCACAACTAACGAGTACTCAAACACAGCTTTTGAAAGTGAAAATTTAAATTAATAGTAAATTAATAGTAAATAAATAATGATTATGAATAGAAAACAAAACTAAATAAATTGTTTGTATTTGAAACATAAACACGCAAATTAATTGTATTGTTAGCCGATGGCCTTGGCAGCCAGTAAATTAATATAAATTGAAATAAATAAATAATTTTATTGTATGCTAATACTAAACCAAGATAAGTGCAACCGCGGCTCAACTACAATCCCCAGAACTAGAAAGTTGGCATACAGTGAAGACAACAAACGTAACAACAACATCAAAACAACAAGAGAAATTGCAACCATCATCTAAATTTAACAACACAAGGCGTATAGTCTCTTGCAGCCAAAAGTTCAGTAATATCTGAAGCGATAACTTCACCTCAGCAATAACAACATAACCGATGAATTTCTAAATCAAAAGCCTGCAACACACACCATAAAAAACAGCAGCTGAAACATCAAGTAATACTCTTGTCTAACGAGTGTAGTACATTGAGATGAATTATTGTAGCCACAACATGACTCCCAATAATATGCACGATCAGATTATTCCGGGAAGTCAAGGCCCAGCAACACTTAAAAAAAATCCTTGTACAGATTACAACCCTTTGAAATCAACTATACCGCATTGACATTTCTCTATTCATCCACACGAAGTGGGATGATACTGGTTCCGTTGCTATCATCAATACTATACACGGTTTGAGTACAGCTTAACAGCTTACATGCGGATTTGTAATCCACTAAACTAAGTGAGATAGTTCTTCGTATTGTTATCCAAAATTTTTTTAAAAAAGTGTATTGTATTCGTTCCACGATGGGTGTTCACGTTGTGATACCGATGGCCATCTTTTACACAAGTCGTAGTCTTTGACCATTAACACATCTCAGCTCAAGTGAGAACACCTTTATTGTCGATGCTGGTTTATTGATACACCCTTACTCAACCGAAGACATTAGTTCGTGATGCTTGTGATTTGTTTTTTTTTAAACTACAAGCAAGTACTGAATACATAAAGGTGCCACAAATTTCAACACATAAGGATAAACAAAACCACGTCAACCTAACTTAGATGTCAAGAATCAAAACATCAACAGAAAATGCGGCGCATTTTCTTTCCGCCAAGAGGGGAGGTATGTTAGGAGTCGCAGGCACTTACTTATATATTTTTTATATAATGGAACATTTATTTATACTTCTTATATTAAGATTTAAGCATTTGATCCAATTACTATATTTAGAAAACATCTATAGCTAGATGTTTTCTTGTGCCGAGTGGGGAGGGATGTTGTGAATCATACTTGAACAACCCTCGTATTCAAACATTGCACTAATTGGTTGACGCAGCAGAAACTAGTTCATTGACTCAGTTACTTCTTATTTTGTTGGCGCTGGCAAATTGTGCAATATCGATATTTTGTAATTGGATCAAAAGCTAAATAATATTTATGAAATAAATTATTGTCTAGTTAGCATAAGAAAATTAATTGTAAGTAAAATATTGAAAAAATATATTAAAGTATATTTTTGTATAAATAGCGGATAGAAAAATAAAAAGACACAGTCTGCAAGTGTGCAAGCAGCGACAGCAACAAGAATTGTTATTAATAAAAATACCTATACTTGCGATTCCCAAGGGACCCTCCAAGTAAAAGATAGAAATACACCATAACACTGACATCTACTACAATATTAGGAGCTTTTGTCTTAAACTCTGATGCAGTTAGAAGCGGTTGAGATAGTTTCATATCGTAGCTTTTTTGGAATCTTAGATACATATCATATGGAATTGCATATCGTTTATTTTTGAACTTTATGTTAAGATCGGACTGAATTCAAATGTACTTTTAAATTATTCAAATCACAATAAACAAACTTATTTTCTTGTTGAAAAGCGATCAATACAAAACTGGGGCGTTCTCTATTTGCGGTCAGTTTAACTTTCCAAATATGGCTAATTCCTGTGTTTAATTGTGGATTAACATGACAATACCAACTGCGAAATGCCATAGGTATAGAAACACCATTGTTAATGATTTTAATCATATTCAATTTGCTCAAGTCGGATAATTGTACATTTGGGGCTCTCCATGATATGAGTGAAATTGTAAGTTTAGTTTTTTCAGTAGAAACACTCCAGCGTACAAGATCTTCATCGTTCTTATTGCGCAAGAATATCAATTCATGTTTTCCATTTAGTATAACTGTGTTGTAGTCTTCAGCGAATCATAGAAGCATTTTTAGAGGTACATAGAAATTGAAATATCCATTTGGAAGAGTGACATCTTCAATTTTGTTCCATCCAGCATTTTGCATCACATTGCTTTCTGTTGGTGACAGAGAAACCAAATTTTTTATGGTGCTTGTGGCTCCTAAATATCTTGTATGATCAATTTCAATTCCATTGAGCTCATAGCGAATTTCATCAAATATATATGCTACAAAGTTGTTTTTTAATATCAAGTTCTCCGAAGAAGAAGAAGAGTTGGGGTCTTTATCATCAGCAACAAATCCTTCAGCAATGTAGCACTCACTGGGTAGTACGTACAAATCTTGATTTTGTATTGAAATTTGAATTTCATCATTATTGTTGTAAGATTGTAAGTATGGTGTTTGATGAAACATTAGAGAAAATAGTCAAGGTATTAGAGCCCATATCTGATCACCAACTTGTATTTTATCTTTATTCAGTGTTAGATTACTATCACCAAATTTCCATTCATTATTGAAATCTTTATGTGGACCATAGTTTGTATCTAATTCATTTCTTCCTTCCAAGAATGATAAGTCAGTATAATTATCTTCGGTATTGGAAGTCTGTGAGTAAAAATCATCATCATCGTCGTCATCATAATTCTCAGTATTAGCATCATTAAATTAGATGGTGTTATCAAATATTGTTAGTTCTGCTAGTTTCTTTGGTGTACTTGTCTCTATCTTCACTGATGGCTTTTCAGGCTTTGAACTTGTATTATTTTCAACTTCTGCTTGATTTTACTTTCTTCTGTCATGGGATTTGTTTTAACTTTTTAAGAACTACTTATGAATTCTTTGAGAGGTTCTGTTATAGGTTTAAATGTAGCTCTTAGTTGTTCACGTGTATCTATTGCACCAGTTTTTATACCACAAAGCATTTTCTTTAAGATATTTCTTGTCAACACCAACTGCTGTTATTAGGTAAGGTATCAGCTATTAGATCAGGTATCAGCTATCAGAGCAGCTTATTACGTATCTGGTCTAGTTTTCAGATCAGGTTATCAGCTATCAGATCAGGTTATCAGGTACCTGGTCTGGTTTTCAGATCAGGCCTTCGCCATCAAGTACCTTTTTGTTAAAAAGTAAAGCGGATATTTTACCATCTCCGATAATAGTGGATAATCGAAGCGAGGTCATTGGTTTATCAGCGTGCATGCTGTTGTAGTGTATGGGCCGCTTTAGCTACGTCTTTAAGACATCTTTGACGACGGGTACAAGACAATGGTAAGTCGTAGAAGACATATTGAAGACAGCCCCATACAAATCGTCGACGAAATTTTAATACAAATGGCACCAAGGTCACAGAAGACGAGATGGGCGACAATGTCGCTCAGATTGTCGTCAACACTGCTTTATTGAAGACAAAACTTATATGACACTGTCACTCAGATTGTCCTCAACAAAGTCTTATTCAAGACAAAACGTATGACACTGTTGCTCAGATTGTCGTCAACACGGCTTTATTGAAAACAAAACGATGGATATTGTCGCTCAGATTGTCCTCAACAAAGTTTTATTGAAGACAAAACGATGGATATTGTCGCTCAGATAGACATGAGCGACGATTTCCTTTAAATTTTCGATTAGAAAGCCTAATGAACAGGCGACATGTCGTACATTAATCGTCGAAGACAATGTCGTCTGTGACGATTTGGCCAACTGGGGTAATATGAAATGTAAATGAAATATGTATGTATTTATTGAAATGTATCAAGTTATGTGTTCATCTCATGGTAGTTATTTATTTTCTAACAAATTACTTTTCTTTGGCTTTGATTTTCAACAGAAACATTTAAAACTAGCCCCTTTTCGCGCTTTTTCCAAAAACTCTACTTTATGTTGCATTAAACGTATATTTTTACAGTTTAGCCTTTTTAAGCCCTTTTTTAAAAAATTTTTACGCGTTTTGACTCTAAAAAGTTGGCATCACTGTTTATATACATATATATGTTTAAATAATAAAAGTGTTTGGTTATTTGAACAAAAGGAAACAAAACAAGACATTTAAACTAAACATTTAAAAAAATTTAAGTGCTTCAATTTCAAATAAAAAATAAAACGTTAAAGAAGCTGAGAGAAGAAAGCCGCAAATCTATAAGCCAGTGAAATAGCCAAGAGGTGCTGAACTGTCCTACTGCTGGAAGAGGGGAACCACCACAAATAGTGGGCATTAAACTCCACCAAAAGCCATTATCCACCATTACTGAAATTTGAAAAAGTCAGGTATCGTGCCAATTGACTAGGACGAAATACGACTGACTGTAACATTAACAGACTGTAAGATACATATATATATATATGTATATATATATATATATATATATTAACTTTTTTTATTAATTATTTTATATAAAATTAATCGATAGGGACTACTTACTTATAAAACATTCCTTTAGCAGTTTTAAGGCTAAAGTGCGCGTACTTACTTGTAGGGTTGAGCTCAGGCCATAGGTAATCGCTTTCGTGTAGGGACCTTAATCCCATATAAAAAGGTTTTCCCTAACATTTTTGTTTATAAATAAAAATATATAAAACGTGAAATAAATATGGGGTATTCAGATGGTACTCATAAGTTAACACGTTTTAAAGTAATAACACGAAAAAATAATTTACAATTAAAAATATTGTGCTTATTTGTATTTTGGTTTTAGCACCTTTGTACATTGCTTACTCTCTCTCTCTCAATTCCTTTGGTAAACTCTCACGCATTTCTACATGTAGTTATGACCAGCGATGCCAACTATTTATAACCCAAACGCGCTATTCTCCTTCTCAAAACGCGCTAGAACGCGCTAAGTTGCAGCATTATCAACAATTTATAGTAAAAACGCGCAATTTTCCTACGCGCTAAATTAAACTTGAATAAAGGTCGATGTATGTATTAGTAAATACAATTAATTTTTTTTAAGAACTCTTTTTCAGATTTTCGCTTCTTCGAAATTACATCCTAAATAACTAAAATCATTTAATACAGAATCAGACTCGCCTTCCAAATATTCGAAATTATTAGTTTTTATTTTAATTTTTTTGAAGAACAAAAAGAATAGATGCTTAATACGTTATATAAATTTTTTGGGTTACGAGTACGAGTACATATTTTTAGCTATGAAATTTCAACATATTTCCCATTTACAGTATTAAAATATTTAAACAAAAATTTAAATTTTGGATATTAGAAAATTTTTTAATATATACAAAAAGTAAAAAGATATTGAACTAAAATGATATTTTTGACTTATATCAAAACGCGCTAATTTAGCGCTTTTTTTATTAAGCGCGCTAAGACGAAAAAAGCGCGTTTGGCATAGTTAAAACGCGCTAAGACTAGCGCGAAAGGCGCTAAATTGGCATCACTGGTTATGACAAACAATAAACATAGCTGAGGACACTTAAGACCAGCGATGCCAACTATTTATAACCCAAACGCGCTATACACCTTCTCAAAACGCGCTAGAACGCGCTAAGTTGCAGCATCATCAACAATTTATAGCCAAAACGCGCTATTTTCCTAGGCGCTAAATTAAATTTGAATAAAGGTCGATTTATGTATTAGTAAATACCAGTACAATACCGAGTACATATTTTTATCTGTGAAATTTCAAGATATTTGCCAATTACAATATTAAAATGCGTTTTTAATTCTAACCACCGTCAGGGGAATTTTCTTTAAAACATCTGAATCATTAACGAATTTAAAGAAAAAATTAAATTTTGGATATTAGAAAATTATTAAATTTATAAAAAAAAATTAAAATGATATTTTTGACTTTAATCAAAACGCGCTAACTTAGCGCTTTTTTTATTAAACGCGCTAAGCGGAAAAAAAAGCGCGTTTGGCATAGTTAAAACGCCCTAAAACTAGCGCGAAAGGCGCTAAATTGGCATCGCTGCTTAAGACACTGTTGTGAATACCCCAATAGTGTGTGCATAAGCATATTTTTGTTGTTACTTAACTGAGAACAGTTAACGCGAACTGTAGACACAGCCACGAACAGACGGCCATACCAATGACCATTTTGGCTCAAAATTAAGAAGATATAAAGAAAAGCTTTAAAAATACGAAGAAGTAAAACCACATAAATTTCAATTGTAAAGTTTTTATACATATATTTTTGATCAATGCGTTTTTTTATGATAATTAAATTCTAATACAGAAATTGTTTCATTTATTCAACTTCCATTTTATAATTTTTCTTTTTGAATTTAAAATACTTTTAAACTGTCAGTAATTTCCTAAAGTAATGTTTTGCTATTGAATAGTTTTGTTTTTAAATCATTATACATATTTAACAAATTATAATGTATTCACATTTATTGCTTTGTTAGAAACGTTATGTTTGTTTTAAACATGCAGGCTTAAGTTTTTTTCAGCAGTAAGTAAAAGGGGAAGGTAAAGTAAAGAGGGTTCATATTTGGGGCATCTTAAACTCTTTTCGTTATGATGCCATGGTGAACTTTCATAAGTTCAAGAGGGGCGGGCAAACGTCCTGGCAGACCATCAGCCAGATGGTTTTATAGTGTGTGTGCGCAGGGAGTAAGCCAGACTTGCTTCGGGTCGTTTTTTTTTATTATAAAATTTTTCTCTTCTGACACCATAGAGCAGCTGGCATGATATTTCTTTTTGTAGCTGTAAAGTACTAGAGAGGTTGGCAAGATCCCCCCCCCCAAACGGCGAGCTTCAACCGGAGCCAACCGCCAGCATGCCAGTACAGCCAATAATCTGGTAACGTTTTCTTTTGATTTAAAAATCAAAATCAGCTATTACAAATGGGTGCATCCCGGACCATCAATTTGGTTTCAGAAGTCAGCGTAGCACCATTGAACAAACGCATAGATTGGTCCAAGTTGTAAGAAGAACATTCGAGGAAAAAAAGTATTGTTCTGCTCTATTTATTGATGTTTCTCAGGTATTTGATAAAGTATGGCACGAAGGCCTAGTTTTAAAATTGAAGACATACCTACCAATAAACATACAAAAGCTTTTGGAAAGTTATATTATTGCCAGTAAGTTCACTGTTGTGATAGGAGAGTTCACGAGTGTACCCGAATCTATATCTTCTTTTTTTTTTTTATATATACTTGTGATATGCCATTGAGCAATAACATCCACACTTCTACATTTGCCGATGATACAGCCTGCATGAGTATGCACAAAAACCCTGATGAGGCATCGCGCAATCTCCAAGAACACATTACCCAGCTTGAAATATGGTTGAACTTATGGAGAATAAAAGTAAATTAATAAAAGTCTGCCCATATAACGTTTACGTTAAGAACAGATACTTGTTCTCGAATCCATAATCAAAATATTCCTCAACATTCTCAAGTGAAATACCTTGGTATACACCTTGATCGAAGGCTTACATGGAAATATCATATTGACTCTAAGTTAACCCAAATGAAACTTAAATTAACTCAAATATATTGGTTAATTGGCAGAAATTCAACACTCAGCCTACACTGCAAACTTTTGATATACAAGTCGCTTTTGAAGCCAATATGGTGCTATGGAATTCAGCTATGGGGCACTGCTTCAGCTTCAAATGTTGAGAAAAAATTCAAATATACATCGTGATTTAAATATGCCACTAGTGAAGAAATTGCAAAATACGCTGGCAAATATTTAACTAAGCTCGAGTCACATCCTAATCCGCTTGCCCGTAATATTTTGAACTTTACTGGACACATCCGCTTAAAAAAGAGGGACAAAAGGGCTCTTATTCTCAACACTCCAGATGGGACTGCTTGAAAATACTCCTTTTTCCCCCTTTTTGATTATCACTACTTATGTATTATTTATAACTATCACTAAGTTTATGTCCGATACTGGTCGGGCCTAATAATTATATTTAGATTTAAGATTTGATTACTTATTGTTAGTTCATTTTTGAAGATACAATAAATAAATATATATGTATGTATGTATATGAAAAAAAAGTGAAAGTATAATGAAAGTGTCTAAAATATACAGTTTTAAAAAGCATAACAAAACAATTTATAGTGCTAGAGTTAATATTGTAAATGGATTGTACAAGAAAATAATGGAAGAACAATAAGTAAATATTGGTTGGGAAAAATGTAGAGTTTTCGACGGAACCGAAATAACACAGTGCTTTAAATGCAAAGGTTTTAAATATGATCAGGAAATAATAGAAAAATGTATCAACTGTATACGAATAAATAAAACGTTTAATCTCGGACTGGAAGAAAATCACCATACGATGAATCGTAAGTGCCTCATTTATAAAAATAAATTGAGCACAAAACAGAGAAGAATTGGCATAAATTTGTAATAATCAACGAAATTAATTCGTAATATTTATACAAATGTTCAGGGTTTAATCAATAATTCTAATCAAGTAGAAGTTATGGTCGAAAGTGTGCAACCTGATTTTATAGTGCTCTCAGAAACTCACTTAAGAAAAGACATCGAAGAAGAAGAAATCACATTACAAGGATATGGACAAATCATAACTTTTTCTGAATGAGAACAGGTGGGGTAATAATATATTTGAAATAAAATTGGAAAATAAAGAAAATTTTTGAAAAAGCAGAGAACCTAAAATATTGGATAATTGCACGCACTGTAAAAAATAAAAACAATTATTTTATAATTGCATAAGTATATACAGTAGTTCACGGATAAATGCGCACGCTTAAGAGAGTTTCACGCTTAAATAGTTGTCAAAACCAACATTTTCCTCGATCTATTTAATTTGTGCACATATTTTTCTGTTAAATTAATCCCGCTTTACTGCGTTTCACTCATATATAGGTCGTATATATCATAAAAAGAAATTATTTATCATGCAGACTTTCACGGTTAGATGCACAACCTTGTAAGTTGTTTCTTTAGAAATTCCACACATTAAAATTAATAAACTAACCGAAAAAACCGCCAAAATGAAAATAAATCATCAAATTTGGCAAGCCTGTTTTATTTGTTTACAATCATTTAGTTTTCATCACAATGTTTCTTTGACGTACAATGTACATATATTACATGCACATGAACTTAAATCTGTTGCCTTAAATTTCAATTTGTGAAATTGTTTTTTTTAGTTTTTAAGATGTTTTGCTTGAATTGTTATGTTTTACTTTAAAATAATTTTATTTTTCGTTTTATTGAATTGAATAACAAATCGGAAAACGATGATCTCTAATTCTTAAACATATTTTCGTTTTCTTTTAGTAAGAACGAAAAGGGATAGAATTTGGTTTTGAAGCACGCACTTTAGAGGGAATTTTGTTAAATGCCTTGGTAATGCAAATAACCATGATTCTTTTAAATGCGCCGGTAACGCACTTAACCGTGTTTTTTTAAAGCGTTTTGTTAAGGTTGCTGTTAAATTCTAGGTACATAAACCAAGAATTTGTTTGGTGTCACAAGGTACTTGGGACCATGTAACAAAGAAAGGTGCAGTAAAACAAGTCAATTTGTCTACTACGCTATGTCTTTATTTTTCTTCTATATTTATACAAAATATTATAGCTAACTAAACTTATACGCTAAATAATTAGGTCACTTATTAATGCAAGGTAAAAAGAAAATAACTAAAAATGCTGAATTTGTAAAGTCGCTGACCACTGAAGACATTGAACTTATGTTCTTTATTGTGGTCATTGACTGGTGTTGAATAAACAAAAAAAAACTTATTGGTAATATGACTACACATGTGTATGCATGGGTGTATGTTATGCTGGGACTGCAATATGATTCTTCGGTCACTAACCATTAATGCATTGCACTTATTGTTTATGTTTTTTTATAAACAAATAATTGCAAATGCATTTACATACATACACATGTATTTGGATGTTTATGAATTTAATTTTAATGAGTTGAATAAATATGATGAACTTAATTTAAGGGTTGCCAACATTCTCCCCCGGTTGAACCATGTAATGTTCAAATACTGCCGCTGCACTTCAGGTATCTTGTAGTTCGATAACGTATTTGGATGGTGAGCTTTGTCGAACAGTTGGAGTAGGTATCGCTTCGGGTTGGTCCTTCCTTCTACAAGATGATCGGTTTTTCCAGACCAGATAAAGGACAACTAAGGCGAAAACTAAGCTGAGCGTAAAGTAGCTTATTGCTTGATGGTGCAGATTTTTGTTGTTGATGAGTTTATGCAGTTGTGACATGTCGGCCTCCTGAAGTTGGGCTTGTAGCTCATTTAGTTGATCAGTATGAGTTTGTAGAACCTGCCGCATGCTGTTGAATATTGTTATAGGCTCACTTATGTTTGTCAGAGCATTAATATTTTTGAAACGGAAGTGCGATGTTTGGATGTTGCTGGATACGTCATAGTGTCCCCGAATGGTGACATCGGCTGTCCTTAGAATACAGGTTGGTTCAATCTGAAGTATACCAGAACCGTGCAATGTGAATTGCATTATTTCAGTTCCACAAATAGCATAAACTTCAGTGATATTTATTGTGGAATAAATCCATTTGTTTTTGTTGTGTAGTTGTATCCAAACGCCTTGTTCTCTTGATGTATTTAGCTTGCAATTTCTAGCAGGTTTTTGATTAAAAAAATTAATTTCGCAGGACGAAGCCATTGATCCTTTTCCGAAGGTTGATTGTTTGTTGTCGAAGATAAAGACATCGTTGAGCCGGAATGAATTTGTTATATCATCATTCGACAGTGGAATGTATTCATCTCTGAGTGAATTAATTGCCAGATACGGTTTCTCCGGTACTATGACAAAAAGTGTGCCGTTCCTGTTTGAGGGAACTCCAAATATCTTTAAGAGTTCAAAAGGTTGTTGGTCGATCAATGGTAATTTGACTTCAAAGATGACCTTGTTTTCTGTGACTCCTGCCTTAGTTCGCATAAGTTTGTAAAGTTGAATCAAGTCATCTTCTTTGACGGGTAGGACTCGCGACACTGGTAAATGTGCCTTGATCACGTTTAGTTCTCTCTGAAGCTGATTTGGTGATAAAAGAGAAGGACTAATTCTACCATGATGGGAGTCCGTTAAGACGTTTATTATTTCAGCTTCAATTCGGCGGAGTCGCGTTGCTGTTAAAATCAGCTCACTAGATAGAAATGTTGTTAAATATGCGATCTTTAATTGATGCTGGTCGTCCGTTACTCGATTTTGTAGCCTTGTTATTTCATTTTGTGTTTCATTTAACCTTGACTGCAACGAAAGTTCTGTTTCTTTGATAATATTAAGAGTAGTATCAATTATGGATGTTTGATTTCGTAGTAATGAGTAAAGATGCTCTCTGCCCGTTTCTGCTTGGCGTATCGTGTGTTCCATTTCGGTGGCATAATCAGAGTCGAGAACACCAAAGAGGCTTCTTGCTACGTTCCCGATGATGTTGAGGGCACCTCTACGCGAATGACCAGACATGATCACGTTCTCATCTTGTATCAGATTGGCCTGAAGCTGTTTTAGGTTGCTTATGAAATCGTGACGCATGTTTGCTTGTGGAGAAAATTTGCAAAGATTGGAAAACGTCTCCAATGCGGTTGAAAATGCTTTAACTTCTGATCGGAATGGAACAAGATCGTAATACACCATTATTTTCCATTCTGCTGTGATTGTTCTTGCTGTGCCTATCCCTTCAAAATACAGGCCGGGATCCTTGCTGAATACCTCAGAATTTATTGGTTTGCCGAGAACAGCAGGGAGTAAGAGAAGGGTGAGCAAGGTTGTGTATAGTAAGCTGCAGCCAACAGATTTAGGTCGCTTGGTGGGAGACGAGTCTGGTTCGGGTGACCTCTTTAAGGTTTTGTTTGCAGGTTTCTCATTTGTTTCCTCATTCATTTCCTCATTCATTAAGGGGGCCAAGCGATGAATAGCAAGTGACTTAATACCTGATGACGTTTTGACCTTGACTACTCGTACGAAGCCATCATGACCCTTGCAGATATTTACTATTCGACCAAGAGGCCATTTCATGACTGGTACATTGTCTTCTTTGATGATTACAAGTTGACCTTCTTGAACGTTTGATGAAGCTGTTCTCCACTTATGTCGTTGTTGTAATTCTGAAAGGTATTCTTTTGACCATCGATTCCAAAAGGCATGTTTCAAGTGAGACACTAGTTCCCATCTTTTCGCGAGTGATGAGGTTGGCTCTTTTGCCTGTCTGTCGAATTGAGCGGTTAATGGTTCTCCTATTAAAAAATGGCCTGGTGTTAGGGCCGTTAGATCATTCGGATCTGATGACATTGGTGTTAGCGGTCTTGAGTTCAGAATGGCTTCCACTTCTATTACAACCGTTTCCAACTCCTCATGGGTCAGAGAAGCCTCGGCGGTCGTTCGAAGAAGTAAGTGTTTGGCTGATTTCACGGCAGCCTCCCATAGACCTCCAAAATGGGGAGCTCTGGGCGGGATGAACTTAAATTCTATTCCTTCCTTGGAGCAGGCATTTTCTATTTTTTCTTGGGAACTGGAACTGAATATAGCTGTCTTAAGCTCTTCAAGTTTGTTTTTAGTTCCAACAAAGTTTGTTGCATTGTCGGAGTACATCGTTTGGCAGCGTCCACGGCGAGAAATGAATCTTTTCAATGCCTCTATGAATGCATCAGTGGTCAAATCAGTAACTACCTCCAAGTGTATCGCCTTGGTGGCAAAGCAACAGAATACTGCAATATACACCTTATGAGGGCGCTTTCCTCTGAGCTTATAATGTACCCAGAAAGGGCCACAGTAATCTACCCCAGTTGTGATGAATGGTCGACCTGGGCTTATTCTGCAACTTGGTAAATTGCCCATTATTTGATTGAACATTCGTGGCTTAGCTCTTGTGCAACGTATACACTGATAGACCACAGATCTTTTCATTGTTTTCCCTTTCAGAATCCAAAACCTTTGTCGTGCTGTAGCTAGTAATTGCTGTGGTCCACAATGATGATTTTCATTATGTAGGTTTACCAGGATCAGCCTTGCAATAGGATCGTTATATGGTAACACGAGCGGATGTTTGGCGTCGTATGACAGCTCTGATGCTTCTAAACGCCCACCTACTCTTGTTAGTCCTGCTGAGTCTAAGAAAGGGCACAAACTTTTAAGCGGACTTGCTCCTACGACTATCTGAGACCGTTGAAGTGTTTTCAATTCGTCTGGGAAATCAGATTGTTGCATTGCTCGCACTATGATGTGAAAAGCATTCTCCAGTTCAATGGCAGTGATGCGACTTCCAGTTTTTGTTGAGGTTTTTCTGATTATCAGCGAATCTTAGTACATAGGCTACAGTGTGTTGAAGGAAGATAAATTAATTTCTGTGGTTGATGCTGTAAACCCAGTCTTCGACGTTGGATGATGCTGCAGCAGTCACGATTTGAGTCTTCATCTTAAACTCCAAATTGATAGCGTTCTGAGCGTTCTTTTTAAATGGTCCCGGCCAGATACATTCTTGGCCATGCAAGAATGGAGAGCCATATAACCACAAGTTCAAGCTTGGTAGTTTCTCTGGAGTTACGCCTCTCGAAATGAAGTCAGCTGGGTTTTCCTTTGATTTGACGTGTCGCCATTGACAATTGATGGTTATGTCTTGTATCTTGCTGATTCGGTTAGCCACAAAAGTCTTGAGTGATGAAGACGCTGAATTTATCCAATATAAGACAATTTCTGAGTCAGACCAAAAGAAAAGCTGTTTGTCGTCGTACCGTAACTCCCTTTTTACTTTTTTGGCTAAAAGTGCTGCGCAAAGTTCTAGCCTTGGTAGGGATAACCTTTGGAGAGCCGCAATTCTGGACTTGGAGCACAACAGTCGGACTATTATTCCTCCATTTTTGAGCTTGGATCGAACGTAGACTGCTGCTCCATAAGCCCTTTCTGATGCGTCTACAAATACGTGCAATTGGACGTGCGAGGCTATTTGACCATTGAAAACATGTCGTGGTATAGGAGTGTTGTCTAACGTGTTTAGTGACTTACGGAAATCAAGCCATTTCGTTGTGAGATCTTTAGGGAGTTCCTCATCCCAAGATCTTTTACCTTCCCACAGTTGTTGAATAAATATTTTGGCTAAAACCACGACTGGGCCTGCAATACACAAAGGATCGTAGATTCGTGCCACATCTGATATGACAGATCGTTTTGTTATACTTGAGGTTGGCTGAAGATTTGCCTTTAGGCAAAATTGATCCGAAGATGGGCTCCATATTAGTCCTAGTGCCTTGATTGATGCATTTTCGAAATCAAGGTTGACTTCTTGATCTTCTTGTGGTATATCTTGGAGTAGATGACGATGGTTTGCACACCATTTACGTAACTTGAAACCAGCTTCCTTGAGCAAGTCTGTTAGTTGGGATTGCATTTCCTTAGCTGTTGCTAAACTATTAGAACCGCTTATTCCGTCATCAACGTAGAAGTCCTGGCCCAAGATCGTTGCACCCAGCGGATATTTGTCCATACGAGTGGCCGCTAGCCTTTGTAAACATTTCGTGGCCAGGTACGGGGCTGATGATGTGCCATATGTAACGGTGTTTAGTTGAAAATGGCGTAGAGGCTGGCCAGGATTCTCTCTCCACAGAATTAGTTGAAGGTTCCTGTCTCGTTCGTCTACGAGGATCTGACGGTACATTTTTTCAATGTCTGTGGTAAAGACAAATCTGGGTAAACGGATGTTTACCCAGATTTGATGTTTTTGCCGATGCATCAAAAACGACTCTGAGCTTAGTTGTGCTACTTTCTGGACGCAGAACGCAATGATGTGGAATGTAGTAACGTGGGCCGCAGAGAGTTTTTGGGTCGATTTGAGTCATGTGACCAAGATCTTCATATGACTTCATGAAGTCCTTGTATTGTGTTTCGAGCGTTTCATCTCGTCTGAATCGTCGTTTCAAAGCACGGAATCTGGAATATGCTGTTGGTTCTGATTCGCCAAGTGCTGCCGCGTCTTCAGATAAAGGCAAACGAACAACAAATCTTCCATTGGGATTTCTGGTTGTTGTTTGAATAAAGTGAGTTTCACATGCTTGTTCAGCGGCTGTATAATTGCTTTCTGTAGGAACATCTTCAACCTTCCAGAATTTTTCAATTAGTTCGCCAGTTGACACATCCTCTTCATTTAAAACTGCGCATATCGCTTCAGTTGTGCTGTTTTCCGATACTCTGCCACTGGTGATCCATCCAAGTTTTGTGTTCAACAATATTGGAAGATTATCGGCCAAGGGGTCGATTCTGTTTCTGTGAAATCGTGAAAATGAAAAATAAAATATCACTTCATTGAAAATGCGATTCTGATTTTAGTTTTTTATGAGAACTACCTGTCAAGTGAAGTGAATATGATAAATTTTTTATCACTTCATTTTTATCATAAATTCAGAATCGACCCCCAACTCTATTTTCCCGTTTTGCATAAGACTGAAGTAGTATTCGGCGCCTAGCAGAATATCCACCTTTCCTGGTTGGTCGAAATATGGGTCAGCTAAGTCTACATTTGGGATTTGCCAATTTGAAATGTCAATTTGTTGATTTGGTTGTGGAGGGATGATTGTAGGGAGAACAAAAGCGTCTAAGTTGGTTACAAAATTGTTATTTCTGGCTTGCAATTTAACATTTATGCGCTTTGTGGCCCTTCTTCGTGCGTTTCCAATACCATAAATGCATAAAAGGGCTTCAGCTGAAGATAAAGACAATCTTTTTACGACACGCTCGGATACTAGATTCACCTGAGACCCGGAATCCAATATTGCTCTAAATTCTCCCGAATTTCCGTTGGCCGCTGTTAACCTTACTCTTGCTGTTGCAAGTAGTACATAACCCTGGCGCAACGGCGGGTTGTTTGTGGCAGCTGATGTAACAGTCACATTAGTAGTGTTAGGTGCAACATCTGTTTTCCGTATATCATTTGAGTGCTGATCAGCGGTTTTGACTTGATTACCATGTTTTGATGAATTGTGTGGCTTGGAATTTGAACCTAAATGCAATAATGTATTATGTTTTTTGTTACATTTTTTGCAAGGTCTTGATGTGCAGGTTTTCGAACTGTGATCAGCTCTGAAACAGTTTACACACAGTCTTTGTTGTTGTACCCAGCTTAGCCGCTTTGCTTCTGATAGTTGTAGAAATTTCTGGCAATGGAAGAGTCCGTGGTCGCCGGCCTTGCATAATTTACAGGAAACATAGTGTTCATTGGCAGTGGTTGCAGATGATGACACAACTTTAGGTGATGACTTATCCCTTTGGCGGATTGATTCCATTGATTGAAACTCAAATTCCAAGAATGATAAAAACTCAGCTAGAACTGGCACGTTCCTTGGATTGGTTAACGATTGCATGTACCTTACATGTGTGCTTCTATCAAGTTTTCTCATCAGAAGCTGAATAAGAATTGCATCCCATGAGGCTGTTGCAATTCCTAAATTGTTTAAAGCCAACATACACTCCTTGGTGGTGTCATGAAGAGTTTTAATCGCTGAAGCAGATGACGTAGCTGCAGGCTGATCAATTAATTTCTCTACCAGGTTTGCCACAAGAACTCTTTTATTGTAGTAGCGGTCCTTGAGTGTTTGCCAGGCAGTGGCATAATTTGTTTCTGATAATGACAACTGACTTATTAGACGTTCAGCTTCGCCGGATAAGTTACTTTTCAAATACCACATTTTCTGAATAGCTGGTATTGGTTGCTTGTCTACCATTTCAGAAAATAAGTCATGGAATTGACGCCATTTCAGGTAATCCCCACTAAATTGAGCTATAGTTAAATTTGGCAATTGTAACGACTTGGCTTTACAACTGTTTGTCATTAATTCTGGTGCTCCTGTTTGAGTGTGCATATCATTCGGTTGAAGGTTGTCTGCCTGCACGAAAAGATTAACTAGAGTTTGCTGCATCAAATCATATAACGCTTCATATTCATTCTGATCAAGTCCATGCGCAGCTGGAATTGTAAACTGCTCATGAACTTCATCATATAGAATTTCTATTTTCTCCCATAATTTCTTTATGTTACTTATGTTCAGGTCAAAAAACTGTTTTGGTTTGTCCTCTATGAATGTCAATGAATTTAATAGCGGTTTCAGAGCTGCTAAACGCATATTTAATTTGCGGATGATGCCAGGAGTACTATTAGGATCGTCAGGCATCGGTGTAACTCCTTGTGCTTTAGTTGTAGCCTTCGAAATTCCGCTGGACCTAATGGCAGCTTCAGGTTGATCTTTAGGTTCAGCCCTAAGACGTTTAGTTTCCTTATTAAATATTTCCAAGTATTCCTCGGCTATTTTTTGGATTTTGTCATAATAGCCCTCCGCGAAGTAGTCTAATTTCATTGGGTCATCGCAATCTTCCCGAATATCCGAATCCGTGTTTTGAAATTTATTCCAACACTCCTGAAGACGTCTTGAACGTTTCTCAAAAGTAAGCCGCTGTTTTTCTTTCAGCAGGGTCTTTTTTGAAGTTTCTTATTATCTTCTGGATATCTTCGCCCGTTGAGATTTGAAGGTCCAATAATTTTTTAATTGTCTCCATTTTTACCCAGATTATTTGTTATAAAAACGTTTTGTATCACCAATGTTAATCAATCAATTGTCCTGTTAAGGTGCTTGATCGCTAAGGTAGCGTGTTGAATTTAGCAATGAGTGCTTACAAGATCCTTACCGCTGGTGGGTGGAACTTGAAGTTCAGAGCTGTTTGGGGTCACCAATGTTATGGTGCTTGATCGCTCAGGTAGCGTGTTGTATTCAGCAATGAGTGCTTACAAGATCCTTACCGCTGGTGGGGGGAACTTGAAGTTCAGAGCTGTTTGGGGTCACCAATGTTATGGTGCTTGATCGCTCAGGTAGCGTGTTGTATTCAGCAATGAGTGCTTACAAGATCCTTACCGCTGGTGGGGGGAACTTGAAGTTCAGAGCTGTTTGGGGTCACCAATGTTATGGTGCTTGATCGCTCAGGTAGCGTGTTGAATTTAGCAATGAGTGCTTACAAGATCCTTACCGCTGGTGGGTGGAACTTGAAGTTCAGAGCTGTTTGGGGTCACCAATGTTAAGGTTGCTGTTAAATTCTAGGTACATAAACCAAGAATTTGTTTGGTGTCACAAGGTACTTGGGACCATGTAACAAAGAAAGGTGCAGTAAAACAAGTCAATTTGTCTACTACGCTATGTCTTTATTTTTCTTCTATATTTATACAAAATATTATAGCTAACTAAACTTATACGCTAAATAATTAGGTCACTTATTAATGCAAGGTAAAAAGAAAATAACTAAAAATGCTGAATTTGTAAAGTCGCTGACCACTGAAGACATTGAACTTATGTTCTTTATTGTGGTCATTGACTGGTGTTGAATAAACAAAAAAAAAACTTATTGGTAATATGACTACACATGTGTATGCATGGGTGTATGTTATGCTGTGACTGCAATATGATTCTTCGGTCACTAACCATTAATGCATTGCACTTATTGTTTATGTTTTTTTATAAACAAATAATTGCAAATGCATTTACATACATACACATGTATTTGGATGTTTATGAATTTAATTTTAATGAGTTGAATAATTATGATGAACTTAATTTAAGGGTTGCCAACACGTTTATCGTTTAAATGCGTTGGGCTTTAGACATTTTCACAAACGCATTTATCCGTGAACTACTGTAGATCTCCAGCATACAGTGAAGCTGAATTTTGTGAACATTTTGAAAAAGTTATCGAAGAGCTTAGTGAATATATTAATGAAATATTAATAATAGGAGATTTTAATATAGATTGGTCACGAAATGGATTTTATAAACAAAAACTAGAAAGTATACTTAATGACAACGGAGTAGAACAAATAGTTAATGAATATACAAAAGTAACAGAGAATACGAGAACTATAATCGATTTCGTTATAACGAACAAAGAAAAAATATCAGTTGACATTAACAGTGACAATAAAATCTCGGATCATGAGACAATAAGCATAAATATTGAATGTAACTCAAATGAATTAGAACAAATACAATACAAAGAAATAAAAAGTTTCAAGTACAACAAAAATCGGTTTTCTAGAGAAAAATAGGCCAAGTACTAACAATTAATGAAAATGTTAGTTTAAATAACAATGTAAACTTTTTAGATACGTTCATTGAACAAACTATTGAAAAATTTACAAAAATAATTAAAATAAAAGAAAATTACGATTGCCGTTTAATCAAGAACTGAGACAATTAAAGCAAGAAAAAATTTTTAAATACCAAATTGCAAGGACAGTAAATACAGACATAGAATGGAACAATTACAAAAAAATAAGAAATATATATAAAATCAAAATAGTGAACGAGAAAAATAGATACATTTGTAATAGAATAAATAGTGCAGGTAATCAGAAAAAAATGTGGAAAGAAATCTAAGATTTCATTCTTAAGAAAAACCGGACTGTGATAGAATCCCTTATATTCAATGAAATAGAATTTAAGGATAGTTACCAAACTGGTAATCAGTTTAACATTTTCTTTATAAATATTATAAAAGATATAAGAGATAGTATAGAAGATGTGCAATATATAAATAAAATACCGGTGATAACTAGCAAAATAATATTCAGTGCAATTAATATTCAAGAACTCTTAGATATATGTAAAAGTATGAAAAAGAAACCAGACTTCAACAAAGTAACAATAAACATTATTTTAGATAATTGGAATTTAATAGGAAATAAACTACTTTATATAATAAATAAATCATTGGAAACAGGAATTTTTCCTGAATCGTGGAAAGAGACATTGGTAACTCCAATTGAGAAAGTTAAAATGCAAGACAGAAAAAAAGAATTTGGTTAAAGGAGTGATTTATATAAAAAAAACGTATTCTAATAACAAACTTTTGGAAATATTAAAAGAAAGTGAGCCAATGGATTATAAAAATTACACGTGGGTGTCAGACGAAGTATTGAATGACCTTTTGTCAAAAATTCCGATGCATATACGAAAGCAATTCTTGCGCGCAAACTCTTATAAAATTATATAAAATCACTTATTTCTGCTGAATTCTCCATTTTATACGCAAATTTGAATTCGAGCGCGATGTTTTTCATATGACCACAATGAAAATAAGAACAAAATGAAATGAAGTTGTACAACAACTCCTAAATTTTACAACGTGTCTATACAACTTGCCAAAAATCTAATCTTTTTACCCTTTCGTACAACCGATACACAACTTCATACGACGACCCCACACACTTTAAAATCTAATACACAACTTGCTCATGTTGTACCAACAGTCGCAGGGTCTGTGGCTTGCTAAAGAACTCAGAAAATTGAAGAATATCGCCCAATAAATACATTAAAAACGTGAGAAAATAATCGAACAAGTTGTTAAAATACAATTAGAAAGTTATATGTATGGAAAAAAATAAGTTACTCTCAAAATATCAATCAGGATTCCGAAAAAGTTTTTCATGTGAAACAGCTGTCAATTACGTAATAAATAAGTGGAAGAAAATAGATAAAAATAACAAAGTAATGGCAATTTTCCTAGATTTTAAAAGGTCTTTCGAAACAATTGACCGAGATATATTGCTACAAAAACTATAAATGTATGGAGTGAAAGACAAAGAACTAAGATGGTTTAAAAGTTATATAACGGAAAGGAGACAAAAAACTAAAGTGAATAATAAAGTATCGTGTATATTAAACAATGAATTTGGTGTGCCTCAAGGTTCTATTCTGGGCGCATTATTATTTATAATATATGTAAACGATATGCCAAACATATTGAAAAAATGTGAAAAAGTATTAAACGCGGATGATACGTTGATTTTTACCGATGCAAAAATTGAAACAGTGTGTCGAGAAAACTTAATGTATGATTAAATGAAAATAAATGACTGGCTTAAAATGAATAAATTAAAATTGAATGAAAATAAAACAAAATTAATGGAAATCAATATGAATAGTTTTTTTTTCATATATATATTTATTTATTGTATCTTCAAAAATGAACTAACAATAAGTAATCAAATCTTAAATCTAAATATAATTATTAGGCCCGATCAGTATCGGACATAAGCTTAGTGATAGTTATAAATAATACATAAGTAGTGATAATAAAAAAAAAGTATTTTCAAGCAGTCCCATCTGGAGTGTTGCGTATAAGAGCCCTTGTGTCCCTATTTTTTAGGCGGATGTGTCCAGTAAAGTTCAAAATATTACGGGTAAGCGGATTGGGATGTGACTCAAGTTTAGTTAAATATTTGCCAGCGTATTTTGCAATTTCTT
The DNA here is from genome assembly GCA_944452675.1 of Tachina lurida. NCBI lineage: Eukaryota > Metazoa > Arthropoda > Insecta > Diptera > Tachinidae > Tachina > Tachina lurida. The sequence goes on from OX101756.1 coordinate 60,205,494, forward strand.
CAGTCACTAGTGGCATATTTAAATCACGATGTATATTTGAATTTTTAATGTACCATGGAGCCGATGTTATCAAACATAAAATTTTGTTTTGCCTTTGTTGGATTTTCTCAATATTTGAAGCTGAAGCAGTGCCCCATAGCTGAATTCCATAGCACCATATTGGCTTCAAAAGCGACTTGTATATCAAAAGTTTGCAGTGTAGGCTGAGTGTTGAATTTCTGCCAATTAACCAATATATTTGAGTTAATTTAAGTTTCATTTGGGTTAACTTAGAGTCAATATGATATTTCCATGTAAGCCTTCGATCAAGGTGTATACCAAGGTATTTCACTTGAGAATGTTGAGGAATATTTTGATTGTGGATTCGAGAACAAGTATCTGTTCTTAACGTAAACGTTATATGGACACACTTTTGCTCATTTACTTTAATTCTCCATAAGTTGAACCATATTTCAAGCTGGGTAATGTGTTCTTGGAGATGGCGGGATGCCTCATCAGGGTTTTTGTGCATACTCATGCAGGCTGTATCATCGGCAAATGTAGAAGTGCGGATGTTATTGCTCACAGGCATATCACAAGTATATATTAAAGACAAAACTGGTCACAGAATAATACCCTGTGGCACACCGGAAGATATAGATTTGGGCACACTCGTGAACTCTACTTCCACAACAGTGAACTTCCTATCAATAATATAACTTTCCAAAAGCTTTTGTATGTTTATTGGTAGGTATGTCTTCAATTTAAAAACTAGGCCTTCTTGCCATACTTTATCAAATGCCTGAGAAACATCAATAAAGAGAGCAGAACAATACTTCATTTCCTCAAATGTTCTTCGTAGAACTTGGACCAATCTATGCGTTGGTTCAATTGTGCTATGCTGACTTGTAAAACCAAATTGATGGTCCGGGATGCACCCATTATTAGCTAAATTTTTGGACAATTTAGTCATGAGCAGCTTTTCGAAAAGCTTTGAAATTGTTGAAAGTAAGCTTAAATGCCTATATGATTCAGTCTTGGTAAGATCTTTGCCTGGCTTTGGAATCATTTTAATCTTGGCAAGTTTCCAGTTATGTGGAAAATACTGCATTCGTAAAATGGCATTAAAAATAAATAGCAAGATTCTTATTGCAATATGAGGCAAGTTCATCAGCATCTTGTTACTAATGCCATCAATACCCGGAGTTTTCTTCGGATCGAGTTCAACAATTATTTTTTGTAGTTCACGCATCTTAAACCTTAAGGTACGAGGGGGTAGAGACTACACTCGGTAAATCGGCAGCACACGTACATGAATTGGAGTGAATACAGATTTTAAATGCTCAGAAAATAAGTTACCTTTCTCACTATCGCTTCTTGCCCAGCCTCCGGTCGAAGTACGCAGTGGTGATTTGAGATCAACGGGTCTTTTAAGATTTCTAGTAGCGCGCCATAAAAAGTAATTAGATGTTGACGTTACATCAAGACCTTCTAAATACTTTTCCAGTAATGCAGTCTTTTCCGACGATAGCAGCTCTTTGAGTCGTTTAGTACATTCTTTAAGTCTGATTTTATTTAGGGGTGATCTGTGTTGTTGCCATTCTCTTCTAGCTCTCCTTTTTTCACATACAAGACGTTCAATTTCCGTAGAATAAATTCTATTAAAGCCAGTCTGCGGATAGGAAGTAGTGGCATGTTCAGCAGCCTGTTTAATATATTCGTTAAGATTGGCAATATTAAATTCAATATCATCAGGTGATCTTAGCTGAATGTTTTCTACGCAGTGACTACTAAAATATTTTTTGAATCCTAGCCAGTTGACCCTATTAATCGTTTTCACATATGAGTTAGTTAAATCACTCCTTAGTGGGTTGAAAATTGTAACTATTGTGGGAGAGTGATCGGAGGACAGATCTAGAGAGCCCTCTACGTGAAATAAGTCCCTATGGATATTTTTCGTGACGCCAAAATCTATAACATCTGGAATTTTTCTTACGTCAGTAGGCCAGTAACTAAGCTCCCCACTCGAAATGACATCTAAGCCCATTTTTGAAATTGTATTAAACAATGATCTACCTCTAGGTGTAACAAGACGCGAGCCCCAGTACGTATGTTTTGCATTGTAGTCACCAGCTGCCACGAAACAAGATCCAAGCGATTTGTAGAACTTCTCATACTGATCTGCGGTAACTGAAAATCTGGGAGGTGAGTAAATTGATGATATCACGAAATTCGCACAAAAATTTTCTACGAAAATATTCGTAGCTTGCATATATTCTTCACTAACGTTCTCAAGGATATAGTGCTTGAGTCTTGACTTAATTAGAATTGCTGATCCACAGCATGCTCTCCCTCTCGGGTCCTTTGAATCATATAGAGTGTAACCATTTATTTTAAAGCAGCTTCTCGAAGTCAAGTGAGTCTCAGAGACCAACATGATATCAATATTTTTTTCCGTGAGGAAGCGCTCAAGTTCATTTTTATGTTGGCGAATGCCGTTTGCGTTCCAGAAACATAGTTTTAACGTGTTCATGGTTTGTTGACTAATGCTTGAAGCAGAGTATTTTACATTCTCAGCATTTCTTGCATCATGGTCAGCGTTGTCAACTTTCAAATTTTAAAAAACACTGAAATCAGGAAAAAAGCGCGTAATTTAAGTAAAAAAGCACTAAATTAAAAATTTTTTATTTTATTTAAAAAAAATTAGTTATAAATACATACATATGTACGTCAGTATATAAAAAAAGAAATTGGTTGACCTTACATTCCGTTCCTAAAACGTCAAATTAGAGGCATCCCATACACATTTTAATTCTATAGAAATCAGTGTATTCTAAAATCATTTTGATGAAGATTTTAGAAGTTATTATAAAAAAAAAAAAATTTAGACATTTTTAGATTAAATTGAACTGTAGTGAATTTTAATCAGAAATAATTTCTTAATCAGGCTTGAGTTCAGTAATTTCAATTCTTATTGAATGAAATATTTTTATTAATTAATGTGAGTATCTAAAGAAGAGAAGAAAAATTAAAATAGACTTTTAGATGGGGGAAATACCGATATTTTTCTGTGCAGCCACGCACTTCATCAGCACCCATGTCTTTCTACTGGGGTAGAGATTATTATTAACATCAGCTATTTAACTTAAATTTCTATGAAATGGAATATGAGAATTGATTGTGTATACAATTATTGATTTACCTTTGGCAAACACATTTGTAAGTATCACTATTCATTTTCTGTTTTTCCATTTTCTATTTAGGTTAGCACGAAGTTATATCACTCTACCTATGTATGTTTAACTATTCTGACTTATCTTTTACGATCATCACATTAATTATTTTTAAGTTGGCAGTAATCGACAAGTATTTATGAGGTTAAGAGCTGATTACATTTTCAATTTAAATTTTAAAGTTTGAGGGTAATATGGCGCTTAATTCTTCAACCAAGTCTTGTACAAACCCATTAGAATTCTTTGAAATGCTCCATTTAACTTCAGAGCTTATGTTTTTTAAATGATAGACTTCCTCGAAAAACAAATAGATAAGGAAATTTCTCTGAAAATTTCAAAAAGCACTAAAAACGGTGCGAAAAGCACCGAGTTGATAACGCTGATCATGGTAGTCATATTTGTTGTAAAATTATTTATAGTTAGCACCAGATTCTCAATAGTAGCTTCAAGACAACTAAAGTTAAGGCTAGAGTTTGCATTCGTTGACTTATTTTGCGGTGGAACATTTTGTGTGGGAATAGAACTAGTCTTAGCAGCATCGGCATACGTTAAACGTGAAGTAACTAGTTGGCTAGTTTGAGGAAGAGTGGCGGAGTAAGCATTTGCTGATTGAACTGGAGCTAATTTTGGTTTTTGGCCTGTTTAACGAAAGAATATACAGGGCATCCTCTGTAGTTAGCGGTGTGATTACTTCCACAATTACTGCATTTTTTTCTACTTGATCTTTTGGCTTAGTACAGCTAGCAGTAATATGCAATTCACCTCAAATAACACAAACTGTAGGTAGTTTGCAGTAAGTTTTTGTGTGGCAATATTCTTGGCAATTATGGCACTGTACGGGACCTGAACGCTTACGTGGCTCTTCAACTGTGATTTTTCGGTATAAGAGGTATTTTAGACTATAAATTGGATGTGTCTCGTTTTTGTTCAACTGTATATCATTCGGCTCCAGTTCAACACGAAATAAAGGCTGGGGAAACTTCTCTCTATTGATTATATTGGTAACATTTTTTACCTTAAATCCTTGGTCGATAAGTGCACATTTTATTTCTTCGGGCTCAACATATGAAAGTAGTAGGGGAATGGGCGTTCTACCCCACATTGGGTCGAATCGCGAATTTGGCAGGTCAAAATTATTTGATGGTCAGTCTATACGGCTTTGAGGCTGTTGAGTTCGACAAAAATAGTTTAAAAAATTATAGATGATTTTTTTAGGAAATATGACAGAGTTTTGCTATTGCGAACTCCGTTAGCATCAATTTTTCATGTAATATTTACAATATTTAATTTTTCATATAATATTATCAGTACTTTTGAGCAAGTTCTTAGTTATCCAGAAATCCTTTTATTTTTTAGATTTTGAAATGCTAATATTTATGACTTTAGTCCATCTAGATTGACGATTCATCCCACTGTGCACGCCAAATTCTTGAAATTTGGGTAATTAAAATTTTAAAATTCTTGGAAATATGTGAAATTTGATACCTTGAGTTTTCGGCGGCACGCTTTGATGTTTTTTTTGTTTACATTAGGAATTTTTTGTTTACATTAGGAGTTTTTTGTTTACATTAACCCTTGTGTGAACGGGTGATTTTTTTTGGGGTTACATTAATTGTGTGAACGGGTGATTTTGTTTTTTGTGGGAATACGTTAAGTGGGTTCATAGGTTGGAGGTTTTTCTTTTTTTTTTGCAATGTATATATATGACTACGGGAAAATCATGAAAATTATTTTTCCTAGTACCAAAGGGAAAATCATGAAATGATTTTTCCTAATACTAATGGGTGTGAAATAGTGAAAATTAAGTTTTCCTAATGCCTACGGCAATACATGATTATTTTTCCTAATGCCTACGGTAAAACATGAATATTATTTTATTCAAATGCCGACGGCAAAACATGATTATTATTTTTTTTTCAAATGCCGATGGGAAAATGATTTTTCATAATTCAGACGGGAAAAACATAAAAGTTATTTCTAATGCTAATACAGGAGTTTAAGGCTGGCCGTGATTTGGGTGGGTGGGGTTGTTGTCGTAATATATAACCGAGGGAGTTTATGAATGTGTCTGTCTGTCTGGAATTTGTGTGAGGGTGTGATTGGCAGGGGGTGGGGTGTAGTTGAGGTAGATCGACTGCGTGTATGCAGGTGTTGCAAGTCTGTAGGAATTTAAGGCTTATAGTGATTTGGGGTAGGTGAGGGTGTTGTTGTACGAGTAACATGTATCCATGGGAACTTGGGGATGTGTCTGTCCGGAGGAATTTAAGCGAGGCTGTTGTTGGGAGGGGGTGTGGTGTAGTTGAGGTTGATCGACTGCGTGTATGTATGTCTATATGTTTGTAGGAGCTTAAGGCTGATCGTGATTTAAGAGAGGTGAGGATGTTGTTGTAATATGTATACGTAGGAATCTGTATGTCTGTGAAAATTTAAGGCTGATCATGATTTAGGGTAGGTGAGGTTGGTGTAGTAATATGTCTGTGTGTATGTAGATATGTTTGTAGGAGTTTAATGCTATTAGTGATTTGAGGATAGGTGATCGTGATTTGTGTTGTTGTCAGTGTTGTTTGTAGGAATGACCGTAGGAATTTAAGGTTGGCCGTGTTTTGTGAGGGGTGGTGTGTTGTTGAAATAATTTGAATTTTTCTTAGATGAAATTTGGTATATGTGTGTGTGTGTGCGTGTGTGTGCGTATGATCTTTTTTTATGTACGTAGAAATAAATTGTACTCAATATCGAGATTTGGTTCTATAAAATATTTTCATATATCAGAGAAAAAAATTCAAACGCGCTTCTAAAAAATCTACTGTCGACCATTGGTGAAAATACTTTTCACATCATTCCAATTAAACGAGGTAATATTGATGAAACTAAAATCCAAATATATGATGAAAAAGATTTTCGAAAAATTGTTAGTGAGTTTGAAAAAAATAAAACAAATTTTTATACATATCAACTTAAGAGTGCAAAAGGCCTACAAATAGTATTAAAGGGCATAGATTCATATGTTGAGCCTGAAGAAGTAAAATGTGCACTTATCGAACAAGGATTTAAAGTAAAAATTGTTACCAATATAATCAATAGAGAGAAGATTCCCCAGCCTCTATTTCGTGTTGAACTGGAGCCGAATGATATACAGTTAAAGAAAAATGAGACGCACCCAATTTATAGTCTAAAATACCTTTTACACCGAAAAATCACAGTTTAAGAGCCACGTAAGCGTTCAGGTCCCGTACAGTGCCATAATTGCCAAGAATATGGCCACACAAAAACCTACTGCAAATTACCTACAGTTTGTGTTATCTGCGGTGAATTGCATGGTACTGCTAACTGTACCAAGCCAAAAGTACAAGCTGAAAAAAAATGCAGTAATTGTAGAGAAAATCACACCACTAATTACAGAGGATGCCGTGTATATTCTTTCGTTAAACAGGCTATGGGTCAAAAATCTAAATTAGCTCCAGTTCAATAAGCAAATGCTTATAGCGCCACTCTGCCTCAAACTAGCCAACTAGTTAATTCACGTGTATCGTATGCCGATGCTGCTAAGACTAGTTCTATTCCCACACAAAATGTTCCACCGCCAAGTAATTCAACGAATGCAAACTCTAGCTTTAACTTTAGTCGTCTTGAAGCTACTATTGAGAATCTGGTGCTAACTATAAACAACTTTACAACAAATATGACTAGCATGATGCAAGAAATGCTGAGAATGCAGAATACTCTGCTTCAAGCATTAGCCAACAAACCATGAACACGTTAAAACTATGTTTCTGGAACGCAAACGGCATTCGCCAACATAAAAATGAACTTGAGCACTTCCTCACGGAAAAAAATATTGATATAATGATGGTCTCTGAGACTCACTTGACTTCGAGAAGCTGCTTTAAAATAAATGGTTACACTCTATATGATTCAAAGGACCCGAGAGGGAGAGCATGCGGTGGATCAGCAATTCTAATTAAGTCAAGACTAGAGCACTATATCCTTGAGAACGTTAGTGAAGAATATATGCAAGCTACGAATATTTTCGTAGAAAATTTTTGTGCGAACTTCGTGATATCATCAATTTACTCACCTCCCAGATTTTCAGTTACCGAAAATCAGTATGAGAAGTTCTACAAATCGCTTGGATCTTGTTTCGTTGCAGCTGGTGACTACAATGCAAAACATACGTACTGGGGCTCGCGTCTTGTTACACCTAGAGGTAGAGCGTTGTTTAATACAATTTCAAAAATGGGCTTAGATGTCATTTCGAGTGGGGAGCCTACTTACTGGCCTACTGACGTAAGAAAAATTCCAGATGTTATAGATTTTGGCGTCACGAAAAATATCCATAGGGACTTAATTCACGTAGAGGGCTCTCTAGATCTGTCCTCCGATCACTCTCCCACAATAGTTACAATTTTCAACCCACTAAGGAGTGATTTAACTAACTCATATGCGAAAACGATTAATAAGGTCAACTGGCTAGGATTCAAAAAATATATTAGTAGTCACTGCGTAGAAAACATTCAGCTTAGATAACCTGATGATATTGAATTTAATCTTGCCAATCTTAACGAATATATTAAACAGGCTGCTGAACATGCCACTACTTCCTATCCGCAGACTGGCTTTAATAGAATTTATTCTACGGAAATTGAACGTCTTGTATGTAAAAAAAGGAGAGCTAGAAGAGAATGGCAACAACACCGATCACCCCTAAATAAAATCAGACTTAAAGAATGTACTAAACGACTCAAAGAGCTGCTATCGTCGGAAAAGACTGCATTACTGGAAAAGTATTTAGAAGGTCTTGATGTAACGTCAACATCTAATTACTCTTTATGGCGCGCTACTAGAAATCTTAAAAGACCCGTTGATCTCAAATCACCATTGCGTACTTTGACTGGAGGCTGGGCAAGAAGCGATAGTGAGAAAGGTAACTTATTTTCTGAGCATTTAAAATCTGTATTCACTCCCAATTCATGTACGGGTGCTGCCGATTTACCGAGTGTAGTCTCTCTATTCCCTCGTCCCTTAAGGTTTAAGATGCGTGAACTACAAAAAATAGTTGCTGAACTCGACCCTAAGATAGCTCCAGGTATTGATGGCATTAGTAACAAGATGCTGATGAACTTGCCTCATATTGCAATAAGAATTTTGCTATTTATTTTTAATGCCATTTTACGAATGCAGTATTTTCCACATAACTGGAAACTTGCCAAGATTAAAATGATTCCAAAGCCAGGCAAAGATCTTACCAAGGCTGAGTCATATAGGCCTATAAGCTTACTTTCAACAATTTCAAAGCTTTTCGAAAAGCTGCTCATGACTAAATTGTCCACAATTTTAGCTGATACTGGGTGCATCCCGGACCATCAATTTGGCTTTAGAAGTCAGCATAGCACTATTGAGCAAACGCATAGATTGGTTCAAATTATAAGGAGGGCTTTTGAAGAAAAGAAGTATTGTTCTGCCCTTTTTATTGATGTTTCTCAGGCATTTGACAAAGTATGGCACAAAGGCCTAGTTTTAAAATTGAAGACATACCTACCAATAAATATACAAAAGCTTTTGGAAAGTTATATTGTTGATAGTACATTTACCGTTGGGGAAGGAGACTTCATGAGTGTACCCGAATCTATATCTTCTGGTGTGCCACAGGGTAGTATTCTGGGGCCAGTCTTGTATCTAATATATACTTGTGATATGCCTGTGAGCAATAACATCCACACTTCTACATTTGCCGATGATACAGCCTGTTTGAGTATACACAAAAATCCTGATGAGGCATCCCGCAATCTCCAAGCACACATTACCCAGCTTGAAATATGGTTGAACTTATGGAGAATTAAAGTCAATGAACAAAAGTGTGCATATAACGTTTACCCTAAGAAAAGATACCTGTCCCCCATTCGAATCAACAATCAAAATATTCCTCAACATTCTCAAGTCAAATACCTTGGCATACATCTTGATCGAAGGCTTACATAGAAATATCATATTGACTCTAAGTTAACCCAAATGAAACTTAAATTGACTCAAATATATTGGTTAATTGGCAGAAATTCAACACTCAGCCTAGACGGCAAACTTTTGATATACAAGTCGCTTTTGAAGCCAATATGGTGCTATGGAATTCAGCTATGGGGCACTGCTTCAGCTTCAAATGTCGAGAGAATCCAAAGAAAGCAAAACAAAATTTTACGTTTGATAACATCTGCTCCATGGTACGTTAAAAATTCAAATATTCATCGTGATTTAAATATGCCACTAGTGAGTGAAGAAATTGCAAAATACGCAGGCAAATATTTAACTAAACCCGAGTCACATCCTAATCCGCTTGCCCGTAATATTTTGAGCTTTACTGGACACATCCGCTTAAAAAAAAGGGACACAAGGGCTCTTATACCCAACACTCCAAATGGGACTGCTTAAAAATACTTCTTTTTGATTATCACTACTTATGTATTATTTATAACTATCACTAAGCTTATGTCCGATATTGGTCGGGCCTAATAATTATATTTAGATTTAAGATTTGATTACTTATTGTTAGTTCATTTTTGAAGATACAATAAAAAAAAAATAAAAAAAAAAAAATATATCAGATACATATACATAAGTATATTTTCATACTCAAGGTTGGTGGGTATTTTGTCATGCTTAAAATTGTCCAGCTTTAAAGTCTGCCTGCGAGAAATTTGTTTATATTACAGATTTTGTTTATTTAACTACGTCCGGCTTCTTTCGCTGAACTTCTTTTCATACGATCATGGGAATTTATAGTTTCTCTGTCCATAATAAGGTCATTTAGCTTGGGCATGTGCTCTGACTGAATGGTTTGCGTTGTTCATATATTTTTATGATGTAGATATGTAAGTGTGATTCTCAAGATCTAATAAATATTTGAGTATTGATAAGAAATTTGATATTATGTGTGCATACATATCTACAAATTGATTTTATGTATGTATGCGGTCTTTTGTTGATGTTGTAAATATTCGCCGGGTCTTTTATGTATAGATGTCAAATATCTTCATAGTGTTTTTTTTTTGTTTTTTTTTTATTTGAAATTAAAAAAACGTTGATTTAATTTTTATCTGTATTTACTTCAAAGTTTGTGAGGATTTTCTGTTTTAAGTAAAACTGAATTCCTTAAGATACATACCTTAGAATAATAGTAACTATAATAGAAATATTTCAGTAGTAGTGAACTGCCGCTCCGGGGACAATTAAAATTTTGAAATTTTGAAATTTTAATTACCCAAATTTCAAAATTCTTGGAAATTTGTGAAATTTGATACCCTACGAGGGTGGGTCAATAAGTCCGTCCAACTTTTTGTTTACATAAGGAATTTTTTGTTTACATAAGGGGTTTTGTTTGTTTAATACATACGAGGGTGGCTCAATAAGTCCGGGTTTTTATGACCGTGGGAATTTATATGTATGTTTGGATTAAGGGGTTTCATATGAATAAGATTTCATAAGTAGATATATATGCCGACGGGAAAATCATGAAAATGATTTTTCCTAGTACCAAAGGGAAAATCATGAAATGATTTTTCCTAATACTAATGGGGGTAAAATAGTGAAAATTAATTTTTCCTAATGCCGACGGCAATACATGATTATTTTTCCTAATGTCTACGGTAAAACATGAATATTATTTTTTTCAAATGCCGACGGCAAAACATGATTATTATTTTTTTCAAATGCCGACGGGAAAATGATTTTTCATAATTCCGACGGGAAAAACATAAAAGTTATTTCTAATGCTAATACAGGAGTTTAAGGCTGGCCGTGATTTGGGTGGGTGGAGCTGTTGTCGTAATACATAACCGAGGGAGTTAATGGATGTGTCTGTCTGTCTGTCTGTCTGTCTGTCTGTTTTGCGAGGCTGTGATTGGTCGGGGGAGCGTGGTGTAGTAGAGGTAGATGGATTGAGTGTATGTGTGTGTGTATACCTGTCTGTTGGAATTTGTGTGAGGGTGTGATTGACAGGGGGCGGGGTATAGTTGTGGTAGATCGACTGCGTGTATGCAGGTGTTGTAGGAATTTAAGGCTCTGTAGGAATTTAAGGCTTATAGTGATTTGGGGTAGGTGAGGGTGTTGTTGTACGAGTAATATGTATCCATGGGAATTTGTGGATGTGTCTGTCCGGGGGAATTTAAGCGGGGCTGGGTGTGTGGTGTAGTTGAGGTTGATCGACTGCGTGTATGTATGTCTATATGTTTGTAGGAGCTTAAGGCTGATCGTGATTTAAGAGAGGTGAGGATGGATGTTGTTGTAATATGTATACGTAGGAATCTGTATGTATGTATGTCTGTGAAAATTTAAGGCTGATCATGATTTAGGGTAAGTGAGGTTGGTGTAGTAATATGTCTGTGTGTATGTACATATGTTTGTAGGAGTTTAATGCTATTAGTGATTTGAGGATAGGTGAGGGTGTTGTCGTACGAGTGATATGTATGCGTGGGAATCTGTATGCATGTTCGTAGGAGTTTAAGGCTGATCGTGATTTGTGTTGTTGTCAGTGTTGTTTGTAGGAATGACCGTGAGAATTTTTGTATGTATATCTGTAGGAATTTAAGGTTGGCCGTGTTTTGTGAGGGGTGGTGTGTTGTTGAAATAATATGAATTTTTCTTATATGAAATCTGGTATATGTGTGTGTGTGCGTATGATTTTCTCACGCTAGTAGTTATATGTACGTAGAAATAAATTGTATTCAATATCGAGATTTGGTTCTATAAAATATTTTCATATATCTGATACATATACATATACATAAGTATATTTTCATACTCAAGGTTGCTGGGTATTTTGTCATGCTTAAAATTGTCCAGCTTTAAAGTCTGCCTGCGAGAAATTTGTTTATATTACAGATTTTGTTTATTTAACTACGTCCGGCTTCTTTCGCTGAACTTCTTTTCATACGATCATGGAAATTTATAGTTTCTCTGTCCATAATAAGATCGTTTAGCTTGGGCATGTGCTCTGACTGAATGGTTTGCGTTGTTCATATATTTTTATGATGTAGATATGTAAGTGTGATTGTCAAGATCTAATAAATATTTGAGTATTGATAAGAAATTTGATATTATGTGTACATACATATCTACAAATTGATTTTATGTATGTATGTACATATGTATGTACATACAAATAAGTGTTTGCCTCCGTGTTTGAATACATTTTTTTGTTTTTGTTGTTGTTGTAAATATTCACCTGGTCTTTTATGTATAGATGTCAAATATCTTCATAGTTTTTTTTTATTTGAAATTAAAAAAACGTTGTTTTAACTTTTATCTGTATTTACTTAATAGTTTGTGAGGATTTGCTGTTTTAAGTAAAACTAAATTCCTTAAGATACATACTTTAGAATAATAGTAACTATAATAGAAATATTTCCTATATTTAATTTACATTTGTTTAAAGTTGATGCAGCTTATCTTCATTCTTAGAAATATTTTGATATAAAATTTTTTCCAGCCGTAGGCTTTTTTCATCACCTTTTACATTTATTTTAGAACATCTTGCATTGCCTTTTATACATTTATAAACATTTTTAAATGAAACTGATCCAGCAGTCCAGCTTATGTAATGATAGTTTTTTGTTAGCCAGCTTGCTTCTTTTTTTTATTTTTTATTGATTATTGAGTTTTATAATGAAATCATTATATTCGTAATTGTTCAAAACAATCGCTACTTCTTTTGCGATGAAATCATTTGAATTACTTTTGAAACATTGTACGTATATAAAAATTATGTTGTTTTCCATATTACTCAATTTATAAGACTTTTCGAACTTGTCCTTTGATAGGTATATACATATGTATTCTATTATACGATCATGAATAAGAATACAGTAAGCTGATTTCTTTGCTTACTATTTCAAATTAAAATTTTATTCAATTGCCCCGCTATTGAATAAAAGGTGCTTTTATCTTAAACTCTGGTACAGGTAGAAACGCATGAGATTCTTTCATATACTACCTTTGCTGGAATCTTAGATACATATAATAACTATATAGAATTGCATTACGTTTATTTTTAAATTTTATGTTAGGATTATCATCATATGGATATGAGACTGAACTTAAATGTACTTTTAAATTAGTTAATTCATAATGAATAATCTTATTTTCTTCTTGAATAGCGAACAACAGAAAACGAAGTCGTTTTCTTACAATTTAGGTCTAACCTCTCAACTGGTCCTCTAGTATACAATATGACTTTATATGTCAACATTTCTGTCTCCTCTTTGTCAGCGTTAGAGATAATTAAATTTTAAACTTTTTATTCTTCAAATTGTGTTACTTCATACTGATAATATGTTTAAGTACATTAATAATGTACGAGTATATGTTTATTTTATGACGGGTCCCTATGGCTTTTATTTGATGTTCTAGATGAAGTGATTTTTTTTTTTTTCTAATTTTATTAAAGTTTAGCGTATTGCGTATATATTTCTAATATATTTAAGTGAGCTTTTTGTACCTGTCAGACAGAGTGTACGTATCAGTTGATCAGTCAGTCTCTCTTTTTATTTTATTAATTTTTTCTTCTAATGTGTCACTACTATTTTTTCAGATTTTACTACTTGAAATAGAAAATATTTATATAATTTTAAGAGTATTAACATACATATAGGTAAATATATGTATGTACGTAAAAATTAGTTCATATACAAAGAAATACATCTTTAATAATCAACTATTCTAGAAAATCGATCTAAGATAACACATTTACCTCCATCATCATTTCACCGTCAGTGTTTTCATAAAGTGTTAGAAACATTGGAATATCTATGTTTAGGAGAATTTTTACTTCAAGTGTTTCTATATAAGATTTGGTGTTTGACCACGTGACGTTATTGTGGTTAACGTAGACTGCGTTGTATCGCATTCAGATGTAATCATTTCTCACTTAGAAAAGGTCCTCACCACTATCAATCATACCTGTATACAATACATTCATGAGTTGAGTTGATCTAGATACAATTGCTGTCTACAAATTAATGATTAGAAAAACCTTTCTCATCACATTCTAACAAGTTTAATATTTTGCTAGCATGCATGCTTTAGCATGCTATTCTATCAATAGTGAGGCGAGAGTCCGACATTTAGTGGTGTTTCAATTAAAAATCTATACAATTAGAATTACGAATTCACTCTTTTGAATTTTTAACAAAGTAGATACATAAGTATGTATGTATTTCATTTGCCACAAACTCTTAAAATTTCTGTACTTATAAAAGTATGATGTCAGGAATTTTTTTAAATCATACATACTTCGGCATGCTTCCAATATTTTTTCGGTAAATTTATTTCATATTCATACAGATACAGATATAAAGTAAGATCTGTTTACATTCCATTTTACAATTTATGCATGCTTCAGCATGATTCTAGTTGAAGTCGGTATTTATTTAGTAAGTTTGTTTGATACCCATTCATACACATGTACATTGTTAAAGATTGGATATCAAAGCCCAATTTTCTTAGTTTATCTAGAAATGAACAGAGTGAATATCTATTATAATAACCTCATATTCACAATTTAAAATTTTGTGTGCTAGAGCTTTCGAAATGGAAAATGTACACCTTTTACTATAAAAAATGATAATATGATGTGTTGCTGAATATTTTGAACTCTTAAGTTTTCACAATATTTCATACAGACCATCAAGTTTAGAGAATTCTAGTATATTAAGCTATTTATCTTCCCTGAGACCTAAAATTCCTAATCAATCCTTCAAAAAACCAATACAAATTAGATTTATCCTTTTTAATTTTATTTATATTTTCATTGAATTTCAACATTTTGTACCTCTTCAAATTACTGTATACTGTATTTTGCACCTTTTTCTCATTCGTTGAGTTAACTTTAATCACAAATATTTTAATTTTCCGGTTAAATGAACTTTTCTATTGTAGGCATTAAGTAAATCTTTGTGTATATCAATCCACTTATATGAACCATTATAGCTAAATTCTTAGCACATAATTCCTTTTAATGATCTATTAAATCAATCTACTATTGATGCTTTCATATTAAGTAATTTTTAATCCTCTATTTATGCATGAATTTTGCAGTGTTTATTAAAAATTCTGTACCAACATCTATATGTATTTTTTTGTTTTGATACTCATATCATTTCAAAAATATTTTCCATTGCCTTGGTTTTTTTCGAGTGCAGCTTTTATTTTCAACGATACTCACAATATAAATTTTGAGAATGTGTCAGTTACAGTCAGCAAAAAATCAATAATTTCTATTTTCTCTAGAATAGCTACCCAGTTCACCTAAATCAGCTCCATAAAAGATCATCTATTCCATTCATTACATCACTACAATAGACAAACAATTTTATAAATTTATTATGGATTACGTTTACTAAATTTCTTTTTAAGGACATTGAGTTGTTTTACAGTTTTTTGGCGAGTGTTGTGATCTACTTTATACATTTTCAGATATTTATACTAAAATGTAGTTAATTTTCCAATCTATAAATTTTATCGCTCAGCTCTTCAATTTGTTTGTCAAAAGATGATTTAATTTTTAGAATGTCTTTTTCAATTTTATACCTATCTTCTATCGTTAATTTTATTTCACACTCCACTTATTAATTCATCCTTTAGTTTCTCGATTTGAGTTTCCAGAAACAATTTACTGATAACATTGTTCACCGTCAGTGAACATTGTATACATTGGTAGAAATTATATATTTTATTTAGTTTTCAAAATCAAATTTGTCATACTATTTTCACGTTTTATCAATCATTAAAGAAAATAAACCCACTTTTAAGCCCCATATTTGATCATCAACTTGTATTTTATCTTTATTCAGTTTTAGATTTCTATCACCAAATTTCCACTCATTATTGAAGTCTTTATGTGAGTCATAGTTTGTATCTAATTCATTTCATCCTTCCCAGACTAATAAGTCAATATAAGCATCTTCGATGTTGGAAGGCCGTGAGTAAAAATCATCTTCTTCTTCTTCATCGTCATAATCATTCTCAGTATTAGCATCATTAAATAAGATGGTATTATCAAATATTGTTCCTTTTGAAAGTTTCTTTAACTTGTCTCTATCTTGAGTGATGGTTTTTCAGACTTTAAACTTGTATTATTTTCAACTTCTGTCTTCATTTTACTTTGTTCTTTCTTGTGTAATCTTTCAATATTTTTAGAACTATTTATGAATTCTTTGAGAGGTTCTGTTATAGGATCAAATATATCTCTTAGTTGTTCACGTGTATCTATTTCACCAGTTTTTATACTACGAAGCTTTTTCTTCAAGACACTTCTTATCAACACCGTTTTAAAATTTTCTCATCCATGTTTAATAATAGCAAATAAGAGGTATCAGCTATTAGATCAGGTATCACCTATTAGATCAGGTATCAGCTATCAGATCAGCTTATCAGGAGCTGCTCTGGTTTTCAGATCATCTTATTAGGAGCTGGTCTGATTTTTAGATCAGCTTATCAGGAGCTGGTCTGGTTTTCAGATCAGCTTATCAGGACCTGGTCTGGTTTTCAGATCAGCTTTTCAGGACCTGATCTGGTTTTCAGATCAGCTTTTCAGGACCTGATCTGGTTTTCAGATCAGCTTATCAGGACCTGATCTGGTTTTCAGATCAGCTTTTCAGGACCTGATCTGGTTTTCAGATCAGCTTATCAGGACCTGATCTGGTTTTCAGATCAGCTTATCAGGAGCTGGTCTGGTTTTCAGATCAGCTTATCAGGAGCTGGTCTGGTTTTCAGATCAGCTTATCAGGACCTGATCTGGTTTTAAGATCAGGTTATCAGGTATCAGATCAGGTTATCGGACAGCTGATCTGTAAAACAGATCAGGTTATCAGGAGCTGTTAAGATTGTCACATCAGATTATCTGTTTTAAATTGGGTCATCAGATTACAAGTAGCTGGACATTTATAAAATTTAGATGAATGAAGTTTAAGGCCAGATAAAATGCGAAAAACTATACTGTTATGTAGTCAAATTGTTTTCTATGACGATCATCACTTAATTCAGTATCTTTCCTTATAATCAAAATTCCATATTTTTAATTCCAACACGATTTATATTTTTCTCATATTACTTAAACATTCTAACTACATTATGATTATTTCCTATCAAATATTTGGTGATTCTAGTATAAGTTTGACATTAGTAGAATGCATCAACATTCTTATCTTACCCCATACAAAAATATGCTTCTCACACACAACATGGTTAAATATCGTATTGGTATTACTTCTAGATTTCTTAAAAGAAATAACAGATTCATTATCTGTAAATGTGTAATACCCATGACTTTCATTAATGAAATTAATTTCTACAGGTATTTATATTTAGGTTGTTAGAGAGATTTTGAGTTTAAATATGAAGATGTTTTCAAGTTTTAGTCCATTAGAACTGTCTAGCCAACCAATCATAATATTATTATTTTTTTATATATTTTTTATTTATTTTTTTTACCAATTTAACAGACCAACTATTCTTGCACGAATAAAAATTTATAGAAGGGAACTATGATTTATTTTTGAGCTAACGTTTGATGACTCATCAAAATTTCGTGCCATCCTATATTTAGGTTGTTTTACTAACCGCTTTTGTGTAACTAAATACATTTTATAAATATTATCTCTTATTATAAAAAACTAAAATAATACAGCTATTCGATTTCAGAAAATATTTTCTAAAATCGTATAGCTGCATTATTTTATTTTTTATAATAACAGATAATGCTCCATACTCACAATCAAAACAACATAAAAATATCATTTGTTTTGAGTATGAGTATGCGTTAATATTTATGAAATGCATTTAGTTACAAAAAATGTGGTTAGTAAAACAAAGTATATTTTAACAGTTTAAAATCAGTATTTTGTATGACAATACTGGTTTTAAGCTCTTAAAATATACTCTGTTTTGACTATGAGTAGGTACCATTATCTCTTATTATAGGAAAAATAAAATAATATAGCTATATGATAACCGAAAATATTTTCTGATATCATATAGCTATATTATTTTATTTTTTCTATAATAAGTGATAATATTTATGAAATACATTTCATAAATATTGGTACATACTTATAGTCAAAACAACCTAAAAATAGGATGGTACGAAATATTGATGAATCATCAAAATTTCATACCAAGGTATATTTATGTTGTTTTACTAACCACATTTTGTAACTAAATACATTTTATAAATATTATCTATTACTATAGAAATAATCATACTATTTTTTTTTCTATAATAAGAGATAATGAGCCATACTCATACTCAAAACAAAGGATATTTTGACTCTGAGTATGCTTCAATATTTATGAAATGCATTTAGTTACAAAATGGGGTTAGTAAAACAAAGTATATTTTAAGAGTTTAAAACCACCATTTTTAGGGTAATACTGGTTTTAAACACTTAAAGCATACTTTGTTTTGACTATGTGCATGCACCAATATTTAGGAAAGGTATTTCATAAATATTGACACATACTCATAGTCAAAACAACATAAAAATACCTTGGTATGCAATTTTGATGAGTCATCAAACGTTAGCTCAAAAATAAATCATAGTTCCCTTCTATAAATTTTTATTCGTGCAAGAATAGTTGGTCTGTTAAATTGGTAAAAAAAATAAATAAAAAATATATAAAAAAATAATAATATTATGATTGGTTGGCTAGACAGTTCTAATGGACTAAAACTTGAAAACATCTTCATATTTAAACTCAAAATCTCTCTAACAACCTAAATATAAATACCTGTAGAAATTAATTTCATTAATGAAAGTCATGGGTATTACACATTTACAGATAATGAATCTGTTATTTCTTTTAAGAAATCTAGAAGTAATACCAATACGATATTTAACCATGTTGTGTGTGAGAAGCATATTTTTGTATGGGGTAAGATAAGAATGTTGATGCATTCTACTAATGTCAAACTTATACTAGAATCACCAAATATTTGATAGGAAATAATCATAATGTAGTTAGAATGTTTAAGTAATATGAGAAAAATATAAATCGTGTTGGAATTAAAAATATGGAATTTTGATTATAAGGAAAGATACTGAATTAAGTGATGATCGTCATAGAAAACAATTTGACTACATAACAGTATAGTTTTTCGCATTTTATCTGGCCTTAAACTTCATTCATCTAAATTTTATAAATGTCCAGCTACTTGTAATCTGATGACCCAATTTAAAACAGATAATCTGATGTGACAATCTTAACAGCTCCTGATAACCTGATCTGTTTTACAGATCAGCTGTCCGATAACCTGATCTGATACCTGATAACCTGATCTTAAAACCAGATCAGGTCCTGATAAGCTGATCTGAAAACCAGACCAGCTCCTGATAAGCTGATCTGAAAACCAGACCAGCTCCTGATAAGCTGATCTGAAAACCAGATCAGGTCCTGATAAGCTGATCTGAAAACCAGATCAGGTCCTGAAAAGCTGATCTGAAAACCAGATCAGGTCCTGATAAGCTGATCTGAAAACCAGATCAGGTCCTGAAAAGCTGATCTGAAAACCAGATCAGGTCCTGAAAAGCTGATCTGAAAACCAGACCAGGTCCTGATAAGCTGATCTGAAAACCAGACCAGCTCCTGATAAGCTGATCTAAAAATCAGACCAGCTCCTAATAAGATGATCTGAAAACCAGAGCAGCTCCTGATAAGCTGATCTGATAGCTGATACGGATGAGAAAATTTTAAAACGGTGTTGATAAGAAGTGTCTTGAAGAAAAAGCTTCGTAGTATAAAAACTGGTGAAATAGATACACGTGAACAACTAAGAGATATATTTGATCCTATAACAGAACCTCTCAAAGAATTCATAAATAGTTCTAAAAATATTGAAAGATTACACAAGAAAGAACAAAGTAAAATGAAGACAGAAGTTGAAAATAATACAAGTTTAAAGTCTGAAAAACCATCACTCAAGATAGAGACAAGTTAAAGAAACTTTCAAAAGGAACAATATTTGATAATACCATCTTATTTAATGATGCTAATACTGAGAATGATTATGACGATGAAGAAGAAGAAGATGATTTTTACTCACGGCCTTCCAACATCGAAGATGCTTATATTGACTTATTAGTCTGGGAAGGATGAAATGAATTAGATACAAACTATGACTCACATAAAGACTTCAATAATGAGTGGAAATTTGGTGATAGAAATCTAAAACTGAATAAAGATAAAATACAAGTTGATGATCAAATATGGGGCTTAAAAGTGGGTTTATTTTCTTTAATGATTGATAAAACGTGAAAATAGTATGACAAATTTGATTTTGAAAACTAAATAAAATATATAATTTCTACCAATGTATACAATGTTCACTGACGGTGAACAATGTTATCAGTAAATTGTTTCTGGAAACTCAAATCGAGAAACTAAAGGATGAATTAATAAGTGGAGTGTGAAATAAAATTAACGATAGAAGATAGGTATAAAATTGAAAAAGACATTCTAAAAATTAAATCATCTTTTGACAAACAAATTGAAGAGCTGAGCGATAAAATTTATAGATTGGAAAATTAACTACATTTTAGTATAAATATCTGAAAATGTATAAAGTAGATCACAACACTCGCCAAAAAACTGTAAAACAACTCAATGTCCTTAAAAAGAAATTTAGTAAACGTAATCCATAATAAATTTATAAAATTGTTTGTCTATTGTAGTGATGTAATGAATGGAATAGATGATCTTTTATGGAGCTGATTTAGGTGAACTGGGTAGCTATTCTAGAGAAAATAGAAATTATTGATTTTTTGCTGACTGTAACTGACACATTCTCAAAATTTATATTGTGAGTATCGTTGAAAATAAAAGCTGCACTCGAAAAAAACCAAGGCAATGGAAAATATTTTTGAAATGATATGAGTATCAAAACAAAAAAATACATATAGATGTTGGTACAGAATTTTTAATAAACACTGCAAAATTCATGCATAAATAGAGGATTAAAAATTACTTAATATGAAAGCATCAATAGTAGATTGATTTAATAGATCATTAAAAGGAATTATGTGCTAAGAATTTAGCTATAATGGTTCATATAAGTGGATTGATATACACAAAGATTTACTTAATGCCTACAATAGAAAAGTTCATTTAACCGGAAAATTAAAATATTTGTGATTAAAGTTAACTCAACGAATGAGAAAAAGGTGCAAAATACAGTATACAGTAATTTGAAGAGGTACAAAATGTTGAAATTCAATGAAAATATAAATAAAATTAAAAAGGATAAATCTAATTTGTATTGGTTTTTTGAAGGATTGATTAGGAATTTTAGGTCTCAGGGAAGATAAATAGCTTAATATACTAGAATTCTCTAAACTTGATGGTCTGTATGAAATATTGTGAAAACTTAAGAGTTCAAAATATTCAGCAACACATCATATTATCATTTTTTATAGTAAAAGGTGTACATTTTCCATTTCGAAAGCTCTAGCACACAAAATTTTAAATTGTGAATATGAGGTTATTATAATAGATATTCACTCTGTTCATTTCTAGATAAACTAAGAAAATTGGGCTTTGATATCCAATCTTTAACAATGTACATGTGTATGAATGGGTATCAAACAAACTTACTAAATAAATACCGACTTCAACTAGAATCATGCTGAAGCATGCATAAATTGTAAAATGGAATGTAAACAGATCTTACTTTATATCTGTATCTGTATGAATATGAAATAAATTTACCGAAAAAATATTGGAAGCATGCCGAAGTATGTATGATTTAAAAAAATTCCTGACATCATACTTTTATAAGTACAGAAATTTTAAGAGTTTGTGGCAAATGAAATACATACATACTTATGTATCTACTTTGTTAAAAATTCAAAAGAGTGAATTCGTAATTCTAATTGTATAGATTTTTAATTGAAACACCACTAAATGTCGGACTCTCGCCTCACTATTGATAGAATAGCATGCTAAAGCATGCATGCTAGCAAAATATTAAACTTGTTAGAATGTGATGAGAAAGGTTTTTCTAATCATTAATTTGTAGACAGCAATTGTATCTAGATCAACTCAACTCATGAATGTATTGTATACAGGTATGATTGATAGTGGTGAGGACCTTTTCTAAGTGAGAAATGATTACATCTGAATGCGATACAACGCAGTCTACGTTAACCACAATAACGTCACGTGGTCAAACACCAAATCTTATATAGAAACACTTGAAGTAAAAATTCTCCTAAACATAGATATTCCAATGTTTCTAACACTTTATGAAAACACTGACGGTGAAATGATGATGGAGGTAAATGTGTTATCTTAGATCGATTTTCTAGAATAGTTGATTATTAAAGATGTATTTCTTTGTATATGAACTAATTTTTACGTACATACATATATTTACCTATATGTATGTTAATACTCTTAAAATTATATAAATATTTTCTATTTCAAGTAGTAAAATCTGAAAAAATAGTAGTGACACATTAGAAGAAAAAATTAATAAAATAAAAAGAGAGACTGACTGATCAACTGATACGTACACTCTGTCTGACAGGTACAAAAAGCTCACTTAAATATATTAGAAATATATACGCAATACGCTAAACTTTAATAAAATTAGAAAAAAAAAAAAATCACTTCATCTAGAACATCAAATAAAAGCCATAGGGACCCGTCATAAAATAAACATATACTCGTACATTATTAATGTACTTAAACATATTATCAGTATGAAGTAACACAATTTGAAGAATAAAAAGTTTAAAATTTAATTATCTCTAACGCTGACAAAGAGGAGACAGAAATGTTGACATATAAAGTCATATTGTATACTAGAGGACCAGTTGAGAGGTTAGACCTAAATTGTAAGAAAACGACTTCGTTTTCTGTTGTTCGCTATTCAAGAAGAAAATAAGATTATTCATTATGAATTAACTAATTTAAAAGTACATTTAAGTTCAGTCTCATATCCATATGATGATAATCCTAACATAAAATTTAAAAATAAACGTAATGCAATTCTATATAGTTATTATATGTATCTAAGATTCCAGCAAAGGTAGTATATGAAAGAATCTCATGCGTTTCTACCTGTACCAGAGTTTAAGATAAAAGCACCTTTTATTCAATAGCGGGGCAATTGAATAAAATTTTAATTTGAAATAGTAAGCAAAGAAATCAGCTTACTGTATTCTTATTCATGATCGTATAATAGAATACATATGTATATACCTATCAAAGGACAAGTTCGAAAAGTCTTATAAATTGAGTAATATGGAAAACAACATAATTTTTATATACGTACAATGTTTCAAAAGTAATTCAAATGATTTCATCGCAAAAGAAGTAGCGATTGTTTTGAACAATTACGAATATAATGATTTCATTATAAAACTCAATAATCAATAAAAAATAAAAAAAAGAAGCAAGCTGGCTAACAAAAAACTATCATTACATAAGCTGGACTGCTGGATCAGTTTCATTTAAAAATGTTTATAAATGTATAAAAGGCAATGCAAGATGTTCTAAAATAAATGTAAAAGGTGATGAAAAAAGCCTACGGCTGGAAAAAATTTTATATCAAAATATTTCTAAGAATGAAGATAAGCTGCATCAACTTTAAACAAATGTAAATTAAATATAGGAAATATTTCTATTATAGTTACTATTATTCTAAAGTATGTATCTTAAGGAATTTAGTTTTACTTAAAACAGCAAATCCTCACAAACTATTAAGTAAATACAGATAAAAGTTAAAACAACGTTTTTTTAATTTCAAATAAAAAAAAAACTATGAAGATATTTGACATCTATACATAAAAGACCAGGTGAATATTTACAACAACAACAAAAACAAAAAAATGTATTCAAACACGGAGGCAAACACTTATTTGTATGTACATACATATGTACATACATACATAAAATCAATTTGTAGATATGTATGTACACATAATATCAAATTTCTTATCAATACTCAAATATTTATTAGATCTTGACAATCACACTTACATATCTACATCATAAAAATATATGAACAACGCAAACCATTCAGTCAGAGCACATGCCCAAGCTAAACGATCTTATTATGGACAGAGAAACTATAAATTTCCATGATCGTATGAAAAGAAGTTCAGCGAAAGAAGCCGGACGTAGTTAAATAAACAAAATCTGTAATATAAACAAATTTCTCGCAGGCAGACTTTAAAGCTGGACAATTTTAAGCATGACAAAATACCCAGCAACCTTGAGTATGAAAATATACTTATGTATATGTATATGTATCAGATATATGAAAATATTTTATAGAACCAAATCTCGATATTGAATACAATTTATTTCTACGTACATATAACTACTAGCGTGAGAAAATCATACGCACACACACACATATACCAGATTTCATATAAGAAAAATTCATATTATTTCAACAACACACCACCCCTCACAAAACACGGCCAACCTTAAATTCCTACAGATATACATACAAAAATTCTCACGGTCATTCCTACAAACAACACTGACAACAACACAAATCACGATCAGCCTTAAACTCCTACGAACATGCATACAGATTCCCACGCATACATATCACTCGTACGACAACACCCTCACCTATCCTCAAATCACTAATAGCATTAAACTCCTACAAACATATGTACATACACACAGACATATTACTACACCAACCTCACTTACCCTAAATCATGATCAGCCTTAAATTTTCACAGACATACATACATACAGATTCCTACGTATACATATTACAACAACATCCATCCTCACCTCTCTTAAATCACGATCAGCCTTAAGCTCCTACAAACATATAGACATACATACACGCAGTCGATCAACCTCAACTACACCACACACCCAGCCCCGCTTAAATTCCCCCGGACAGACACATCCACAAATTCCCATGGATACATATTACTCGTACAACAACACCCTCACCTACCCCAAATCACTATAAGCCTTAAATTCCTACAGAGCCTTAAATTCCTACAACACCTGCATACACGCAGTCGATCTACCACAACTATACCCCGCCCCCTGTCAATCACACCCTCACACAAATTCCAACAGACAGGTATACACACACACATACACTCAATCCATCTACCTCTACTACACCACGCTCCCCCGACCAATCACAGCCTCGCAAAACAGACAGACAGACAGACAGACAGACAGACACATCCATTAACTCCCTCGGTTATGTATTACGACAACAGCTCCACCCACCCAAATCACGGCCAGCCTTAAACTCCTGTATTAGCATTAGAAATAACTTTTATGTTTTTCCCGTCGGAATTATGAAAAATCATTTTCCCGTCGGCATTTGAAAAAAATAATAATCATGTTTTGCCGTCGGCATTTGAAAAAAATAATATTCATGTTTTACCGTAGACATTAGGAAAAATAATCATGTATTGCCGTCGGCATTAGGAAAAATTAATTTTCACTATTTTACCCCCATTAGTATTAGGAAAAATCATTTCATGATTTTCCCTTTGGTACTAGGAAAAATCATTTTCATGATTTTCCCGTCGGCATATATATCTACTTATGAAATCTTATTCATATGAAACCCCTTAATCCAAACATACATATAAATTCCCACGGTCATAAAAACCCGGACTTATTGAGCCACCCTCGTATGTATTAAACAAACAAAACCCCTTATGTAAACAAAAAATTCCTTATGTAAACAAAAAGTTGGACGGACTTATTGACCCACCCTCGTAGGGTATCAAATTTCACAAATTTCCAAGAATTTTGAAATTTGGGTAATTAAAATTTCAAAATTTCAAAATTTTAATTGTCCCCGGAGCGGCAGTTCACTACTACTTATTTCCTATATTTAATTTACATTTGTTTAAAGTTGATGCAGCTTATCTTCATTCTTAGAAATATTTTGATATAAAATTTTTTCCAGCCTTAGGCTTTTTTCATCACCTTTTACATTTATTTTAGAACATCTTGCATTGCCTTTTATACATTTATAAACATTTTTAAATGAAACTGATCCAGCAGTCCAGCTTATGTAATGATAGTTTTTTGTTAGCCAGCTTGCTTCTTTTTTTATTTTTTTATTGATTATTGAGTTTTATAATGAAATTATTATATTAATAATTGTTGAAAACAATCGCTACTTCTTTTGCGATGAAATAATTTGAATTACTTTTGAAACCTTGTACGTCTATAAAAATTATGTTGTTTTCCATATTACTCAATTTATAAGACTTTTCGAACTTGTCCTTTGATGGGTATATATTCTATTATACGATCATGAATAAGAATACAGTAAGCTGATTTCTTTGCTTACTATTTCAAATTAAAATTTTATTCAATTGCCCCGCTATTGAATAAAAGGAGCTTTTATCTTAAACTCTGGTACAGGTAGAAACGCATGAGATTCTTTCATATACTACCTTTGCTGGAATCTTAGATATGTACATATAATAACTATATAGAATTGCATTACGTTTATTTTTAAGTTTTATGTTAGGATTATCATCATATGGATATGAGACTGAACTTAAATGTACTTTTAAATTAGTTAATTCATAATGAACAATCTTATTTTCTTCTTGAATAGCGAACAACAGAAAACGAAGTCGTTTTCTTACAATTTCGGTCTAACCTCTCAACTGGTCCTCTAGTATACAATATGACTTTGTATGCCAGCATTACTGTCTCCTCTTTGTCAGCGTTAGGGATAATTAAATGTTAAAATTTGTATACCCTTTACCAAAAATGGAAAAGGGTATATATAGGTTTGTCCAGATTTTTGTAATTTCTGCAATATTCATTTGCGGCCAAAAAAAGTTAGTTATTATGGATCCTTATGACTAGGAGATAAAAAAAGACATGTCCGTCTGTCCGTCTGTCTGTACGGATTTTGTATGGGAGGCTTGAAATGCGTTTTTTGAAGCTCCCAAGCTAGTTAGAGAGCTCGGAGTTGGACTAAAACGACCGCGCTTGTTTTAGCACAATTCCTTATATAAATCAGCAAAAATGAATAATCGGTTCTCCCGAAGTTCTATATATATAGTTTTATCATACGTTTTGAAAATTGTATGAAAAAACTACCGTGCATAGACCAAGAATAATCAAATTTCTAATTAACCCCACTAGCTACTCGGCTACCGAGGCTTGCTTACTTTTCGTATTTATTTGCTGTAGTTAAACATTTTCTCTAAAATGCTTTATTTCATATTAAACCCCTTTTTGTCAGCTCTGCATAGACATTGTTCTTTTTCATTTTTTTTTATTCAATGATAATTTTGCTTGGCACATTCTTATTCCTGGAAATGCAAACCAATGTGTTTGCATAGAATTTGTAGTGTTATGAAAAAAAACTATAGGTATGCTATAAGCATTCGTACATACATACATACATACATACTTATGCATAAATATACGCTTCCATAAAAGTTTTTGTATTCTGTGTTGAATTGAACAACTATAACAACAACTATATGCTACCAATTGTATTGAAAGAATAATATTCAGTTTTTTGTTGTAAAAACTGAGAATTATTTTATATACAGTGGAGGCTCGAAAAAGTTAAGTCATAGAAAAGTTAAGTATATGGAAAAGTTAAGCAGCTTTTATTTATCATTGGTGACTCCAAAAAGTTAAGTAATTCTCAACTTTTCTGAGACAATTTTTTTTATATATAGTTGTTTTCTCTTTCTAAGATGATCTCAACTTTTGTATGTAAATCCTCAATACATATTTATATATATAGTTAGTCATATACGCCTGTATACATGCAAAAATAAAACCGTTACCGTTATATATATATTTTTTTTGTGAATTTTATATGCATAATGTAGTTGCTCTCATCAGTTGGTTGTAAAAGAAATTAGTCGTAGAATTTGTTTTGTTCTGATTGCAACAATGACAATTAAAGAATAAATAAACAATGAACAAATACACATATAACCTCTTGAATTTTTCATACTACGGAAAAGTTAAGATTTCGGAAAAGTTCATCACCCCCAAAACAAACTACTTAACTTTTTTGAGCCTCCACTGTACATACATAGCTACATATGAATGTATGCATATACTTGTAAAGTTTTGTATTAAAGAATGCACTTGTTCATGATATATGTACATATGTATGTACATTAGCTATGGCATAGTTTATATGGGAATTCTTAGTAAGGAGATTTCGACTTCCAAGAACCCCTCATTTTGTGAGGTTTGGTAAAAAAAATATTCGAGCCAAAAAATGGTGGCGGTCAGAGGGGGGCAAAGGGCTCCGCATCGTGCTCAAAGTTGAGGGTAAAAGCAAAAACACGTACAACAAGTAAGAGTGCTATATTCGGCTGTGTCGAATATTATATACCCTTTACCAACGTATATATATGTAGTATACAGATACACACATTAGTACATACATACATATTTGTTTTCTGATAAAATTTATAACTTTTTGTGATAGTGCAATTTTTAGTAAGTGACCTCTCGGTTTTTTTTTTCGACTAAAGAATTTGCTTGAGTAAAGATCTTCCTAAAATACAAAATATTTTTAACTGAAAAAAAAATATTTTTGGTTATATTTTAGCCAATTTTTTTTTCAACTTCCAACCCTGGAATTATTTAAATTTTTCTGGTTTTAATGCGAGTACAAATTTATTTCTTTCTAAATTTTAAGAAATTTATTATTCGACATATTGTCATAAGTTTATTTTAATTTTAAATTTATTTGCTGGTGGTTCAGCGATGTCTATATGCATTTCATTGTTGCTGTAACAAATCGTCAGTAGACTTCAACCACACATTTTGAACAGTCAGGAAGCATGATTTTAACACAGGGGTTAAAATAATGCTTTCTGGACTAAATTGAATTTTCAGTAGAAGCCATGCATTAACTATTTCTTTTGCATGTCTTTTTTGCTGGGTATGTACATATCTATGTATATATTCAGCAAAAAAAACATGACAAATCATGTGTTGAATAATGGGTTCAAGTGATGACGCATTGGTTTGATTTAGGTGTAACATGCATGATATTTACAATAGCTTGTCAATACAAAAAAAAAAAAATAAATAAAAACTTTTGTCGCAGGATACGAACCGTGATCTTCTCACTCTAAAGGCACGCTCTCTAGCACTTAGCTACTGTACTCTGGTTTTTTTAATATTTTTTTTTAAGAAATCCGCATTTTCCGCTTTTATGTTGCCTCCTAGGGGGGTAAAATGTAAGACCGACCCACAGTAATTTTTTATCTTCAACATTTCCTCCGAACATACCTATGCC
The DNA here is from genome assembly GCA_944452675.1 of Tachina lurida. NCBI lineage: Eukaryota > Metazoa > Arthropoda > Insecta > Diptera > Tachinidae > Tachina > Tachina lurida. The sequence goes on from OX101756.1 coordinate 60,234,993, forward strand.
CTATCTCGACACATTAAGGGGGCTTCCATACAAAGGCGGAATTTGTACAAAATGTACTCGCAGGGCTCTAATTGTCCCTGGCGCGTTCCTATCGAAGTCAAATGTATGTCCGACCTCCAATATTTTTTCAACACAAAGATTTTCTGTCAACATACGTACATCTGTCTTCAACCATTAAGGTGGTCCCATACAAAAAAAAAAGAATTATTTGTCAAATAACTAATTTATTTTTGGCATGTGTTGGATACATTTTTTTATTTTGGGCAACGACTTGAAGTAAAAATATTTTTTCTTCTTCGTCGCAGCATAACGCACTGCTATAATCTTCTATTAATTTTACGCCTCTTTCGGCAGCGTCGTTGACAACATGGAGTTTTTGCAATATCTTTAGCAACCCAGAGGCGACTACAAGGAATTTCTTGCAATGGTGTTACTGTTTCTAGGTGAAGGTATAAAAAAGTTTCACTTCGCACCACCAGGACCCATCAGTCATGCTCGTTGGATGGTGAAAGGGATATACTGCGTTAACATTTTCTTATTTCGAGAATATCTGGGTTTAACCAAGAATGAGGAGTCCGCGAGGTCAGTATATTCATCGTCCCACTTTATGTAAGAGCTTGGTTTAGTGCGACTAAGGCCATCGAAGCTCCAAGTAACGATTTGAGCTTTTTAAAGGCCATTGCTCATTATGATACAATTGATAACACAGTTTCGCAGCGTTTGGTGAAGAAATTGTGTGGACATCTCTGGTACCTTAGTGATGAACCTGTTGCTCTCGCATTACTTGACCAGAATGTTACCTGTGACATCAAAAGGAAAATGGCAAATGATATTAGTATTTTTGTAGAAGATAGAGAAAAATATGAGGAAGAGTTGTCCAACGAAGAGGTGGACGAATCATCAAACGAAGACACCGGCAAAAGACGACAAAAGGTAGTTCTCGCCTAGTCTTTGGGTTCACAGGTGTGAAGCGAATTACGTTAGCTCTCACAGAAGTACTACAAAAAGTAATGAAGGATTTGAGCCATTATGTAACACATGGGACAGCAAACTTTTTTCCACGCTTCGGATTACCAACAACTTTTTTAAATAGCGATCCAGAAACCAGGGAACAACGTGAAGACTATAAGCAAGCGCTAAAGATATTGCAAAAACTCCATGTTGTCAACGACGCTGCCGAAAGAGGCGTAAAATTAATAGAAGATTATAGCAGTGCGTTATGCCGAGACGAAGAAGTAAAAATATTTTTACTGCAAGTCGTTGCCCAAAATAAAAAAATTTATCCAACACATGTAGGGTTTGGGATTTCCCGGACTTTTGCACTTCCCGGGAAATGGGAATTAAAAAATCAAGTTCCCGGGAATTCCCGGGATTCCCGGGAAAAGCTAATTTTCTAAATTAAATACATTTATTAAATGAAAGTTGGTGAAATTTCGATTGTTTTATTAATGTAATGAAATAAAAGTTAATAAAAAAGCAGTTCTAAGACAAATTTTTAAGAATTTTTAATTGAATTTAAGCAAATGGAATAAAGTTATTACACATCAAATAATCATATAAAAACCAATTGACGACTGTTACCACAATTAGTATACAATTTTCTAATAAGACCTACCTTCATTTTAATAAGAATTTGCCTTGCTTGTTTCTCATTCTTTTTGAAAAAGTTCCAGGCGGTTTCTTATCGTTAAGTACAAGCAGGTTACAGTACCATACTGCGCTGCGCCGAATTTTGAATACCCTGAGCCACAGTATGTCTAAGTGTCTTGCATTTTATTTCTCCTAAAATATTTTCTGCAGGGTTTCCATAATAGCGTCTACTTGTAATCAATTTAAGTTTCGTCAACTCAGAGTTCTTAGAGCTTAAAATTTTCACTACACTTTTCAAAATTTGTTCACTAATTCGGCGAATAATCACTTCAAGTTCGCTTAGCATCGAATTATTTACTTTAGGAAACGATTATATCATTGCAATCATTGATACTTATACAATTTATTCCACTTTTTTTAGGAGATATGGTATGACCTCAATTTAATGGAATTTTTATGAAATTTCAGACTAGATTTGAATAGCTCACATTTTTATTTTATATTAAAAAAACATGGACATTTTACTTCTTGTTTATCGGAGTCGAAAGAATTCTTTCTTTCTTACAGTTACATTTAAAACAAAAACTCAATTTAAATTTTAAGATTAAAAAAATTTCCTTCGAACAAGATATATGTAGGTGTTTAAACAGACGATGAAAAACGTGTCAACGTTCGTGTAAATTTAGTCATACAATCATTCAAATGAACTTTTGTAATATATAAAAAAATAATAAGTTTTTATATTAAAGTAAAATTGGATTATAAATTCTATATATTTATGAAATAACATGCACTTTTAATTTCCCGTTTTCCTGGGAAAATCCCAAAAATTTCCCGGGAATATTAGACAGACATTTCCCGGGATTTCCCGCCCGGGAATTCCCGTTTCCCAAACCCTAAACACATGCCAAAAATAAATTAGTTATTTGGCAAAGAATTCTTTTTTTTTTTTTGTATGGGCACCACCTTAATGGTTGAAGATAGACGATAAGAATGCTGACAGAAAATATTTGTATTGAAAAGATATTGGAATTCAGTATACATTTGACTTCGATAGGAACGCGCCAGGGACAATTAGAGCCCTGCGAGTAAATTTTGTAAAAATTCCGCCTTTGTATGGGAGCCCCCTTAATGAGTCGAGATAGGATATAGGTATGTTCGGAGGAAATGTTGAAAATAAAAAATTACTGTGGGCCGGTCTTACATTTTACCCCCTTAGGAGGCAACATAAATGCGGAAAAAGCGGATTTCTTAAAAAAATTATTCAAAAAACTATTTTTTTCTATGGGCACCACCTTAATGGTTGAAGATAGACGATAAGTATGTTCAGAAAAAATCTTTGTAATGAAAAAATATAGGAGGTCAGTCATACATCTGACATCGATAGGTACGCCTTAGGGGCAGTTAGAGCCCTGCGAGTAAATTTTATAAAAATTTCCCCTTTGTATGGGAGCCCCCTTAAGAAGAGGAGCTAGGTGGCCGGTGTGTTTAAAAAAGATGTTGGGCGGAGAAAATTAATGGGTGCTCGTCATACATTTGACCCTGGTAGCGGTGACCCCGGGAAAGTTATATGATTTTTTGTAGTTTTTTTTTTGCTTTTACCCTCATCTTTGAGCACGATGCGGAGCTCTTTGCCCCCATCTGACCGCCACCATTTTTTGGCTCGAATATTTTTTTTTGAAACCTCACAAAATGAGGGGTTCTTGCAAGTCGAAATTGAAAAATCGTAAACAACGCCATACCTAATGTACATATGTATATTGAAATAAATACCCAGCAAAAAGGGGATGTAAAAAGGGAATTAAATTATCATCACATTGCTACATTTTTATATATAAAGAGTTTTATTTCCAATACATAACAAGAGTACAGTAGTACATTGGTAGAGATTGTGCTTTGAGATTGAGAACAGTGTGGTTCGTATCCTTCGAAAAAAAATTTTATTTATTTTTTGTTTTGTATTTACGTGAAATATTTTCATTAAATAAGTTTTATCTCTAAAGAATAACAAGAGTACAGTAGCTGAGTGGTAGAGAGTGTGCCTTGAGAGTGAGAACAGATCGGTTCGTATCCTGCGACAAAAATGTTTATTTATTTTTTTGTTTTGTATTTACGTGACACATTTTCATAAAGTAAGTTTTATCGCCAAGATATAAGTAGAGTACAGTAGCTCAGTGGTAGAGAGTGTGCCTTGAGAGTCAGAACAGCGCGGTTCGTATCCTGCGACAAAAGTTTTTATTTATTTTTTTGTTTTGTATTTACGTGACACATTTTTATAAGGTAAGTTTTATCGCCAAGGAATAACCAGAGTACAGTAGCTAAGTGCTAGAGAGCGTGCCTTTAGAGTGAGAAGATCACGGTTCGTATCCTGCGACAAAAGTTTTTATTTATTTTTTATTTTTTTTGTATTGACAAGCTATTGTAAATATCATGCATGTTACACCTAAATCAAACCAATGCGTCATCACTTGAACCCATTATTCAACACATGATTTGTCATGTTTTTTTTGCTGAATATATACATAGATATGTACATACCCAGCAAAAAAGACATGCAAAAGAAATAGTTAATGCATGGCTTCTACTGAAAATTCAATTTAGTCCAGAAAGCATTATTTTAACCCCTGTGTTAAAATCATGCTTTCTGACTGTTCAAAATGTGTGGTTGAAGTCTACTGACGATTTGTTACAGCAACAATGAAATGCATAGAGACATCGCTGAACCACCAGCAAATAAATTTAAAATTAAAATAAACTTATGACAATATGTCGAATAATAAATTTCTTAAAATTTAGAAAGAAATAAATTTGTACTCGCATTAAAACCAGAAAAATTTAAATAATTCCAGGGTTGGAAGTTGAAAAAAAATTGGCTAAAATATAACCAAAAATATTTTTTTTTCAGTTAAAAATATTTTGTATTTTAGGAAGATCTTTACTCAAGCAAATTCTTTAGTCGAAAAAAAACCGAGAGGTCACTTACTAAAAATTGCACTATCACAAAAAGTTATAAATTTTATCAGAAAACAAATATGTATGTATGTACTAATGTGTGTATCTGTATACTACATATATATACGTTGGTAAAGGGTATATAATATTCGACACAGCCGAATATAGCACTCTTACTTGTTATTCTTCAAATTGTGTTACTTCATACTGATAATATGTTTAAGTACATTAATAATGTACGAGTATATGTTTATTTTATGACGGGTGAGCGCCTATGGCTTTTATTTGATGTTCTGGATGAAGTGATTTTTTTTCTCATTTTATTACTTGTATATCAAAAGTTTGCAGTCTAGGCTGAGTGTTGAATTTCTGCCAATTAACCAATATATTTGAGTCAATTTAAGTTTCATTTGGGTTAACTTAGAGTCAATATGATATTTCCATGTAAGCCTTCGATCAAGGTGTATGCCAAGGTATTTGACTTGAGAATGTTGAGGAATATTTTGATTGTTGATTCGAATGGGGGAACAGGTATCTTTTCTTAGGGTAAACGTTATATGAACACACTTTTGTTCATTGACTTTAATTCTCCATAAGTTCAACCATATTTCAAGCTGGGTAATGTGTGCTTGGAGATTGCGGGATGCCTCTTCAGGATTTTTGTGAATACTCAAACAGGCTGTATCATCGGCAAATGTAGAAGTGTGGATGTTATTGCTCACAGGCATATCACAAGTATATATTAGATACAAGACTGGCCCCAGAATACTACCCTGTGGCACACCAGAAGATATAGATTCGGGTACACTCATGAAGTCTCCTTCCACAACGGTAAATGTCCTATCAACAATATAACTTTCCAAAAGCTTTTGTATATTTATTGGTAGGTATGTCTTCAATTTTAAAACTAGGCCTTTGTGCCATACTTTGTCAAATGCCTGAGAAACATCAATAAAAAGGGCAGAACAATACTTCTTTTCTTCAAAAGCCCTCCTTATAATTTGAACCAATCTATGCGTTTGCTCAATAGTGCTATGCTGACTTCTAAAGCCAAATTGATGGTCCGGGATGCACACAGTATCAGCTAAAATTGTGGACAATTTAGTCATGAGCAGCTTTTCGAAAAGCTTTGAAATTGTTGAAAGTAAGCTTATAGGCCTATATGACTCAGCCTTGGTAAGATCTTTGCCTGGCTTTGGAATCATTTTAATCTTGGCAAGTTTCCAGTTATGTGGAAAATACTGCATTCGTAAAATGGCATTAAAAATAAATAGCAAAATTCTTATTGCAATATGAGGCAAGTTCATCAGCATCTTGTTACTAATGCCATCAATACCTGGAGCTTTCTTAGGGTCGAGTTCAGCAACTATTTTTTGTAGTTCACGCATCTTAAACCTTAAGGGACGAGGGGGTAGAGAGACTACACTCGGTAAATCGGCAGCACCCGTACATGAATTGGGAGTGAATACAGATTTTAAATGCTCAGAAAATAAGTTACCTTTCTCACTATCGCTTCTTGCCCAGCCTCCAGTCGAAGTACGCAATGGTGATTTGTGATCAACGGGTCTTTTAAGATTTCTAGTAGCGCGCCATAAAGAGTAATTAGATGTTGACGTTACATCAAGACCTTCTAAATACTTTTCCAGTTATGCAGTCTTTTCCGACGATAGCAGCTCTTTGAGTCGTTTAGTACATTCTTTAAGTCTGATTTTATTTAGGGGTGATCGGTGTTGTTGCCATTCTCTTCTAGCTCTCCTTTTTTCACATACAAGACGTTCAATTTCCGTAGAATAAATTCTATTAAAGCCAGTCTGCGGATAGGAAGTAGTGGCATGTTCAGCAGCCTGTTTAATATATTCGTTAAGATTGGCAGGATTAAATTCAATATCATCAGGTGATCTAAGCTGAATGTTTTCTACGCAGTGACTACTAATATATTTTTTGAATCCTAGCCAGTTGACCTTATTAATCGTTTTCGCATATGAGTTAGTTAAATCACTCCTTAGTGGGTTGAAAATTGTAACTATTGTGGGAGAGTGATCGGAGGACAGATCTACAGAGCCCTCTACGTGAATTAAGTCCCTATGGATATTTTTCGTGACGCCAAAATCTATAACATCTGGAATTTTTCTTACGTCAGTAGGCCAGTAAGTAGGCTCCCCACTCGAAATGACTTCTAAGCCCATTTTTGAAATTGTATTAAACAACGCTCTACCTCTAGGTGTAACAAGACGCGAGCCCCAGTACGTATGTTTTGCATTGTAGTCACCAGCTGCCACGAAACAAGATCCAAGCGATTTATAGAACTTCTCATACTGATCTTCGGTAACTGAAAATCTGGGAGGTGAGTAAATTGATGATATCACGAAGTTCGCACAAAACTTTTCTACGAAAATATTCGTAGCTTGCATATATTCTTCACTAACGTTCTCAAGGATATAGTGCTTGAGTCTTGACTTAATTAGAATTGCTGATCCACCGCATGCTCTCCCTCTCGGGTCCTTTGAATCATATAGAGTGTAACCATTTATTTTAAAGCAGCTTCTCGAAGTCAAGTGAGTCTCAGAGACCATCATTATATCAATATTTTTTCCGTGAGGAAGCGCTCAAGTTCATTTTTATGTTGGCGAATGCCGTTTGCGTTCCAGAAACATAGTTTTAACGTGTTCATGGTTTGTTGACTAATGCTTGAAGCAGAGTATTCTGCATTCTCAGCATTTCTTGCATCATGCTAGTCATATTTGTTGTAAAGTTGTTTATAGTTAGCACCAGATTCTCAATAGTAGCTTCAAGACGACTAAGGTTAAAGCTAGAGTTTGCATTCGTTAAATTACTTGGCGTTGGAACATTTTGTGTGGGAATAGAACTAGTCTTAGCAGCATCGGCATACGATACACGTGAATTAACTAGTTGACTAGTTTGAGGCAGAGTGTCGCTATGAGCATTTGCTGATTGAACTGGAGCTAATTTAGATTTTTGACCCATAGCCTGTTTAACGAAAGAATATACACGGCATCCTCTGTAGTTAGCGGTGTGATTTTCTCCACAATTACTGAATTTTTTTTCAGCTTGTACTTTTGGCTTGGTACAGTTAGCAGTACCATGCAATTCACCGCAGATAACACAAACTGTAGGTAATTTGCAGTAGGTTTTTGTGTGGCCATATTCTTGGCAATTATGGCACTGTACGGGACCTGAACGCTTACGTGGCTCTTCAACTGTGATTTTTCGGTGTAAAAGGTATTTTAGACTATAAATTGGGTGCGTCTCATTTTTCTTTAACTGTATATCATTCGGCTCCAGTTCAACACGAAATAGAGGCTGGGGAATCTTCTCTCTATTGATTATATTGGTAACAATTTTTACTTTAAATCCTTGTTCGATAAGTGCACATTTTACTTCTTCAGGCTCAACATATGAATCTATGCCCTTTAATACTATTTGTAGGCCTTTAGCACTCTTAAGTTGATATGTATAAAAATTTGTTTTATTTTTTTCAAACTCACTTCTAATGTGTCACTACTATTTTTTCAGATTTTACTACTTGAAATAGAAAATATTTATATAATTTTAAAAGTATTAATATATACATACATATAGGTAAATATATGTATGTACGTAAAAATTAGTTCATATACAAAGAAATACATCTTTAATAATCAACTATTCTAGAAAATCGATCTAAAATAACACATTTACCTCCATCATCATTTCACCGTCAGTGTTTTCATAAAGTGTTAAAAACATTGGAATATCTATGTTTAGGAGAATTTTTACTTCAAGTGTTTCTATATAAGATTTGGTGTTTGACCCCTTGACGTTATTGTGGTTAACGTAGGCTGCGTTGTATCGCATTCAGATGTAATAATTTCTCACTTATAAAAGGTCCTCATCACCATCAATCATACCTGTATACAATACGTTCATGAGTTGAGTTGATCTAGATACAATTGCTGTCTACAAATTAATGATTAGAAAATAGCTTTCTCATCACCTTCTAACAAGTTTAATATTTTGCTAGCATGCATCCTTTAGCATGCTTCTATCGATAGTGACGCGAGAGTCCGACATTTGATGCTGTTTTAATTAAAAATCTATACTATTAGAGTTACGAATTCACTCTTTTGAATTTTTAACAAAGTAGATACATATCTATTTCATTTGCCACAAGGTCTTAAAATTTCTTTCCTTATAAAAGTATGACGTGAGGACATTTTTTAAATTATACATGCTTCGGCATGCCTCCAATATATTTTTTTTTGGTAAATTTATTTCATATTCATACAGATACAGATATAAAGTAAGTAGTAGGGAACTGGGGATGCTGCGCCAATTAAAATTTTGAAATTTTAAAATTTTAATTACCCAAATTTTAAAATCTTGGAAATTTGTGAAATTTGATACCCTTGAGTTTTCGGCGGCACGCTTTGATGTTTTTTTGTTTACATAAGGAATTTTTTGTTTACATTAGGAGTTTTTTTTTTTTTTTTGTTTACATTAACCCTTGTGGGAACGGGTGATTTTTTTTTGGGGGTTACATTAATTGTGTGAACGGGTGATTTTGTTTTTTGTGGGAATACGTTAAGTGGGTTCATAGGTTGGAGGTTTTTCTTTTTGTAATGTATGTATGTATATGACGACGGGAAAATCATGAATATGATTTTTCCTAGTACCAACGGGAAAATCATGAATATGATTTTTCCTATTACTAATGGGGGTGAAATAGTGAAAATTATTTTTTCCTAATGCCGACGGCAATGCATGAATATTTTTCCTAATGCCGACGGCAAAACATGATTATTATTTTTTTCAAATGCCGACGGGAAAATGATTTTTCATAATTCCGACGGGAATTATTATTGCTAATGCTAATATAGGAGTTGAAGACAGGCCGTGATTTGGGTGGGTGGAGTTGTTGTTGTAATATATAACCGAGGGAGTTTATGGATGTGTCTGTCTGTCTGTCTGTTGTGCGAGGCTGTGATTAGCCGGGGGAGCGTGGTGTAGTTGAGGTAGATAGATTCGGTGTATGTGTGTATACCTGTCTGTTGGAATTTGTGTGAGGGTATGATTGACAGGGGGGCGGGGTGTAGTTGAGGTAGATCGACTGCGTGTATGCAGGTGTTGCAAGTCTGTAGGAATTTAAGGCTTATAGTGATTTGGGGTAGGTGAGGATGTTGTTGTACGAGTAGTATGTATCCATGGGAATTTGTGGATGTGTCTGTCCGGAGGAATTTAAGCGAGGCTGTTATTGGGAGTGGGTGTGGTGTAGTTGAGGTTGATCAACTGCGTGTATGTATGTCTATATGTTTGTAGGAGCTTAAGGCTGATCGTGATTTGGGAGAGGTGAGGGTGTTGTTGTAATATGTATACGTAGGAATCTGTATGTATGTATGTCTGTAAAAAATTAAGGCTGATCATGATTTAGGGTAGGTGAGGTTGGTGTAGTAATATGTCTGTGTGTATGTACATATGTTTGTAGAAGTTTAATGCTATTAGTGATTTGAGGATAGGCGAGGGTGTTGTCGCACGAGTGATATGTACCCGTGGGAATCTGTATGCATGTTCGTAGGAGTTTAAGGCTGATCGTGATTTGTGTTGTTGTCAGTGTTGTTTGTAGGAATGACCGTGAGAATTTTTGTATGCATATCTGTAGGAATTTAAGGTTGGCCGTGTTTTGTGAGGGGTGGTGTGTTGTTGAAATAATTTGAATTTTTCTTAGATGAAATCTGGTATATATGTGTGTGTGTGTGTGTGCGTGTGTGTGCGTATGATTTTCTCACGCTAGTAGTTTTATGTACGTAGAAATAAATTGTATTCAATATCGAGATTTGGTTCTATAAAATATTTTCATATATCTGATACATATACATAAGTATATTTTCATACTCAAGGTTGCTGGGTATTTTGTCATGCTTAAAATTGTGTATATTTTCATACTCAAGGTTGCTGGGTATTTTGTCATGCTTAAAATTGTCCAGCTTTAAAGTCTGCCTACGAGAAATTTGCTTATATTACAGATTTTGTTTATTTAACTACGTCCGGCTTCTTTCCCTGAACTTCTTTTCATACGATCATGGGAATTTATAGTTTCTCTGTCCATAATAAGGTCGTTTAGCTTGGGCATGTGCTCTGACTGAATGGTTTGCGTTATTCATATATTTTTATGATGTAGATATGTAAGTGTGATTGTCAAGATCTAATAAATATTTGAGTATTGATAAGAAATTTGATATTATGTGTACATACATATCTACAAATTGATTTTATGTATGTATGTACATATGTATGTACATACAAATAAGTGTTTGCCTCCGTGTTTGAATACATTTTTTTTGTTTTTGTTGTTGTTCTAAATATTCGCCTGGTCTTTTATATATAGATGTCAAATATCTTCATAGTTTTTTTTTTTTTTATTTGAAATTAAAAAACGTTGATTTAATTTTTATCTGTATTTACTTCAAAGTTTGTGAGGATTTGCTGTTTTAAGTAAAACTAAATTCCTTAAGATACATACTTTAGAATAATAGTAACTATAATAGAAATATTTCCTATATTTAATTTACATTTGTTTAAAGTTGATGCAGCTTATCTTCATTCTTAGAAATATTTTGATACAAAATTTTTTCCAGCCGTAGGCTTTTTTCATCACCTTTTACATTTATTTTAGAATATCTTGCATTGCCTTTTATACATTTATAAACATTTTTAAATGAAACTGATCCAGCAGTCCAGCTTATGTAATGATAGTTTTTTGTTAGCCAGCTTGCTTCTTTTTTTTATTTTTTATTGATTATTGAGTTTTATAATGAAATTATTATATTCGTAATTGTTGAAAACAATCGCTACTTCTTTTGCGATGAAATCATTTGAATTACTTTTGAAACCTTGTACGTATATAAAAATTATGTTGTTTTCCATATTACTCAATTTATAAGACTTTTCGAATTTGACCTTTGATAGGTATATATATTCTAGTATATGATCATGAATAAGAATACAGTAAGCTGATTTCTTTGCTTTCTATTTCAAATTAAAATTTTATTCAATTAGCCCGATATGGAATAAAAGGAGCTTTTTTATCTTAAACTCTGGTACAGGTAGAAACGCATGAGATTCTTTCATATACTACCTTTGCTGGAATCTTAGATACATGTAATAACTATATAGAATTGCATTACGTTTATTTTTAAATTTTATGTTAGGATTATCATCATATGGATATGAGACTGAACTTAAATGTACTTTTAAATTAGTTAATTCATAATGAATAATCTTATTTTCTTCTTGAATAGCGAACAACAGAAAACGAAGTCGTTTTCTTACAATTTAGGTCTAACCTCTCAACTGGTCCTCTAGTATACAATATGACTTTATATGTCAACATTTCTGACTCCTCTTTGTCAGCGTTAGGGATAATTAATTTTAAACTTTTTATTCTTCAAATTGTGTTACTTCATACTGATAATATGTTTAAGTACATTAATAATGTACGAGTATATGTTTATTTTATGACGGGTCCCTATAGCTTTTATTTGATGTTCTAGATGAAGTGTTTTTTTTTCTAATTTTATTAAAGTTTAGCGTATTGCGTATATATTTCTAATATATTTAAGTGAGCTTTTTGTACCTGTCAGACAGAGTGTACGTATCAGTTGATCAGTCAGTCTCTCTTTTTATTTTATTAATTTTTTCTTCTAATGTGTCACTACTATTTTTTCAGATTTTACTACTTGAAATAGAAAATATTTATATAATTTTAAAAGTATTAATATATACATACATATAGGTAAATATATGTATGTACGTAAAAATTAGTTCATATACAAAGAAATACATCTTTAATAATCAACTATTCTAGAAAATCGATCTAAAATAACACATTTACCTCCATCATCATTTCACCGTCAGTGTTTTCATAAAGTGTTAAAAACATTGGAATATCTATGTTTAGGAGAATTTTTACTTCAAGTGTTTCTATATAAGATTTGGTGTTTGACCCCTTGACGTTATTGTGGTTAACGTAGGCTGCGTTGTATCGCATTCAGATGTAATAATTTCTCACTTAGAAAAGGTCCTCATTACCATCAATCATACCTGTATATAATACATTCATGAGTTGAGTTGAGTCTACAAATTAATGATTAGAAAAAAGCTTTCTCATCACATTCTAACAGGTTTTAATATTTTGCTAGCATGCATGCTTTAGCATACTATTCTATCAATAGTGAGGCGAGAGTCCGACATATAGTGGTGTTTCAATTAAAAATCTATACAATTAGAATTACGAATTCACTCTTTTGAATTTTTGACAAAGTAGATACATATGTATGTATGTATTTCACTTGCCACAAACTCTTAAAATTTCTGTACTTATAAAAATATGATGTCAGGAATTTTTTTAAATCATACATGCTTCGGCATGCTTCCAATATTTTTCTCGGTAAATTTATTTCATACTCATACAGATACAGATATAAAGTAAGATCTGTTTACATTCCATTTTACAATTTATGCTTGCTTCAGCATGATTCTAGTTGAAGTCTGTATTTATTTAGTAAGTTTGTTTGATACCCATTCATACACATGTACATTGTTAAAGATTGGATATCAAAATCCAATTTTCTTAGTTTATCTAGAAATGAACAAAGTGAATATCTTTTATAATAACCATATCCACACTTTAAAATTTTGTGTGCTAGAGCTTTCGAAATGGAAAATGTACACCTTTTACTACAAAAATTGATAATATGATGTGTTGCTGAATATTTTGAACTCTTAAGTTTTCACAATATTTCATACAGACCATCAAGTTTAGAGAATTGTAGTATATTAAGCTATTTATCTTCCCTGAGACCTAACATTCCTAATCAATCCTTCAAAAAACCAATACAAACTAGATTTTTCCTTTTTAATTTTATTTATATTTTCATTGAATTTCAACATTTTGTACCTCTTCAAATTACTGTATACTGTATTTTGCACCTTTTTCTCATTCGTTGAGTTAACTTTAATCGCAAATATTTCAATGATGAGATGAACTTTTCTATTGTAGGCATTAAGTAAATCTTTGTGTATATCAATCCACTTATATGAACCATTATACCTAAATTCTTAACACATAATTCCTTTTAATGATCTATTAATTTATTCTACTATTGATGCTTTCATATTATGAAATTTTTAATCCTCTGTTTATGCATGAATTTTGCAGTGTTTATTAAAAATTCTTTACCAACATCTATATGTATTTTTTTGTTTTGATACTCATATCATTTCAAAAATATTTTCCATTGCCTTGGTTTTTTTTCGAGTGCAGCTTTTATTTTCAACGATACTCACAATATAAATTTTGAGAATGTGTCAGTTACAGTCAGCAAAAAATCAATAATTTCTATTTTCTCTAGAATAGCTACCCAGTTCACCTAAATCAGCTCCATAAAAGATCATCTATTCCATTCATTACATCACTACAATACACAAACAATTTTATAAATTTATTATGGATTACGTTTACTAAATTTCTTTTTAAGGACATTGAGTTGTTTTACAGTTTTTTGGCGAGTGTTGTGATCTACTTGATACATTTTCAGCTATTTATACTAAAATGTAGTTAATTTTCCAATCTATAAATTTTATCGCTCAGCTGTTCAATTTGTTTGTCAAAAGATGATTTAATTTTTAGAATGTCTTTTTCAATTTTATACCTATCTTCTATCGTTAATTTTATTTCGCACTCCACTCCATTAATTTGCATTTGAATATATCCTTGAATTATATTAATGCCTTAAGCTTTATTATTAATTCATCCTTTAGTTTCTAGATTTGAGTTTCCAGAAACAATTTACTGATAACATTATTCTCCGTCAGTGAATGATGATGATTCTCTATGTATGCATTGGTAGAAATTATATATTTTATTTAGTTTTCAAAATCAAACTTGTCATAGTATTTTCACGTTTTATCAATCACTAAAGAAAATAAACCCACTTTTAAACTCCATATTTGACCATCAACTTGTATTTTATCTTTATTCAGTTTTAGATTTCTATCACCAAATTCCCATTCATTATTGAAATCTTTAGGTGAGTCATAGTTTGTATCTAATTCATTTCTTCCTTTCAAGACTAATAAGTTAATATAAGTATCTTCGGTGTTGGAAAGCTGTGGGTAAAAATCATCTTCTTCATCATCATCATAATCATTCACAGTATTAGCATCATTAAATAAGATGGTATTATCAAATATTGTTCCTTTTGAAAGTTTCTTTAACTTCTTTCTATCTTGACTGATGGTTTCTGAGGCTTTAATACTTATACTATTTTCAGATTCTATATTGTTTTTACTTTGTTCTTTCTTGTGTATTCTTTCAATATTTTTAGAACTATTCATGAATTCTTTGAGAGGTTCTGTTTTAGGATCAAATATACATATCTCTTAGTTGTTCACGTGTATCTATTTCACCAGTTTTTATACTACGAAGCTTTTTCTTCAAGACGCTTCTTATCAACACCAACTGTTTAAAATTTTCTCATACATGTTTAATAATAGCAAATAAGAGGTATCAGCTATTAGATCAGGTACCACCTATTAGATCAGCTATCAGATCAGCTTATCAGGAGCTGGTCTGGTTTTCAGATCAGCTTATCAGGAGCTGGTCTGGTTTTCAGATCAGCTTATCAGGAGCTGGTCTGGTTTTCAGATCAGCTTATCAGGACCTGATCTGGTTTTCAGATCAGCTTATCAGGACCTGATCTGGTTTTCAGATCAGCTTATCAGGAGCTGGTCTGGTTTTCAGATCAGCTTATCAGGACCTGATCTGGTTTTCAGATCAGCTTATCAGGAGCTGGTCTGGTTTTCAGATCAGCTTATCAGGACCTGATCTGGTTTTCAGATCAGCTTATCAGGACCTGATCTGGGTTTCAGATCAGCTTATCAGGAGCTGGTCTGGTTTTACGATCAGCTTATCAGGAGCTGGTCTAGTTTTCAGATCAGGTTATCAGGTATCAAATCAGATTATCTGTTTCAGATTGGGTTATCAGTTTACAAGTAGCTGAACACTTATAACATCTAGATGAAGGAAGTTTAAGGTCAGATAAAATGTGAAAAACTATACTGTTATGTAGTCAAGTTATTTTCTAAGACGATCGTCACTTAATTCAGTATCTTTGCTTATAATCAAAATTCCATATTTTTAATACCAACAAGATTTATATTTTTCTCACACTACTTAAACATTCTAACTACATTATGATTATTTCCTATCAAATGTATGGTGATTCTGGTATAAATTTGACATTAGTAGAATGCATCAACATTCTTATCTTACCCCAAACAAAAATATGCTTCTCACAACATGGTTAAATATCATATTGGTATTACTTCTAGCTTTCTTAAAAGAAATAACAGATTCATTATCTCTAAATGTGTAATACCTATGACTTTCATTAATGAAATTAATTTCTACAGCATTTCATATTTAGATTGTCTTTGAGTATAAATATGAAGATGATTTCAAGTTTTACTCCATCAAAACTTTCTAGCCAGCCAATCATAACATTATTATTATTTTTTTATTTATTTTTTTTTTCGCAATTTGACAGACCAACTATTCTTGCACGAATAGAAATTGATAGAAGGGAACTATGATTTATTTTTGAGCTATCGTTTGATGACTCATCAAAATTTCGTATCATCCTATATTTAGGTTGTTTTACTAACCGCTTTTGTGTAACTAAATACATTTTATAAATATTATCTCTTATTATACAAAAAGTAAAATAATACAGCTTTTCGATTTCAGAAAATATTTTCTAAAATCGTGTAGCTGCATTATTTTATTTTTTTATAATAACAGATAATGCTGCATACTCACAATCAAAACAACATAAAAATATTATTTGTTTTGAGTATGAGTATGCGTCAATATTTATGAAATGCATTTAGTTACAAAAAATGTGGTTAGTAAAACAAAGTATATTTTAACAGTTTAAAATCAGTATTTTGTACGACAATACTGGTTTTAAACTCTTAAAATATACTTTGTTTTGACTATGAGTAGGAACCATTATCTCTTATTATAGGAAAAATAAAATAATATAGCCATATGATATCAGAAAATATTTTCCGATATCGTATAGCTACATTATTTTATTTTTTCTATAATAAGAGATAATATTTATGAAATACATTTCATAAATATTGGTACATACTCATAGTCAAAACAACCTAAAAATAGGATGGTACGAAATATTGATGAATCATCAAAATTTCATACCAAGGTATATTTATGTTGTTTTACTAACCGCATTTTGTAACTAAATGCATTTTATAAATATTATATATTACTATAGAAAAAATAGTATGGTCATATGATAACAGAAAACATAATTTCTGATATCATATAATCATACTATTTTTTCTATAATAAGAGATAATGAGCCATACTCATACTCAAAACAAAGGATATTTTGAGTATGAGTATGCTTCAATATTTATGAAATGCATTTAGTTACAAAATGAGGTTAGTAAAACAAAGTATATTTTAAGAGTTTAAAACCACCATTTTTATGGTAATACTGGTTTTAAACACTTAAAGCATACTTTGTTTTGACTATGTGCATGCACTAATATTTAGGAAAGGGATTTCATAAATATTGACCCATACTCATAGTCAAAACAACATAAAAATACCTTGGTATGAAATTTTGATGAGTCATCAAACGATAGCTCAAAAATAAATCATAGTTCCCTTCTATCAATTTCTATTCGTGCAAGAATAGTTGGTCTGTCAAATTGCGAAAAAAAAATAAATAAAAAAATAATAATAATGTTATGATTGGCTGGCTAGAAAGTTTTGATGGAGTAAAACTTGAAATCATCTTCATATTTATACTCAAAGACAATCTAAATATGAAATGCTGTAGAAATTAATTTCATTAATGAAAGTCATAGGTATTACACATTTAGAGATAATGAATCTGTTATTTCTTTTAAGAAAGCTAGAAGTAATACCAATATGATATTTAACCATGTTGTGAGAAGCATATTTTTGTATGGGGTAAGATAAGAATGTTGATGCATTCTACTAATGTCAAATTTATACCAGAATCACCATACATTTGATAGGAAATAATCATAATGTAGTTAGAATGTTTAAGTAATGTGAGAAAAATATAAATCTTGTTGGTATTAAAAATATGGAATTTTGATTATAAGCAAAGATACTGAATTAAGTGACGATCGTCTTAGAAAATAACTTGACTATAACAGTATAGTTTTTCACATTTTATCTGACCTTAAACTTCCTTCATCTAGATGTTATAAGTGTTCAGCTACTTGTAAACTGATAACCCAATCTGAAACAGATAATCTGATTTGATACCTGATAACCTGATCTGAAAACTAGACCAGCTCCTGATAAGCTGATCGTAAAACCAGACCAGCTCCTGATAAGCTGATCTGAAACCCAGATCAGGTCCTGATAAGCTGATCTGAAAACCAGATCAGGTCCTGATAAGCTGATCTGAAAACCAGACCAGCTCCTGATAAGCTGATCTGAAAACCAGATCAGGTCCTGATAAGCTGATCTGAAAACCAGACCAGCTCCTGATAAGCTGATCTGAAAACCAGATCAGGTCCTGATAAGCTGATCTGAAAACCAGATCAGGTCCTGATAAGCTGATCTGAAAACCAGACCAGCTCCTGATAAGCTGATCTGAAAACCAGACCAGCTCCTGATAAGCTGATCTGAAAACCAGACCAGCTCCTGATAAGCTGATCTGATAGCTGATCTAATAGGTGGTACCTGATCTAATAGCTGATACCTCTTATTTGCTATTATTAAACATGTATGAGAAAATTTTAAACAGTTGGTGTTGATAAGAAGCGTCTTGAAGAAAAAGCTTCGTAGTATAAAAACTGGTGAAATAGATACACGTGAACAACTAAGAGATATGTATATTTGATCCTAAAACAGAACCTCTCAAAGAATTCATGAATAGTTCTAAAAATATTGAAAGAATACACAAGAAAGAACAAAGTAAAAACAATATATAATCTGAAAATAGTATAAGTATTAAAGCCTCAGAAACCATCAGTCAAGATAGAAAGAAGTTAAAGAAACTTTCAAAAGGAACAATATTTGATAATACCATCTTATTTAATGATGCTAATACTGTGAATGATTATGATGATGATGAAGAAGATGATTTTTACCCACAGCTTTCCAACACCGAAGATACTTATATTAACTTATTAGTCTTGAAAGGAAGAAATGAATTAGATACAAACTATGACTCACCTAAAGATTTCAATAATGAATGGGAATTTGGTGATAGAAATCTAAAACTGAATAAAGATAAAATACAAGTTGATGGTCAAATATGGAGTTTAAAAGTGGGTTTATTTTCTTTAGTGATTGATAAAACGTGAAAATACTATGACAAGTTTGATTTTGAAAACTAAATAAAATATATAATTTCTACCAATGCATACATAGAGAATCATCATCATTCACTGACGGAGAATAATGTTATCAGTAAATTGTTTCTGGAAACTCAAATCTAGAAACTAAAGGATGAATTAATAATAAAGCTTAAGGCATTAATATAATTCAAGGATATATTCAAATGCAAATTAATGGAGTGGAGTGCGAAATAAAATTAACGATAGAAGATAGGTATAAAATTGAAAAAGACATTCTAAAAATTAAATCATCTTTTGACAAACAAATTGAACAGCTGAGCGATAAAATTTATAGATTGGAAAATTAACTACATTTTAGTATAAATAGCTGAAAATGTATCAAGTAGATCACAACACTCACCAAAAAACTGTAAAACAACTCAATGTCCTTAAAAAGAAATTTAGTAAACGTAATCCATAATAAATTTATAAAATTGTTTGTGTATTGTAGTGATGTAATGAATGGAATAGATGATCTTTTATGGAGCTGATTTAGGTGAACTGGGTAGCTATTCTAGAGAAAATAGAAATTATTGATTTTTTGCTGACTGTAACTGACACATTCTCAAAATTTATATTGTGAGTATCGTTGAAAATAAAAGCTGCACTCGAAAAAAAACCAAGGCAATGGAAAATATTTTTGAAATGATATGAGTATCAAAACAAAAAAATACATATAGATGTTGGTAAAGAATTTTTAATAAACACTGCAAAATTCATGCATAAACAGAGGATTAAAAATTTCATAATATGAAAGCATCAATAGTAGAATAAATTAATAGATCATTAAAAGGAATTATGTGTTAAGAATTTAGGTATAATGGTTCATATAAGTGGATTGATATACACAAAGATTTACTTAATGCCTACAATAGAAAAGTTCATCTCATCATTGAAATATTTGCGATTAAAGTTAACTCAACGAATGAGAAAAAGGTGCAAAATACAGTATACAGTAATTTGAAGAGGTACAAAATGTTGAAATTCAATGAAAATATAAATAAAATTAAAAAGGAAAAATCTAGTTTGTATTGGTTTTTTGAAGGATTGATTAGGAATGTTAGGTCTCAGGGAAGATAAATAGCTTAATATACTACAATTCTCTAAACTTGATGGTCTGTATGAAATATTGTGAAAACTTAAGAGTTCAAAATATTCAGCAACACATCATATTATCAATTTTTGTAGTAAAAGGTGTACATTTTCCATTTCGAAAGCTCTAGCACACAAAATTTTAAAGTGTGAATATGGTTATTATAAAAGATATTCACTTTGTTCATTTCTAGATAAACTAAGAAAATTGGATTTTGATATCCAATCTTTAACAATGTACATGTGTATGAATGGGTATCAAACAAACTTACTAAATAAATACAGACTTCAACTAGAATCATGCTGAAGCATGCATAAATTGTAAAATGGAATGTAAACAGATCTTACTTTATATCTGTATCTGTATGAGTATGAAATAAATTTACCGAGAAAAATATTGGAAGCATGCCGAAGCATGTATGATTTAAAAAAATTCCTGACATCATATTTTTATAAGTACAGAAATTTTAAGAGTTTGTGGCAAGTGAAATACATACATACATATGTATCTACTTTGTCAAAAATTCAAAAGAGTGAATTCGTAATTCTAATAGTATAGATTTTTAATTAAAACAGCACTATATGTCGGACTCTCGCCTCACTATTGATAGAATAGTATGCTAAAGCATGCATGCTAGCAAAATATTAAAACCTGTTAGAATGTGATGAGAAAGCTTTTTTCTAATCATTAATTTGTAGACAGCAATTGTATCTAAATCAACTCAACTCATGAATGTATTATATACAGGTATGATTGATGGTAATGAGGACCTTTTCTAAGTGAGAAATTATTACATCTGAATGCGATACAACGCAGCCTACGTTAACCACAATAACGTCAAGGGGTCAAACACCAAATCTTATATAGAAACACTTGAAGTAAAAATTCTCCTAAACATAGATATTCCAATGTTTTTAACACTTTATGAAAACACTGACGGTGAAATGATGATGGAGGTAAATGTGTTATTTTAGATCGATTTTCTAGAATAGTTGATTATTAAAGATGTATTTCTTTGTATATGAACTAATTTTTACGTACATACATATATTTACCTATATGTATGTATATATTAATACTTTTAAAATTATATAAATATTTTCTATTTCAAGTAGTAAAATCTGAAAAAATAGTAGTGACACATTAGAAGAAAAAATTAATAAAATAAAAAGAGAGACTGACTGATCAACTGATACGTACACTCTGTCTGACAGGTACAAAAAGCTCACTTAAATATATTAGAAATATATACGCAATACGCTAAACTTTAATAAAATTAGAAAAAAAAACACTTCATCTAGAACATCAAATAAAAGCTATAGGGACCCGTCATAAAATAAACATATACTCGTACATTATTAATGTACTTAAACATATTATCAGTATGAAGTAACACAATTTGAAGAATAAAAAGTTTAAAATTAATTATCCCTAACGCTGACAAAGAGGAGTCAGAAATGTTGACATATAAAGTCATATTGTATACTAGAGGACCAGTTGAGAGGTTAGACCTAAATTGTAAGAAAACGACTTCGTTTTCTGTTGTTCGCTATTCAAGAAGAAAATAAGATTATTCATTATGAATTAACTAATTTAAAAGTACATTTAAGTTCAGTCTCATATCCATATGATGATAATCCTAACATAAAATTTAAAAATAAACGTAATGCAATTCTATATAGTTATTACATGTATCTAAGATTCCAGCAAAGGTAGTATATGAAAGAATCTCATGCGTTTCTACCTGTACCAGAGTTTAAGATAAAAAAGCTCCTTTTATTCCATATCGGGCTAATTGAATAAAATTTTAATTTGAAATAGAAAGCAAAGAAATCAGCTTACTGTATTCTTATTCATGATCATATACTAGAATATATATACCTATCAAAGGTCAAATTCGAAAAGTCTTATAAATTGAGTAATATGGAAAACAACATAATTTTTATATACGTACAAGGTTTCAAAAGTAATTCAAATGATTTCATCGCAAAAGAAGTAGCGATTGTTTTCAACAATTACGAATATAATAATTTCATTATAAAACTCAATAATCAATAAAAAATAAAAAAAAGAAGCAAGCTGGCTAACAAAAAACTATCATTACATAAGCTGGACTGCTGGATCAGTTTCATTTAAAAATGTTTATAAATGTATAAAAGGCAATGCAAGATATTCTAAAATAAATGTAAAAGGTGATGAAAAAAGCCTACGGCTGGAAAAAATTTTGTATCAAAATATTTCTAAGAATGAAGATAAGCTGCATCAACTTTAAACAAATGTAAATTAAATATAGGAAATATTTCTATTATAGTTACTATTATTCTAAAGTATGTATCTTAAGGAATTTAGTTTTACTTAAAACAGCAAATCCTCACAAACTTTGAAGTAAATACAGATAAAAATTAAATCAACGTTTTTTAATTTCAAATAAAAAAAAAAAAAACTATGAAGATTATTATTTTTCGAACTGTATTTGTTTCTATATTCTTATGAATTGAATAGGCTAAAGTTCGTAACGCTTTTTAAGCCAAATTACATGTGATAATTATTAATGAACAAATAACATTAAAGTTAGTTGTAAATATTCTGACAACAACACATAGTTGAACGGAACAGCCAGCCGTTTTCGAAGGCCACTAAACCTTCCTCATCAGCGTTCTTCTGTGTTTTGGTCCACTGTGTGTGGTGTCAGTTGATGTAGATGTCTGCCTTATATACGTAACTTTATTGCAAATGGAATATGTGAATTGGTTTGATTCATTTCATTTCAATTTGCTAATGTGTTTCGTAATGTATACGCAAGTTACCATCTATGAATATATACCATCTGTTATATATATTACCATCTTCTATATATATTACAACATTATTATTAATATATATAACAGATGGTATATATTCATAGATGGTAACTTGCGTATACATTACGAAACACATTAGCAAATTGAAATGAAATGAATCAAACCAATTCACATATTCCATTTGCAATAAAGTTACGTATATAAGGCAGACATCTACATCAACTGACACCACACACAGTGGACCAAAACACAGAAGAACGCTGATGAGGAAGGTTTAGTGGCCTTCGAAAACGGCTGGCTGTTCCGTTCAACTATGTGTTGTTGTCAGAATATTTACAACTAACTTTAATGTTATTTGTTCATTAATAATTATCACATGTAATTTGGCTTAAAAAGCGTTACGAACTTTAGCCTATTCAATTCATAAGAATATAGAAACTATGAAGATATTTGACATCTATATATAAAAGACCAGGCGAATATTTAGAACAACAACAAAAACAAAAAAAATGTATTCAAACACGGAGGCAAACACTTATTTGTATGTACATACATATGTACATACATACATAAAATCAATTTGTAGATATGTATGTACACATAATATCAAATTTCTTATCAATACTCAAATATTTATTAGATCTTGACAATCACACTTACATATCTACATCATAAAAATATATGAATAACGCAAACCATTCAGTCAGAGCACATGCCCAAGCTAAACGACCTTATTATGGACAGAGAAACTATAAATTCCCATGATCGTATGAAAAGAAGTTCAGGGAAAGAAGCCGGACGTAGTTAAATAAACAAAATCTGTAATATAAGCAAATTTCTCGTAGGCAGACTTTAAAGCTGGACAATTTTAAGCATGACAAAATACCCAGCAACCTTGAGTATGAAAATATACACAATTTTAAGCATGACAAAATACCCAGCAACCTTGAGTATGAAAATATACTTATGTATATGTATCAGATATATGAAAATATTTTATAGAACCAAATCTCGATATTGAATACAATTTATTTCTACGTACATAAAACTACTAGCGTGAGAAAATCATACGCACACACACGCACACACACATACACATATATACCAGATTTCATCTAAGAAAAATTCAAATTATTTCAACAACACACCACCCCTCACAAAACACGGCCAACCTTAAATTCCTACAGATATGCATACAAAAATTCTCACGGTCATTCCTACAAACAACACTGACAACAACACAAATCACGATCAGCCTTAAACTCCTACGAACATGCATACAGATTCCCACGGGTACATATCACTCGTACGACAACACCCTCGCCTATCCTCAAATCACTAATAGCATTAAACTTCTACAAACATATGTACATACACACAGACATATTACTACACCAACCTCACCTACCCTAAATCATGATCAGCCTTAATTTTTTACAGACATACATACATACAGATTCCTACGTATACATATTACAACAACACCCTCACCTCTCCCAAATCACGATCAGCCTTAAGCTCCTACAAACATATAGACATACATACACGCAGTTGATCAACCTCAACTACACCACACCCACTCCCAATAACAGCCTCGCTTAAATTCCTCCGGACAGACACATCCACAAATTCCCATGGATACATACTACTCGTACAACAACATCCTCACCTACCCCAAATCACTATAAGCCTTAAATTCCTACAGACTTGCAACACCTGCATACACGCAGTCGATCTACCTCAACTACACCCCGCCCCCCTGTCAATCATACCCTCACACAAATTCCAACAGACAGGTATACACACATACACCGAATCTATCTACCTCAACTACACCACGCTCCCCCGGCTAATCACAGCCTCGCACAACAGACAGACAGACAGACACATCCATAAACTCCCTCGGTTATATATTACAACAACAACTCCACCCACCCAAATCACGGCCTGTCTTCAACTCCTATATTAGCATTAGCAATAATAATTCCCGTCGGAATTATGAAAAATCATTTTCCCGTCGGCATTTGAAAAAAATAATAATCATGTTTTGCCGTCGGCATTAGGAAAAATATTCATGCATTGCCGTCGGCATTAGGAAAAAATAATTTTCACTATTTCACCCCCATTAGTAATAGGAAAAATCATATTCATGATTTTCCCGTTGGTACTAGGAAAAATCATATTCATGATTTTCCCGTCGTCATATACATACATACATTACAAAAAGAAAAACCTCCAACCTATGAACCCACTTAACGTATTCCCACAAAAAACAAAATCACCCGTTCACACAATTAATGTAACCCCCAAAAAAAAATCACCCGTTCCCACAAGGGTTAATGTAAACAAAAAAAAAAAAAAAAACTCCTAATGTAAACAAAAAATTCCTTATGTAAACAAAAAAACATCAAAGCGTGCCGCCGAAAACTCAAGGGTATCAAATTTCACAAATTTCCAAGAATTTTAAAATTTGGGTAATTAAAATTTTAAAATTTCAAAATTTTAATTGGCGCAGCATCCCCAGTTCCCTACTACTAAAGTAAGATCTGTTTACATTCCATTTTACAATTTATGCATGCTTCAGCATGATTCTAGTTGAAGTCTGTATTTATTTAGTAAGTTTGTTTGATACCCATTCATACACATGTACATTGTTAAAGATTGGATATCAAAGTCCAATTTCCTTAGTTTATCTAGAAATGGACAGAGTGAATATCTATTATAATAACCCCATATTCACAATTTAAAATTTTATGTGCTAGAGCTTTCGAAATGGAAAATGTAACCCTTTTACTATAAAAAGTGATAATATGATGTGTTGCTGAATATTGCACTGTGTTATAGTTCATTTTGAACTCTTAAGTTTTCACAATATTTCATACAGACCATCAAGTTTAGAGAATTCCAGTACATTAGGCTAATTATCTTCCCTAAGACCTAATCAATCTTTCAAAAAACCAATACAAACTAGATTTTTCCTTTTTAATTTTATTTATATTTTAATTAAATTTCAACATTTTGTACATCTTCAAATTACTGTATACTGTATTTTGCACCTTTTTCTCATTCGTTGAGTTAACTTTAATCGCAAATATATTAATGATGAGATGAACTTTTTTATTGTAGGCATTAAGTAAATCTTTATGTATATCAATCCACTTATATGAACCATTATAGCTAAATTCTTAACACATAATTCCTTTTAATGATCTATTAAATCATTCTACTATTGATGCTTTCATATTAAGTAATTTTTAATCCTCTATTTATGCATGAATTTTGCAGTGTTTATTAAAAAATTCTTTACCATCATCTATTTGTAAGTTTTTTGGTACTCGTACCATTTCAAAAATATTTTCCATTGCCTTGGTTTTTTCGAGTGCAGCTTTTATATTCAACAATACTCACCATATAAACTTTGAGAATGTGTCAGTTACAGTCTACAAAAATTAATAATTTCTATTTTCTCTAGAATTGCTAACCACTTCACATAAATTAGCTCCATAAAAGATCATCTACTTACTCCATTCATTACACCACTACAATACACAAACAATTTTAGAAATTTATTATGGAGTTCGTTTACTAAATTTCTTTTTAAAGACATTGAGTTGTTTTACAGTTTTTTTGGAGAGTGTTGGGATCTACTTGATACACTTTCAGCTATTTATACTAAAATGTAGTTAATGTTCCAATCTATAAATTTTATCGCTCAGCTCTTCAATTTGTTCGTCAAAAGATGATTAATTTTTAGAATGTCTTGTTCAATTTTATACCTATCTTCTATCGTTAATTTTATTTCACACTCCACTCCATCAATTTGCATTTGAATATATCCTTGAATTATATTAATGCCTTAAGCTTTATTATTAATTCATCCTTTAGTTTCTCGATTTGAGTTTCCAAAAACAATTTCTGATAACATTATTCTCTGTCAGTGAATGATGATGATTCTCTATGTATGCATTAATAGAAATTATATATTTTATTTAGTTTTCAAAATCAAATTTGTCATAGTATTTTCACGTTGTATCAATCACTTAAGAAAATAAACCCACTTTTAAACCCCATATTTGACCATCAACTTGTATTTTATCTTTATTCAGTTTTAGATTTCTATCTAATTCATTTCTTCCTTCCAAGACTAATAAATCAATATAAGTATCTTCGGTGTTGGAAGGCTGTGGGTAAAAATCATCTTCTTCATCATCATAATCATTCACAGTATTAGCATCATTAAATAAGATGGTATTATTAAATATTGTTCCTTTTGAAAGTTTCTTTAACTTGTCTCTATCTTGAGTGAAGGTTTTTCAAACTTTAAACTTGTATTATTTTCAACTTCTGTCTTCATTTTACTTTGATCTTTCTTGTGTATTCTTTCAAGATTTTTAGAACTATTTATGAATTCTTTGAGAGGTTCTGTTATAGGATCAAATATATCTCTTAGTTGTTCACGTGTATCTATTTCACCAGTTTCTATACTATGAAGCTTTTTCTTCAAGATATTTCTTGTCAACACCAACTGTTTCAACATTTTCTCATCCATGTTTAATAATAGCAAATAAGAGGTATCAGCTATTAGATCAGATATCAGCTATTAGATCAGATATCACCTATTAGATCAGGTATCAGCTATTAGATCAGGTATCAGCTATCAGATCAGCTTATCAGGAGCTGTTCTGGTTTTCAGATCAGCTTATCAGGAGCTGGTCTGGTTTTCAGATCAGCTTATCAGGACCTGGTCTGGTTTTCAGATCAGCTTATCAGGAGCTGGTCTGGTTTTCTGAGCAGCTTATCAGGACTTAGTCTGGTTTTAAGATCAGCTTATTAGGAGCTGGTCTGGTTTTCGGATCAGCTTATCAGGACCTGGTCTGATTTTTAGATCAGGGTATCAGCTATCAGATCAGGTTGTCAGACAGCTGATCTGTAAAACAGATCAGCTTATCAGGAGCTGTTAAGATTTTCAGATCAGGTTATCTGTTTCAGATTGAGTTATCAGTTTACAAGTAGCTGGACATTTATAACATTTAGATGAATGAAGTTTAAGGTCAGATAAAATGTGAAAAACTATACTGTTATGTAGTCAAATTATTTTCTAAGACGATCATCACTTAATTCAGTATCTTTGCTTATAATCAAAATTCCATATTTTTAATTCCATATTTTTAATTCCATATTTTTAATTCCAACATGATTTATATTTTTCTCATATTACTTAAACATTCTAACTACATTATGATTATTTCCTATCAAATGTTTTGTGTTTTTAGTATAAGTTTGACATTAGTAGAATACATCAACATTCTTATCTCACCCCATACAAAAATATGCTTCTCACACACAACATGGTTAAATATCATATTAGTATTACTTATAGCTTTCTTAAAAGAAATAACAGATTCATTATCTCTAAATGTGTAATACTCATGTCTTTCATTAATGAAATAAATTTCTATAGGTATTTATATTTAGATTTTTAGAGAAATTTTTAGTTTAAATATGAAGATGTTTTCAACTTTTAGTCCATCAAAACTTTCTAGCCAACCAATCATAACATTATTTTTTTTTTTGCAATTTGACAGACAACTATTCTTGCACAAATAGAAATTTATAGAAGGAAACTATGATTTATTTTTTAGCTAATGTTTGTTGACTCATCAAAATTTCGTACCATCCTATATTAAGGTTGTTTTACTAACCGCTTTTGAGTAAATAAATACATTTTGTAAATATTATCTCTTATTATAAAAAATAAAATTATACAGCTATTCGAATACAGAAAATATTTTCTAAAATAGTGTAGCTGTATTATTTTATTTTTTATAATAACAGATAATGCTCCATACTCACAATCAAAACATCATAAAAATATCATTTGTTTTGAGTATGAGTATGCGTCAATATTTATGAAATGTATTTATTTACTCAAAAGCGGTTAGTAAAACAAAGTATATTTTAACAGTTTAAAATCAGTATTTTGTACGACAATACTGGTTTTAAACTCTTAAAATATACTTTGTTTTGACTATGAGTAGGAACCATTATCTCTTATTATAGGAAAAATAAAATAATATAGCCATATGATATCAGAAAATATTTTCCGATATCGTATAGCTACATTATTTTATTTTTTCTATAATAAGAGATAATATTTATGAAATACATTTCATAAATATTGGTACATACTCATAGTCAAAACAACCTAAAAATAGGATGGTACGAAATATTGATGAATCATCAAAATTTCATACCAAGGTATATTTATGTTGTTTTACTAACCGCATTTTGTAACTAAATGCATTTTATAAATATTATATATTACTATAGAAAAAATAGTATGGTCATATGATAACAGAAAACATAATTTCTGATATCATATAATCATACTATTTTTTCTATAATAAGAGATAATGAGCCATACTCATACTCAAAACAAAGGATATTTTGAGTATGAGTATGCTTCAATATTTATGAAATGCATTTAGTTACAAAATGAGGTTAGTAAAACAAAGTATATTTTAAGAGTTTAAAACCACCATTTTTATGGTAATACTGGTTTTAAACACTTAAAGCATACTTTGTTTTGACTATGTGCATGCACTAATATTTAGGAAAGGGATTTCATAAATATTGACCCATACTCATAGTCAAAACAACATAAAAATACCTTGGTATGAAATTTTGATGAGTCATCAAACGATAGCTCAAAAATAAATCATAGTTCCCTTCTATCAATTTCTATTCGTGCAAGAATAGTTGGTCTGTCAAATTGCGAAAAAAAAATAAATAAAAAAATAATAATAATGTTATGATTGGCTGGCTAGAAAGTTTTGATGGAGTAAAACTTGAAATCATCTTCATATTTATACTCAAAGACAATCTAAATATGAAATGCTGTAGAAATTAATTTCATTAATGAAAGTCATAGGTATTACACATTTAGAGATAATGAATCTGTTATTTCTTTTAAGAAAGCTAGAAGTAATACCAATATGATATTTAACCATGTTGTGAGAAGCATATTTTTGTATGGGGTAAGATAAGAATGTTGATGCATTCTACTAATGTCAAATTTATACCAGAATCACCATACATTTGATAGGAAATAATCATAATGTAGTTAGAATGTTTAAGTAATGTGAGAAAAATATAAATCTTGTTGGTATTAAAAATATGGAATTTTGATTATAAGCAAAGATACTGAATTAAGTGACGATCGTCTTAGAAAATAACTTGACTATAACAGTATAGTTTTTCACATTTTATCTGACCTTAAACTTCCTTCATCTAGATGTTATAAGTGTTCAGCTACTTGTAAACTGATAACCCAATCTGAAACAGATAATCTGATTTGATACCTGATAACCTGATCTGAAAACTAGACCAGCTCCTGATAAGCTGATCGTAAAACCAGACCAGCTCCTGATAAGCTGATCTGAAACCCAGATCAGGTCCTGATAAGCTGATCTGAAAACCAGATCAGGTCCTGATAAGCTGATCTGAAAACCAGACCAGCTCCTGATAAGCTGATCTGAAAACCAGATCAGGTCCTGATAAGCTGATCTGAAAACCAGACCAGCTCCTGATAAGCTGATCTGAAAACCAGATCAGGTCCTGATAAGCTGATCTGAAAACCAGATCAGGTCCTGATAAGCTGATCTGAAAACCAGACCAGCTCCTGATAAGCTGATCTGAAAACCAGACCAGCTCCTGATAAGCTGATCTGAAAACCAGACCAGCTCCTGATAAGCTGATCTGATAGCTGATCTAATAGGTGGTACCTGATCTAATAGCTGATACCTCTTATTTGCTATTATTAAACATGTATGAGAAAATTTTAAACAGTTGGTGTTGATAAGAAGCGTCTTGAAGAAAAAGCTTCGTAGTATAAAAACTGGTGAAATAGATACACGTGAACAACTAAGAGATATGTATATTTGATCCTAAAACAGAACCTCTCAAAGAATTCATGAATAGTTCTAAAAATATTGAAAGAATACACAAGAAAGAACAAAGTAAAAACAATATATAATCTGAAAATAGTATAAGTATTAAAGCCTCAGAAACCATCAGTCAAGATAGAAAGAAGTTAAAGAAACTTTCAAAAGGAACAATATTTGATAATACCATCTTATTTAATGATGCTAATACTGTGAATGATTATGATGATGATGAAGAAGATGATTTTTACCCACAGCTTTCCAACACCGAAGATACTTATATTAACTTATTAGTCTTGAAAGGAAGAAATGAATTAGATACAAACTATGACTCACCTAAAGATTTCAATAATGAATGGGAATTTGGTGATAGAAATCTAAAACTGAATAAAGATAAAATACAAGTTGATGGTCAAATATGGAGTTTAAAAGTGGGTTTATTTTCTTTAGTGATTGATAAAACGTGAAAATACTATGACAAGTTTGATTTTGAAAACTAAATAAAATATATAATTTCTACCAATGCATACATAGAGAATCATCATCATTCACTGACGGAGAATAATGTTATCAGTAAATTGTTTCTGGAAACTCAAATCTCTTAAAATATACTTTGTTTTGACTATGAGTAGGAACCATTATCTCTTATTATAGGAAAAATAAAATAATATAGCTATATGATATCAGAAAATATTTTCCGATATCGTATAGCTACATTATTTTATTTTTTCTATAATAAGAGATAATATTTATGAAATACATTTCATAAATATTGGTACATACTCATAGTCAAAACAACCTAAAAATAGGATGGTACGAAATATTGATGAATCATCAAAATTTCATACCAAGGTATATTTATGTTGTTTTACTAACCGCATTTTGTAACTAAATGCATTTTATAAATATTATCTCTTATTATAGAAAAAATAGTATGGTCATATGACAACAGAAAACATAATTTCTGATATCATATAATCATACTATTTTTTCTATAATAAGAGATAATATTTATAAAATGCATTTAGTTACAAAATGAGTACAGAAAACATAATTTCTGATATCATATAATCATACTATTTTTTCTATAATAAGAGATAATATTTATAAAATGCATTTAGTTACAAAATGAGGTTAGTAAAACAAAGTATAGTTTAAGAGTTTAAAACCACCATTTTTATGGTAATACTGGTTTTAAACACTTAAAGCATACTTTGTTTTGACTATGTGCATGCACCAATATTTAGGAAAGGGATTTCATAAATATTGACTAATAGTCAATATTGACTAATAAGTCATAATAAACATACTAATAGTCAAAACAACATAAAAATACCTTGATATGAAATTTTGATGAGTCAACAAACAGCTAAAAAATAAATCATAGTTCCCTTCTATCAATTTCTATTTGTGCAAGAATAGTTGGTCTGTCAAATTGCGAAAAAAAAAAATAATGTTATGATTGGTTGGCTAGAAAGTTTTGATGGACTAAAAGTTGAAAACATCTTCATATTTAAACTAAAAATTTCTCTAAAAATCTAAATATAAATACCTATAGAAATTTATTTCATTAATGAAAGACATGAGTATTACACATTTAGAGATAATGAATCTGTTATTTCTTTTAAGAAAGCTATAAGTAATACTAATATGATATTTAACCATGTTGTGTGTGAGAAGCATATTTTTGTATGGGGTGAGATAAGAATGTTGATGTATTCTACTAATGTCAAACTTATACTAAAATCACCAAACATTTGATAGGAAATAATCATAATGTAGTTAGAATGTTTAAGTAATATGAGAAAAATATAAATCATGTTGGAATTAAAAATATGGAATTAAAAATATGGAATTAAAAATATGGAATTTTGATTATAAGCAAAGATACTGAATTAAGTGATGATCGTCTTAGAAAATAATTTGACTACATAACAGTATAGTTTTTCACATTTTATCTGACCTTAAACTTCATTCATCTAAATGTTATAAATGTCCAGCTACTTGTAAACTGATAACTCAATCTGAAACAGATAACCTGATCTGAAAATCTTAACAGCTCCTGATAAGCTGATCTGTTTTACAGATCAGCTGTCTGACAACCTGATCTGATAGCTGATACCCTGATCTAAAAATCAGACCAGGTCCTGATAAGCTGATCCGAAAACCAGACCAGCTCCTAATAAGCTGATCTTAAAACCAGACTAAGTCCTGATAAGCTGCTCAGAAAACCAGACCAGCTCCTGATAAGCTGATCTGAAAACCAGACCAGGTCCTGATAAGCTGATCTGAAAACCAGACCAGCTCCTGATAAGCTGATCTGAAAACCAGAACAGCTCCTGATAAGCTGATCTGATAGCTGATACCTGATCTAATAGCTGATACCTGATCTAATAGGTGATA
Organism: Tachina lurida; assembly: GCA_944452675.1. Lineage (NCBI taxonomy): Eukaryota > Metazoa > Arthropoda > Insecta > Diptera > Tachinidae > Tachina > Tachina lurida. The sequence continues at coordinate 60,268,241 of OX101756.1, forward strand.
TCTGATCTAATAGCTGATATCTGATCTAATAGCTGATACCTCTTATTTGCTATTATTAAACATGGATGAGAAAATGTTGAAACAGTTGGTGTTGACAAGAAATATCTTGAAGAAAAAGCTTCATAGTATAGAAACTGGTGAAATAGATACACGTGAACAACTAAGAGATATATTTGATCCTATAACAGAACCTCTCAAAGAATTCATAAATAGTTCTAAAAATCTTGAAAGAATACACAAGAAAGATCAAAGTAAAATGAAGACAGAAGTTGAAAATAATACAAGTTTAAAGTTTGAAAAACCTTCACTCAAGATAGAGACAAGTTAAAGAAACTTTCAAAAGGAACAATATTTAATAATACCATCTTATTTAATGATGCTAATACTGTGAATGATTATGATGATGAAGAAGATGATTTTTACCCACAGCCTTCCAACACCGAAGATACTTATATTGATTTATTAGTCTTGGAAGGAAGAAATGAATTAGATAGAAATCTAAAACTGAATAAAGATAAAATACAAGTTGATGGTCAAATATGGGGTTTAAAAGTGGGTTTATTTTCTTAAGTGATTGATACAACGTGAAAATACTATGACAAATTTGATTTTGAAAACTAAATAAAATATATAATTTCTATTAATGCATACATAGAGAATCATCATCATTCACTGACAGAGAATAATGTTATCAGAAATTGTTTTTGGAAACTCAAATCGAGAAACTAAAGGATGAATTAATAATAAAGCTTAAGGCATTAATATAATTCAAGGATATATTCAAATGCAAATTGATGGAGTGGAGTGTGAAATAAAATTAACGATAGAAGATAGGTATAAAATTGAACAAGACATTCTAAAAATTAATCATCTTTTGACGAACAAATTGAAGAGCTGAGCGATAAAATTTATAGATTGGAACATTAACTACATTTTAGTATAAATAGCTGAAAGTGTATCAAGTAGATCCCAACACTCTCCAAAAAAACTGTAAAACAACTCAATGTCTTTAAAAAGAAATTTAGTAAACGAACTCCATAATAAATTTCTAAAATTGTTTGTGTATTGTAGTGGTGTAATGAATGGAGTAAGTAGATGATCTTTTATGGAGCTAATTTATGTGAAGTGGTTAGCAATTCTAGAGAAAATAGAAATTATTAATTTTTGTAGACTGTAACTGACACATTCTCAAAGTTTATATGGTGAGTATTGTTGAATATAAAAGCTGCACTCGAAAAAACCAAGTCAATGGAAAATATTTTTGAAATGGTACGAGTACCAAAAAACTTACAAATAGATGATGGTAAAGAATTTTTTAATAAACACTGCAAAATTCATGCATAAATAGAGGATTAAAAATTACTTAATATGAAAGCATCAATAGTAGAATGATTTAATAGATCATTAAAAGGAATTATGTGTTAAGAATTTAGCTATAATGGTTCATATAAGTGGATTGATATACATAAAGATTTACTTAATGCCTACAATAGAAAAGTTCATCTCATCATTAATATATTTGCGATTAAAGTTGACTCAACGAATGAGAAAAAGGTGCAAAATACAGTATACAGTAATTTGAAGATGTACAAAATGTTGAAATTTAATGAAAATTTCTATCTCCTATGTTTGTATCGTTCGGCTATCAGGTCATATATTTTATAAAAATTAATAAAAATTAGACGATTTTTTGTCCTTTAAATTTATTAAATTTTATTTCATTTAACTCCCAATATTTCGAATAGCTTCGCTATTCATCTTCAGGGGAAACCACTGTTAAATACATAATAAAAAAAACAATAAACAACAAATTATTTATATTACACAAAAACAAATTTCTATATGTTAAAAATACATTACATGTAATAAGTTTAATAAAAATTACGTATTCAACTATCGTTCAGATATTGACCGTCGTTAGCAGCAGGACTCGGCTTACTAATTTTATTTTTTGTGTCTATTAATAATACTTCTATAAATTTGAGCGCATTTTTCTGTATCTTGTTTATAATTTAATCTTTTATCTGGAGGGACGTCAAGTATGTGTAACATTTCTAAAGTAAATCTCCTGGAATAGTTTTTTTCTTCCTGTAATACTTTTACATCATCGAAGTTAGGAACATGATTTTCCCTTGCACAATGGGCCGCGAGCGCAGTTTTTTGCTCTAAAGGTTTGTCGGTTGCTCTTAAGTCCGATTTATGAGAAGCTAGTCTTGTTTTTAGTTTAGTTTTTGTTGTTCCGACGTATCTTTTGTCGCATGTTCCAGAACCGTCGCCGGTGCAGTTAATGCTGTATATAACATTGCACTTCTCTTCATTTTTCAGTTTTGTCTTTGTGTTGCTGTATAGCTTTTGTAAAGTGTTGTTTGATTTAAAGGCTAATTGGAATTTGTCAGTGTCATACAAGTCAGAGTTTTTTAATCTTTCAGAAAATCCAGCTATGTATGTTAGTCCTTTATAAAATTGTGACTTTTGTTCCTTTTCTTCTCTTCGAACAGTTCGTTCTAATAAATGTTTTATTGTTGTTTTTGGAAAATCATTCTTCACTAAAATCTTTTCTATTTTACATTTATTTTCTTCGTGAAAAGTTTCATCGCTGATGTTGAGTACGCGTCTAATGAAATTATTGGCTGTGTTTATTATAATTCTTCTAGGGTGTTTTGAATGGAAATTTATTAAACGGCCAGATGCCGTAGGTTTTTGGTACCAATTGACTTTTAATTTATTGTTGCATTTGATGACAATTGCATCCAAATATGGTAAATTATTTTCATTTTCTGTTTTCATTGTTTTTTTTATTATGTATTTAACAGTGGTTTCCCCTGAAGATGAATAGCGAAGCTATTCGAAATATTGGGAGTTAAATGAAATAAAATTTAATAAATTTAAAGGACAAAAAATCGTCTAATTTTTATTAATTTTTATAAAATATATGACCTGATAGCCGAACGATACAAACATAGGAGATAGAAATAACAAAAAGGTCAACTATTCAACATATAGTTATATTTAATGAAAATATAAATAAAATTAAAAAGGAAAAATCTAGTTTGTATTGGTTTTTTGAAAGATTGATTAGGTCTCAGGGAAGATAATTAGCCTAATGTACTGGAATTCTCTAAACTTGATGGTCTGTATGAAATATTGTGAAAACTTAAGAGTTCAAAATGAACTATAACACAGTGCAATATTCAGCAACACATCATATTATCACTTTTTATAGTAAAAGGGTTACATTTTCCATTTCGAAAGCTCTAGCACATAAAATTTTAAATTGTGAATATGGGGTTATTATAATAGATATTCACTCTGTCCATTTCTAGATAAACTAAGGAAATTGGACTTTGATATCCAATCTTTAACAATGTACATGTGTATGAATGGGTATCAAACAAACTTACTAAATAAATACAGACTTCAACTAGAATCATGCTGAAGCATGCATAAATTGTAAAATGGAATGTAAACAGATCTTACTTTATATCTGTATCTGTATGAATATGAAATAAATTTACCAAAAAAAAATATATTGGAGGCATGCCGAAGCATGTATAATTTAAAAAATGTCCTCACGTCATACTTTTATAAGGAAAGACATTTTAAGACCTTGTGGCAAATGAAATAGATATGTATCTACTTTGTTAAAAATTCAAAAGAGTGAATTCGTAACTCTAATAGTATAGATTTTTAATTAAAACAGCATCAAATGTCGGACTCTCGCGTCACTATCGATAGAAGCATGCTAAAGGATGCATGCTAGCAAAATATTAAACTTGTTAGAAGGTGATGAGAAAGCTATTTTCTAATCATTAATTTGTAGACAGCAATTGTATCTAGATCAACTCAACTCATGAACGTATTGTATACAGGTATGATTGATGGTGATGAGGACCTTTTATAAGTGAGAAATTATTACATCTGAATGCGATACAACGCAGCCTACGTTAACCACAATAACGTCAAGGGGTCAAACACCAAATCTTATATAGAAACACTTGAAGTAAAAATTCTCCCAAACATAGATATTCCAATGTTTCTAACACTTTATGAAAACACTGACGGTGAATTTATGATGGAGGTAAATGTGTTATTTTAGATCGATTTTCTAGAATAGTTGATTATTAAAGATGTATTTCTTTGTATATGAACTAATTTCTACGTACATACATATATATTTACCTATATGTATGTATATATTAATACTTTTAAATTATATAAATATTTTCTATTTCAAGTAGTAAAATCTGAAAAAATAGTAGTGACACATTAGATGCAAAAATTAATAAAAAGAAAGACTGGCTGACCAACTTATACGTACACTCTGTCTGACAGGTACAAAAAGCTCACTTAAATATATTAGAAATATATACGCAATACGCTAAACTTTAATAAAATGAGAAAAAAAATCACTTCATCCAGAACATCAAATAAAAGCCATAGGCGCTCACCCGTCATAAAATAAACATATACTCGTACATTATTAATGTACTTAAACATATTATCAGTATGAAGTAACACAATTTGAAGAATAAAAAGTTTAACATTTAATTATTCTTAACGCTGACAAAGAGGAGACAGAAATGCTGACATACAAAGTCATATTGTATACTAGAGGACCAGTTGAGAGGTTAGACCGAAATTGTAAGAAAACGACTTCGTTTTCTGTTGTTCGCTATTCAAGAAGAAAATAAGATTGTTCATTATGAATTAACTAATTTAAAAGTACATTTAAGTTCAGTCTCATATCCATATGATGATAATCCTAACATAAAACTTAAAAATAAACGTAATGCAATTCTATATAGTTATTATATGTACATATCTAAGATTCCAGCAAAGGTAGTATATGAAAGAATCTCATGCGTTTCTACCTGTACCAGAGTTTAAGATAAAAGCTCCTTTTATTCAATAGCGGGGCAATTGAATAAAATTTTAATTTGAAATAGTAAGCAAAGAAATCAGCTTACTGTATTCTTATTCATGATCGTATAATAGAATATATACCCATCAAAGGACAAGTTCGAAAAGTCTTATAAATTGAGTAATATGGAAAACAACATAATTTTTATAGACGTACAAGGTTTCAAAAGTAATTCAAATGATTTCATCGCAAAAGAAGTAGCGATTGTTTTCAACAATTACTAATATAATAATTTCATTATAAAACTCAATAATCAATAAAAAAATAAAAAAAGAAGCAAGCTGGCTAACAAAAAACTATCATTACATAAGCTGGACTGCTGGATCAGTTTCATTTAAAAATGTTTATAAATGTATAAAAGGCAATGCAAGATGTTCTAAAATAAATGTTAAAGGTGATGAAAAAAGCCTAAGGCTGGAAAAAATTTTATATCAAAATATTTCTAAGAATGAAGATAAGCTGCATAACTTTAAACAAATGTAAATTAAATATAGGAAATATTTCTATTATAGTTACTATTATTCTAAAGTATGTATCTTAAGGAATTCAGTTTTACTTAAAACGGAAAATCCTCACAAACTTTGAAGTAAATACAGATAAAAATTAAATCAACGTTTTTTTAATTTCAAATAAAAAAAAACAAAAAAAAAACACTATGAAGATATTTGACATCTATACATAAAAGACCCGGCGAATATTTACAACATCAACAAAAGACCGCATACATACATAAAATCAATTTGTAGATATGTATGCACACATAATATCAAATTTCTTATCAATACTCAAATATTTATTAGATCTTGGCAATGACACTTACATATCTACATCATAAAAATATATGAACAACGTAAACCATTCAGTCAGAGCACATGCCCAAACTAAATGACCTTATTATGGACAGAGAAACTATAAATTCCCATGATCGTATGAAAAGAAGTTCAGCGAAAGAAGCCGGACGTAGTTAAATAAACAAAATCTGTAATATAAACAAATTTCTCGCAGGCAGACTTTAAAGCTGGACAATTTTAAGCATGACAAAATACCCACCAACCTTGAGTATGAAAATATTTTATAGAACCAAATCTCGATATTGAATACAATTTATTTCTACGTACATAAAACTACTAGCGTGAGAAAATCATACGCACACACACACATATACCAGATTTCATCTAAGAAAAATTCAAATTATTTCAACAACACACCACCCCTCACAAAACACGGCCAACCTTAAATTCCTACAGATATATATACAAAAATTCTCACGATCATTCCTACAAACAACACTGACAACAACACAAATCACGATCAGCCTTAAACTCCTACGAACATGCATACAGATTCCCACGCATACATATCACTCGTACGACAACACCCTCACCTATCCTCAAATCACTAATAGCATTAAACTCCTACAAACATATGTACATACACACAGACATATTACTACACCAACCTCACCTACCCTAAATCATGATCAGCCTTAAATTTTCACAGACATACAGATTCCTACGTATACATATTACAACAACATCCTCACCTCTCTTAAATCACGATCAGCCTTAAGCTCCTACAAACATATAGACATACATACACGCAGTCGATCAACCTCAACTACACCACACCCCCTCCCAATAACAGCCTCGCTTAAATTCCTCCGGACAGACACATCCCCAAGTTCCCATGGATACATGTTACTCGTACAACAACACCCTCACCTACCCCAAATCACTATAAGCCTTAAATTCCTACAGACTTGCAACACCTGCATACACGCAGTCGATCTACCTCAACTACACCCCACCCCCTGTCAATCACACCCTCACACAAATTCCAGACAGACAGACACATTCATAAACTCCCTCGGTTATATATTACGACAACAACCCCACCCACCCAAATCACGGCCAGCCTTAAACTCCTGTATTAGCATTAGAAATAACTTTTATGTTTTTCCCGTCTGAATTATGAAAAATCATTTTCCCATCGGCATTTGAAAAAAAAATAATAATCATGTTTTGCCGTCGGCATTTGAATAAAATAATATTCATGTTTTACCGTAGGCATTAGGAAAAATAATCATGTATTGCCGTAGGCATTAGGAAAACTTAATTTTCACTATTTCACACCCATTAGTATTAGGAAAAATCATTTCATGATTTTCCCTTTGGTACTAGGAAAAATCATTTTCATGATTTTCCCGTAGTCATATATATACATTGCAAAAAAAAAAAAGAAAAACCTCCAACCTATGAACCCACTTAACGTATTCCCACAAAAAACAAAATCACCCGTTCACACAATTAATGTAACCCCAAAAAAAAATCACCCGTTCAAACAAGGGTTAATGTAAACAAAAAACTCCTAATGTAAACAAAAAATTCCTAATGTAAACAAAAAAAACATCAAAGCGTGCCGCCGAAAACTCAAGGTATCAAATTTCACAAATTTCCAAGAATTTTAAAATTTTAATTACCCAAATTTCAAGAATTTGGCGTGCACAGTGGGATGAATCGTCAATCTAGATGGACTAAAGTCATAAATATTAGCATTTCAAAATCTAAAAAATAAAAGGATATCTGGATAGCCAAGAACTTGCTCAAAAGTACTGATAATATTATATGAAAAATTAAATATTGTAAATATTACATGAAAAATTGATGCTAACGGAGTTCGCAATAGCAAAACTCTGTCATATTTCCTAAAAAAATCATCTATAATTTTTTAAACTATTTTTGTCGAACTCAACAGCCTCAAAGCCGTATAGACTGACCATCAAATAATTTTGACCTGCCAAATTCGCGATTCGACCCAATGTGGGGCAGAACGCCCATTCCCCTACTACTTTCATATGTTGAGCCCGAAGAAATAAAATGTGCACTTATCGACCAAGGATTTAAGGTAAAAAATGTTACCAATATAATCAATAGAGAGAAGTTTCCCCAGCTTTATTTCGTGTTGAACTGGAGCCGAATGATATACAGTTGAACAAAAACGAGACACATCCAATTTATAGTCTAAAATACCTCTTATACCGAAAAATCACAGTTGAAGAGCCACGTAAGCGTTCAGGTCCCGTACAGTGCCATAATTGCCAAGAATATTGCCACACAAAAACTTACTGCAAACTACCTACAGTTTGTGTTATTTGAGGTGAATTGCATATTACTGCTAGCTGTACTAAGCCAAAAGATCAAGTAGAAAAAAATGCAGTAATTGTGGAAGTAATCACACCGCTAACTACAGAGGATGCCCTGTATATTCTTTCGTTAAACAGGCCAAAAACCAAAATTAGCTCCAGTTCAATCAGCAAATGCTTACTCCGCCACTCTTCCTCAAACTAGCCAACTAGTTACTTCACGTTTAACGTATGCCGATGCTGCTAAGACTAGTTCTATTCCCACACAAAATGTTCCACCGCAAAATAAGTCAACGAATGCAAACTCTAGCCTTAACTTTAGTTGTCTTGAAGCTACTATTGAGAATCTGGTGCTAACTATAAATAATTTTACAACAAATATGACTACCATGATCAGCGTTATCAACTCGGTGCTTTTCGCACCGTTTTTAGTGCTTTTTGAAATTTTCGACTCGAAAAATTTTGAAGTTAGTGCTCAGTGCTTTTTTAAATTAATTGTTGGTGCTTTTTGTATCGAGCGGTGGCACTAAACCAAAAATTCAAAGAGAAATTTCCTTATCTATTTGTTTTTCGAGGAAGTCTATCATTTAAAAAACATAAGCTCTGAAGTTAAATGGAGCATTTCAAAGAATTCTAATGGGTTTGTACAAGACTTGGTTGAAGAATTAAGCGCCATATTACCCTCAAACTTTAAAATTTAAATTGAAAATGTAATCAGCTCTTAACCTCATAAATACTTGTCGATTACTGCCAACTTAAAAATAATTAATGTGATGATCGTAAAAGATAAGTCAGAATAGTTAAACATACATAGGTAGAGTGATATAACTTCGTGCTAACCCAAATAGAAAATGGAAAAACAGAAAATGAATAGTGATACTTACAAATGTGTTTGCCAAAGGTAAATCAATAATTGTATACACAATCAATTCTCATATTCCATTTCATAGAAATTTAAGTTAAATAGCTGATGTTAATAATAATCTCTACCCCAGTAGATAGACATGGGTGCTGATGAAGAGCGTGGCTGCACAGAAAAATATCGGTTTTTCCCCCAGCTAAAAGTCTATTTTAATTTTTCTTCTCTTCTTTAGATACTCACATTAATTAATAAAAATATTTCATTCAATAAGAATTGAAATTACTGAACTCAAGCCTGATTAAGAAATTATTTCTGATTAAAATTCACTACATATCAATTAAATCTAAAAATGTCTCATTTAATTCATCATGGGCACGTGACAAAAATATGTTCACTTAGCGATCACTGTTCACTTGGCTATCACTGCTTCAGAATGCTGAAAAGCGAAGTCAACTGTAGAAAGCAAAAACAAAGTAACATAAAGCCACTACAATAATACTTATATGTATGTACCGATGGTGCATCCAATAAGTAAAAATAATTAATGTGATGATCGTAAAAGATAAGTAAGAATAGTTAAACATACATAGGTAGAGTGATATAACTTCGTGCTAACCTAAATAGAAAATGGAAAAACAGAAAATGAATAGTGAAACTTACAAATGTGTTTGCCAAAGGTAAATCAATAGTTGTATACATAATCAATTCTCATATTCCATTTCATAGAAATTTAAGTTAAATAGCTGATGTTAATAATAATCTCTACCCCAGTAGATAGACATGGGTGCTGATGAAGTGCGTGGCTGCACAGAAAAATATCGGTATTTCCCCCAGCTAAAAGTCTATTTTAATTTTTCTTCTCTTCTTTAGATACTCACATTAATTAATAAAAATATTTCATTCAATAAGAATTGAAATTACTGAACTCAAGCCTGATTAAGAAATTATTTCTGATTAAAATTCACTACAGTTCAATTTAATCTAAAAATGTCTAAACTTTTTTTTTATAATAACTTCTAAATTCTTCATCAAAATGATTTTAGAATACACTGATTTCTATAGAATTAAAATGTGTATCGGATGCCTTTAATTTGACGTTTTAGAACGGAATGTGAGGTCAACCAATTTCTTTTTTTATATACTGACGTACATATGTATGTATTTATAACTAATTTTTTTTAAATAAAATAAAAAAATTTTAAATTTAGTGCTTTTTTACTTAAATTACGCGCTTTTTTCCTGATTTCAGTGCTTTTTAAAATTTGAAAGTTGACAACGCTGACCATGATGCAAGAAATGCTGAGAATGCAGAATACTCTGCTTCAAGCATTAGTCAACAAACCATGAACACGTTAAAACTATGTTTCTGGAACGCAAACGGCATTCGCCAACATAAAAATGAACTTGAGCACTTCCTCACGGAAAAAAATATTGATATAATGTTGGTCTCTGAGACTCACTTGACTTCGAGAAGCTGCTTTAAAATAAATGGTTACACTCTATATGATTCAAAGGACCCGAGAGGGAGAGCATGCGGTGGATCAGCAATTCTAATTAAGTCAAGACTCAAGCACTATATCCTTGAGAACGTTAGTGAAGAATATATGCAAGCTACGAATATTTTCGTAGAAAATTTTTGTGCGAATTTCGTGATATCATCAATTTACTCACCTCCCAGATTTTCAGTTACCGAAGATCAGTATGAGAAGTTCTACAAATCGCTTGGATCTTGTTTCGTGGCAGCTGGTGACTACAATGCAAAACATACGTACTGGGGCTCGCGTCTTGTTACACCTAGAGGTAGAGCGTTGTTTAATACAATTTCAAAAATGGGCTTAGATGTCATTTCGAGTGGGGAGCCTACTTACTGGCCTACTGACGTAAGAAAAATTCCAGATGTTACAGATTTTGGCGTCACGAAAAATATCCATAGGGACTTAATTCACGTAGAGGGCTCTCTAGATCTGTCCTCCGATCACTCTCCCACAATAGTTACAATTTTCAACCAACTAAGGAGTGATTTAACTAACTCATATGCGAAAACGATTAATAGCGTCAACTGGCTAGGATTAAAAAAATATATTAGTAGTCACGGCGTAGAAAACATTCAGCTAAGATCACCTGATGATATTGAATTTAATATTGCCAATCTTAACGAATATATTAAACAGGCTGCTGAATATGCCACTACTTCCTATCCGCAGACTGGCTTTAATAGAATTTATTCTACGGAAATTTAACGTCTTGTATATGAAAAAGGTGAGCTAGAAGAGAATGGCAACAACACAGATCACCCCTAAATAAAGTCAGACTTAAAGAATGTACTAAACGACTCATAGAGCTGCTTTCGTCGGAAAAGACTGCATTACTGGAAAAGTATTTAGAAGGTCTTGATGTAACGTCAACATCTAATTACTCTTTATGGCGCGCTACTAGAAATTTTAAAAGACCCGTTGATCTTAAATCACCACTGCGTACTTCGACCGGAGGCTGGGCAAGAAGCGATAGTGAGAAAGGTAACTTATTTTCTGAGCATTTAAAATCTGTATTCACTCCCAATTCATGTACGGGTGCTGCCGGATTACCGAGTGTAGTATCTCTACCCCCTCGTCCCTTAAGGTTTAAGATGCGTGAATTACAAAAAATAGTTGCTGAACTCGACCCGAAGAAAGCTCCAGGTATTGATGGCATTAGTAACAAGATTCTGATGAACTTGCCTCATATTGCAATAAGAATCTTGCTATTTATTTTTAATGCAATTTTACGAATGCAGTATTTTCCACATAACTGGAAACTTGCCAAGATTAAAGATTCCAAGCCAGGCAAAGATCTTACCAAGGCTGAGTAATATAGGCCTACAAGCTTACTTTCAACAATTTCAAAGCTTTTCGAAAAGCTGCTCATGACTAAATTGTCCTCCATTTTAGCTGATAGTGGGTGCATCCCGGACTATCAATTTGGCTTTAGAAGTCAGCATAGCACTATTGAGCAAACGCATAGATTGGTTCAAGTTGTAAGGAGGACATTTGAAGAAAAGAAGTATTGTTCTGCCCTTTTTATTGATGTTTCTCAGGCATTTGATAAAGTATGGCACGAAGGCCTAGTTTTAAAATTGAAGACATACCTACCAATAAACATACAAAAGCTTTTGGAAAGTTATATTGTTGATAGGAAGTTTACCGTTGTGGAAGGAGACTTCATGAGTGTACCCGAGTCTATATCTTCTGGTGTGCCACAGGGTAGTATTCTGGGGCCAGTCTTGTATCTAATATATACTTGTGATATGCCTGTGAGCAATAACATACACACTTCTACATTTGCCGACGATACAGCCTGTTTGAGTATTCACAAAAACCCTGATGAGGCATCCCGCAATCTCCAAGCACACATTACCAAGCTTGAAATATGGTTGAATTTATGGAGAATAAAAGTAAATGAACAAAAGTGTGTTCATATAACGTTTACCCTAAGAAAAGATACCTGTTCCCCCATTCGAATCAACAATCAAAATATTCCTCAACATTCTCAAGTGAAATACTTTGGAATACACCTTGATCGAAGGCTTACATGGAAATATCATACTGACTCTAAGTTAACCCAAATAAAACTTAAATTAACTCAAATATATTGGTTAATTGGCAGAAATTCAACACTCAGCCTAGACTGCAAACTTTTGATATACAAGTCGCTTTTGAAGCCAATATGGTGCTATGGAATTCAGCTATGGGGCACTGCTTCAGCTTCAAATATTGAGAAAATCCAACGAAGGCAAAACAAAATTTTACGTTTGATAACATCGGCTCCATGGTACATTAAAAATTCAAATATACATCGTGATTTAAATATGCCACTAGTGAGTGAAGAAATTGCAAAATATGCAGGCAAATATTTAACAAAACTCGAGTCACATCCTAATCCGCTTGCCCGTAATATTTTGAGCTTTACTGGACACATCCGCTTAAAAAAGAGGGACACAAGGGCCCTAATACTCAACACTCCAGATGGGACTGCTTAATACTTCTTTTTTTTCCTTTTTGATTATCACTACTTATGTATTATTTATAACTATCACTAAGTTTATGTCCGATACTGGTCGGGCCTAATATTTATATTTAGATTTAAGATTTGATTACTTATTGTTAGTTCATTTTTGAAGATACAATAAATAAATATACGAAAAAAAAAAAATTTGACTTTTTACATACTTTTATTAACACTGTGGCAATTATGAAATTCAATTGCCATTCATATTTATTAAGCTTTTAGAACATATGTAGGTATTAATAGTTTTTTTTAACAAAATTAGTTTAGATATATAGAGTTTATTTTCATTGTCATTATTGTGTACAAGTATATGGCTATTTTGGCGATATGAATCTTTTTTCATTTCTTTACTTTCAATTCAAAACAAAATGCATTGTGCATGTTTCCCTTTTTATGTACCGAATCAACTGCTTGTTTGTTTTCACTTCGTTCTATTTCTTGAAAAGAGCGGATGAACGAAATGAACGAACTCGTTCTTTTTTAGAAAATGAACGAAAATGAGCGGTCACTTGAATGAACGATTTGGCACAGCTCTAATTAATAATTCAGTGGAGGAGAGTATGCCTTAATAGTCAGAAAAGCACTGTTCAGCCGAAGGTCCATACCATCCGTTCTTTGCATATGCGTGGTATGCGTTTCTGTACATTCTCTCCGATTCTAAATTCAAGTTACATGCAATACGTCTTATGCGCAATTATTTTTGTTGTTTTAATGCAAAAAGAGAAAAAATTTAAATTCACCACACGAACATTTGTCTACAAAAGAGAGCACGATGCATGCGACGGATACAAAAGTAGAAAGTAAACCTACTTTATCCTTCCTATGCGTCTATACGTTCTTTGCGTTTTGCTCTGTAACTTGCCACATACAATTCCATTGATTCTACTTTTTGACACATGCATAAAACGCAACTACGCATTAAACGGATGGTGTGGACCTTCGGCTTTCGTATCCTGGCTGCGTCGGTATTTTTTTTTTACGTGAAAAACATAATCGTTTTTTTCAGTTTCGTAAGAATTGACATTGCACATACATACATACCCAGCAAATAATAAATGAACGCGTTCAAAATGAAATACTGTTTCATGCTTTCTTGAGCATTTGTTTCTTCGAATGCATTCTGAATTTCACTGCAAATCGTAAATAATGCTATAGTTTTTGAACTCATTAAAAACGGATGCAAAAACGGAATTAAATCATCACATTTTCATATAACCAGTTTTATCTCCAGTGAATGACAAGAGTACAGCAGCTCAGTGGTAGAAAGTGTGGCTTGAAGGTGAGAACAGCACGGTTTGTATCCTGCGATAAAAGTTTTTATTTATTTTTTTGTTTTGTATTTATGTACGTGACACATTTTCATAAAGTAAGTTTTATCGCCAAGAAATAAGCAGGGTGCAGTAGCTCAGTGGTAGAGAGTGTGCCTTGAGAGTGAGAAGAGCACGGTTCGTATTCTGCGACAAAAGTTTTTATTTATTTATTTTCTTTTGTATTGACAATCTAATGTAAAAATCATGCATGTTTCACCTAAATCGAACCAATGCGTCGTCACTTGAACCCATGATTCAACACATGATTTGTCATGTTTTTTTTTGCTGGGTATATACATAGATATGTACATACCCAGCAAAAAAGACAAGCAAAAGAAATAGTTAATGCATGGCTTCTACTGAAAATTCAATTTAGTTCAGAAAGCATTATTTTAACCCCTGTGTTAAAATCATGCTTTCTGACTGTTCAAAATGTGTGGTTGAAGTCTACTGACGATTTGTTATAGCAACAATGAAATGCATATAGACATCGCTGAACCACCAGCAAATAAATTTAAAATTAAAATAAACTTATGACAATATGTCGAATAATAAATTTCTTAAAATTTAGAAAGAAATAAATTTGTACTCGCATTAAAACCAGAAAAATTTAAATAATTCCAGGGTTGGAAGTTGAAAAAAAATTGGCTAAAAAATAACCAAAAATATTTTTTTTTCAGTTAAAAATATTTTATATTTTAGGATGATCTTTACTCAAGCAAATTCTTTAGTCGAAAAAAAACCGAGACCTATCACCTTGATAAATAAGCTTTACTAATATTTTCTTACATACCAAGAGACAACAAAAACAAAACAACCGCAAGTAAACACAAACAAAGTACCCTTGAGGAATACTCTATATGAGTACCTCAAAGGGAAAAAATTGTGAAGTGAGTTCTAACGGAAGGAATGCCTATTTTACTGTGAGTTCTGAAACTCTTAATGAAAACATTAAAAACACAAAATCAAATGATAGCCTTTTTCTAACGGAAAATCCACTTTTTCGTCAGCGATCAACTTCGCTTTCTCCAATGCCAACTAGTGAATCGTTAACATTACAATTGCCGAGTACTTCTTCATTTAGGCCAGCGATATCATCCGCTAAACAAATAAAACAAATTTTTACACTTACCAACTTAAGAGTGCTAAAGGCCTACAGATAGTATTAAAGGGCATAGATTCATATGTTGAGCCCGAAGAAGTAAAATGTGCACTTATCGACCAAGGATTTAAGGTAAAAAATGTTACCAATATAATCAATAGAGAGAAGATTCCCCAGCCTTTATTTCGTGTTGAACTGGAGCCGAATGATATACAGTTGAAACAAAAACGAGACGCACCCAATTTATAGTCTAAAATACCTCTTATACCGGAAATTCACAGTTGAAGAGCCACGTAAGCGTTCAGGTCCCGTACAGGGCCATATTGCCAAGAATATGGCCACACAAAAACTTACTGCAAATTACTTACAGTTTCTGTTATTTGCGGTGAATTGCATGGTACTGCTAGCTGTACTAAGCCAAAAGATCAAGCTGAAAAAAATGTAGTAATTGTGGAGGTAATCACACCTCTACCTATAGAGGATGCCCTGCATATTCTTTCGTTAAACAGGCTATGGATCAAAAACCTAAATTAGCTCCAGTTCAATCAGCAAATGCTTACTCCGCCACTCTTCCTCAAACTAGCCAAGTAGTTACATCACGTGTATCGTATGCCGATGCTGCTAAGACTAGTTCTATTCCCACACAAAATGTTCCACCGCCAAATAAGTCAACGAATGCAAACTCTAGCTTTAACTTTCGTCGTCTTGAAGCTACTATTGAGAATCTGGTGCTAACTATAAATAATTTTACAACAAATATGACTAGCATGATGCAAGAAATGCTGAGAATGCAGAATACTCTGCTTCAAGCATTAGTTAACAAGCCATGAACACGTTAAAACTATGTTTCTGGAACGCAAACGGCATTCGCCAACATAAAAATGAACTTGAGCACTTCCTCACGGAAAAAAATATTGATATGTTGGTTTCTCAAACTCATTTGACTTCAAGAAGTCTATTCAGAATTAACGGCTACACTTTATATGATTCAAAGGACCCAAGAGGAAGAGCTTGCGGGGGATCTGCAATTTTAATAAAATCAAGACTCAAGCAATTTATTATTGACAACATTTGTGAAGAACATCTACAAGCAACGAATATTTGTGTCAAAAATTTTTGCACAAATTTTGTCATATCATCAATTTACTCCCCTCCTAGATTCGCAATTACTGAGGATCAATATGAGGATTTCTACAAATCTCTCGGCCCCTGTTTCGTAGCAGCTGGCGACTATAATGCTAAACATACGTTCTGGGGTTCGCGTCTTATTACACCCAGAGGTCGAGCGTTGTTTAATACAATTTCCAAAATGGGCTTGAACGTTATTTCGAGTGGGGAGCCCAATTACTGGCCTACTGACATACATAAAGTTTCGGATGTAATAGATTTTGGCGTCATGAAAAATATTTCTAGGGAATTAATTCACGTAGAAGCTTCCCTAGATCTATCGTCCGATCACTCTTCCACGATCGTTACAATCTGTAGCCCACTGAGAAGTGCTCTACCTTACTCATATGTGAAGATGGCCAGTCGTGTTAATTAGCTGCGATTCAAAAAATATCTTAGTAGTCATTGCACGGAAAACATTACACTAAGAACTCATGATGATGTTGAATCTAACATTGCCAATCTTAACGAAAATATTAAGCAGGCTGCTAAACATGCCACTACCTCCCATCCGCAGACTGGGTTTAATAGACTATATTCTACAGATATTGAACGTCTCGTATGTGAAAAAAGAAGAGCTAGAAGGGAATGGCAACAGCACAGATCACCCCAGAATAAAATTAGATTTAACGAGTGCACTAAACGACTCCAAGATCTGCTTGCACATGAAACAACTGCATCTCTTAAAAACTATCTGGAAAATCTTGATGTCACACCAGCATCTAATTACTCTTTATGGCGCGCTGCTAGAAAGCTTAAAACACCTGTTGAGTTTAAACCACCTCTGCGCACATCTACCGGAGGATGGGCAAGAAGCGATACTGAAAAAGGTAACATATTTGCTGACCATTTAAAATACGTATTTACCCCAAACACATGTACTGGTGTAATTGATTTGCCAAATCTAGTCGCTCTACCCCCTCAACAAATAAAGTTTAAGACGCGTGATGTGCAAAAACTAATTGCTGAACTCAACCCGAAGAAAGCTCCGGGTTTTGATGGAATTAGTAACCAGATGCTGACAAAGTTGCCTCGTATTGCAATCATAATACTGTTATTTACGACTGGAGTATTATCCACACAGCTGGAAGCTTGCCAAAGTTAAAATGATTTCAAAGCCGGGCAAAGATCTTACCAAGGCTGAGTCATATAGGCCAATAAGTCTCCTATCAACAATGTCAAAGCTTTTCGAAAAACTGCTCATGACAAAATTGTCGCCAATTCTAGTTAATAGTGCGTGCATACCGGACCATCAATTTGGTTTTAGAAGTCAGCATAGAACCGTTGAACAAACTCATAGATTGGTCCAATTTATAAGAAGAACATTTGAAGAAAAGAAGTTTTGTTCTGCGCTGTTTATCGACGTTTCTCAGGCATTTGATAAAGTTTGGCATGAAGGCCTAATTTTAAAATTAAAAACATACCTGCCAATATACGTGTTAAGTCTTTTGGAAAGTTACATTACTGCCCGAAAGTTCACTGTTGTGGAAGGAGACTTTATGAGCATGCCTGAAACTATCTCATCCGGTGTGCCACAGGGGAGTATACTGGGGCCAGTTTTGTCTTTGATTCATACTTGTGATATGCCTCTGAGCAGCAATATCCACACTTCCACATTTGCTGATGATACAGCCTGCCTTAGTATGCATGAAAATCCTTACAAGGCATCCCGATATCTTCAAGAACACATTACCCAGCTGGTAAACTTATAGAGAATTAAGGTAAACGAACAAGAGTGTGTTCAAGTAACGTATACATTACGAAGAGATACTTGTTCACCCATTCGGATTAACAATCAAGTTGTCCCTCAACATATTCATGTGAAATATCTTGGTATACACCTTGATTGACGGCTTACTTGGAAACACCACATTGACTCTAAGTTAACCCAAATGAAACTAAAATTAACTCAGGTACATTGGCTGATTGGTAGAAATTCAACCCTCAGTCTAGATTGCAAACTTTTGATATACAAGTCACTTTTGAAACCTATACGGTGCTACGGAATTCAACTAGGGGCACTGCTTCAGCTTCAAATGTCGAGAGAATACAACGAAGGCAATATAAAATTTTGCGATTAATAACATCGGCTCCATGGTATATAAAAAACTCAAATATACATCGTGATTTAAACATGCCACTAGTGACTGAAGAAATCGCAAAATACGCAGGCAAATATTTAACAAAACTCGAGTCACATCCTAATCCGATTGCTCGTAATATCTTGAACTTTACTGGACACATCCGCTTAAAAAAGAGGGACACAAGGGCCCTAATACTCAGCACCCCAAATGATACTTCTTGAAAATAATTATTGTTCTTAATACGAAATCTATGTATTATTAATTACTATCACTAAGTTTATGTCCGATACTGGTCGGGCCTAATAATTATATTTAGATTTAAGATTTTAATACTTATTGTTAGTTCATATTTGAAGATACAATAAATAAATATATGTATGCATAAAAAAAATAAACAAGACAATTTCTAATGGGGAATAGAAGCTGTGGGCTTCTATCACTTTGCAAAAACCTAAAATGTCTACGGACATAGTCTGGACAGTCTGTGAGCATAACATTATAAAAGAAAATGAGTGATCTAATCTGTATGAAGCTTTTAAAACTACAGCCCAAAAAATCATTAACATACATTGAAACATGATCGTTAATTCCTAGTTGGTATATAAAGCGTATTATTCTGTTAAAGAGTAAGGCACACCTATTTAAATTTTCAGCGCTACAGCCAGAATATACCTCAATACAATATAATAGATTAGACATCAATAAGGAGTGGGCTATGCTCTTTCTAATATGTAATGGCAGGTATAAATTCATTGCAAATAGTATTCTTAAGGTGAAGTTTATTTTAGAAAATAGTCCACTAATGTGGTATCCGAAACTAAGAGTGTTGTCTAATAAAACACCAATACATTTCATTCGATCGACAAAATAAATAGGACGGCCATCGATCATGATAGACAGGTTAAACGTAGCACTAGACGGTTTAAAAATCATCGCTTTGGTCTTAGATGAATTTATACTAAGTTTGCTGTTACTCATCCAACGTGAAACATTGGACAAGTGTTAATATCATATTCGAAAACATCTATAAGCTGCGTATGACCCTTAAATAATAGTTGTATATCGTCGGCAAAAACGAAGGCTTCACTTTCCGGATTTTTTTCCTAATAGGTATAACTTTTGAAATTTTCCAATTCATGGGGAATTGAGAACTAGTTATTATATTGTTAAACAAAATTAAGAGTTGTTGATTTATGAGTGGAAAAATTAGCCTAACAAATTTGAGAGGCAGGTCATCATGGCCTGCCGCATTGGACTTAATTTTAGACAGTGCATTACATAAGTCTTCGAGTACAATGATTCGAAATGAGAAACGATTGCTAGGAAAGCTAATGTCAAAAGAATTAAAAGAATCAACAGTTCTACAGCTCGAAAATTCTGCATTCAGTGCATCGGGAGAGAGATTTTCTTCAGGTATTGTATCATACAGACCATTCTGCCGAAGTACTCTCCACATACCTTTGGTATCAAGGTTCTGGAAGATGTTACTGTGTGCTTTACGCTTCACATTGCGGATAACAGATTTCGATTTGTTACGAGCTCTGCAGAAGCATCTCCAGTTTTCAGGTGAAGGGTTTCGTAAATACTCCATGAAAGCAAGATCCCAAAGCGAGAGGTGATATTTAATTAGCGGGGTGTTAAACCAATTATCACTAGACGGGGAGATCATGACCTTTCTAGTTGGTACTAGAGAGTGCAAATGACGTACACATGACATGAGAGATGACAGTTGAGAATTAACATCATGGTCAGTATAGAAGCTAGAAAAATAGTATTTTAGGAAATATTGTTGTAGTGAAGAGACGTTATTGTTGTTATAATCCTTGAATTCAATAAAGTGACTATTTGGCCTTGTAGCGTACGTAATGCTCATAAAGATGAAGGAGTGAGTGGTGGGAAATGGCAGGACACTGCATTTGGTCGGACATATGAACCGATAGATCAGGACTCAATAAGAAATAGTCCAAAAGAGTAGAGGACCCAGAGGTTACATAGTGGGTGGGTAGATTATTGTGACGATAGGACAAACCCAAACGCCGACATGTAGACAGTACAATATCAGAGTTCTCAATATTAAACAAATTAAGATTAAAGTCGCCCATAATTACAATGTCCTTGTATCTCAGCAGTAAATCACCTAACCGATTTTCCATAACATCAATATTACCACGGGGGAGGTATACAACACCTAAGAGCAACTTAAAGTTAAAATAGTTGATTTCTATGAATAGAGATTCGAAAACTCCAAAATCAGTCGATTTAAAGACTACCCTACCTTTATATTTATTGGACACGTAAATACCAACACCACCACCTCGTTGTCCAGTTTGATTGCCTTCATTTGAAGCTGAATTTTCCCTCCCTGGTCTATCGCATCTGTAAAAAGTATAGCCTGGCACGGAGACAGTACTAGAAGATATGTGTGGTTTGAGCTACGTCTCACTAACACCAACGACATCAAGTAGGCATCCATTTAAAATATTAGGTATTTCATCCAGTTTAGTAGACCTAGAAGACATGGCGAAACTCTGACAGTTGAAATGACCTATATTAAAAGCATTAGAACGCTTATATAATCTAGAGCGCAAGTAATTGTTATCATGTGACACTGATCCAAAGTTTAAGCCAGATGACATAATAAAATATAAAAAAGGAAAAGAGTATTTCTATATAAAAAATTTAAAATAAAATTAATAAAAAATTTAAGTATAAAAAAATTGTACATGAATAAAAAAAAATATATAAATATTAGTAATTATATTTAAAAAAATAAAATAAAAGGAACTAGAGTAACCAGTTGGTTGTATCGTGAGCAAATTCCAAAAAAATCAGGAGATAGACAGCTGATGAATTAGAAGCATCAAATAAATATTATACGGCAGCATCCGCGAATAGCGTCTCACACTCATAAATATCCTTCGAAACAGATGACCCATACATAAGATAAATTGTGACTTTTCGCTTGTCGGAATTGTACATTTTAAATTTTTTTATTTTCTTTTTCTTCAGCAGTTGTTTACACATGGAGTTCATTTTGGCGGCCATAGGTGCGTAGTGATCATTGAGAAAAACTCTAGAGTGAATATCACCATCAGAGATCTGCAGCAATACATAACACTCGCGAGTGTACTCGCTGTTTACTAATGATTTTTAGTCTCGAATACTTTTCAGCACTCGCTTTCATTGATTTGTTGTTTTATTCGCTCGTTATTTATATAGAGCGAGCTTCATGCATGAAAATATACACAATAACTTTTTAACTTGTACTTGTGTACAAGTACAAGAAGTAAGAACGCAGAAAAAAGTAACAACAATAGCACATCCACTCAGAGCAAAGTTTCGTGTTTTTTATATTTTCGTATTAGGTAACTTCTTTGTATTCAACTAACACTACTTTTTTGTTACGATCAGCTTGTGACAACAACATTTACCGCATATTCATTTGATATACATACATACATATATTTGTGTATTACATTCACTGCAGCCGTGGGTGCCAGATTCCATGATTTGTTGTAGGTTTGACGATTTTAGCCGTTTTGAGAATTTAGTTTAGTGCCTGTTTTATTACATATATATTTCAAGATTATTTATTTTAAGATCAAAGAAAAAAAACTTATGGTATAGGTACTTCTCACAAATTTAAACTTAAAAAAAAACTTAGGAAAAAGTGATAAAACGATTTTCTTAAAGAAAAACACAATTCGCAGCCGACATTTACCGTTATTAAAGAGCATGACAAATTATGTGCACCTTCGTCATCACAGATTATGATTGTAAAATTTGTTTGTATAAATTCTATGTCTACTGCACACAATAAAATAACGGACTGCGCAGCGTTGCCATTGGTCAATATTTTTTTAAAAATATTTAAATGTAAATAAAATTGACATATGTATAAAAAATTGTGATTTTAACGTTACATAAAAATCTGCTCCTTTTACTGCCAGTTTATAGAAGCCACGTAGAAATTCTCGTGTGTCTATTTATATTGAAAACAAAAGCAAAGCACTCAAACTGGCGGTTAATATCATAAGGCGGTCGCATTCTTAATATATTTTAATTAAAATGTTCTATGAAAAAAATTTTTATAATTCCTTTTAAATGTATTTTATTTCA
Organism: Tachina lurida; assembly: GCA_944452675.1. Taxonomy (NCBI): domain Eukaryota; kingdom Metazoa; phylum Arthropoda; class Insecta; order Diptera; family Tachinidae; genus Tachina; species Tachina lurida. The sequence continues at coordinate 60,290,992 of OX101756.1, forward strand.
TTATATATATGTATACAATAATAGATTGTTTTCCCAAATCTTCTGGCAACGTTGCTTTAAGTATTAATACAATTGACGAATGCTGAGAGTAAATACTTATGAACTCTGAGAACTATAACTCTAGCTAATAATGTAAGTGAGTGTGTTCAAAACTCCTACACAAACATTTCTTGTGTTGTTTATCAGATGTACGAATACCATTGCCGAATGTTGAAAAAAATATTTAGGAAACAATACTAAACAGACAAAGTGTATAAACTGCATTATGATTGATACAGGCTCGTATGTTCACACACAAATTTTTACGAATATGACGAGCAGATACAAAAACAATATGCTGTATTAATTACACCGCAACTCGTTTTTAAGCGAGTATCTTAAATCATAAAAATAGGTACACATTGCAGTTCTCTGATCACCATTGATTATATCGCTAAGCTTCAGTGTTCTTGTCTTGTGATATTTTGCCATTAAGGTGTCACGTATACGAACACATTTAAACTTGACCAAAACCGATTTACTTTTAAAACAAACGTGCTTGATATCGTTTACGTGTATTGCTATACCATAGATATTGCACAAGTTCACAACAACATATTCGAGAAACCATTAATCACAATATCGGTCCTGTTTGCTCTATGGTAAACAACATTGATTGCTTCATCTTGTTTTTTTATTTTTCTTTCCATTGTGGTATCCATTTGTAGAGCTTGTGTTTGGCAGCTTGCTAAGTCGTTTTCAATTTTTTCAAGTCTAGTTACAAACTCAGCACGAAGGTTGCATATCGATCTTTCGATCAGCTTTTCACTCTCCACCCGCTGCAACTCCAGCTGATTCGATATAGCATCGAGCTTGGCATGCAACTGGTTCATATGCAGAACTATGTCTTTGATGTTTGTAGGCAATTCCTGACACTTGTCGCATTTGAAAAAAATTCCAGTTTGCTTGGACATGGAAGCGCAAAAAACTTCAGACATGTCTGCACAGCGCAAGTGAAACCATTGAAGACACATGTCGCATTGTACACTACCTCCTTTTCCGTTATTATTACATGCATCAAAAGCAACTTTTTTGCCGGTCATTGTTGAAAAAACAAAATTATATTATTATATGTAAAGCAAAACAAGAAAACCACAAATGGCGGCAAAAGTAAGTAACAAAAACAATACAATAGACAGCAGGCAGTAGCAGCAGCAGTGATAGAAAATCCAAGCGGTATCCAAATGTAAGGTGTAATTTCATAAAACTTCAGGATATACAATTTAATTATGGCGAATCAAGCACAAAAAATATTTATTCAGATTTAATTAAATTTAAATAATGAAAAATTCATCAACTGAGATACAAATAAATCTACTTAGCCATAGAGTTGCCAGATTTTTTTTTTTTATAAAATTAACAGTTTTGTTCTAAATAAATGTGCATCTTTTTCGGAGGCTAAAAATTTTATATAAAAACCAAACACAATTAATTTTAGACAAAACCCTTAATATCTCAAAACATGAAATTTCGACTTAAGCCATTATTATTTATTGACACTGATATGTAGTTTGAGAATTAAACAGAATAATATCTTGTAGTTGTATCACTTACGAACTCACTTATCTAATGCGTTTGAAACAAGTATTAACAGTTAGGATTTCTTTTGATTTATTTTACTTTTAATTTTACTGCATATTTTAAATACATATTTAAGGTTTTATTGCGCATTTTTTATCCGCTTAACTTAGATTTTATAGTGCATGAAAATAACAGGCTGTATTGTAAATTTATGATCTTTGAAACTTTTATTACACCTTTTATTTTAAAAATAGTAACTATTTTATTAAGCTTGAGGTCTTTTAAATAAACATTGTTAATTTTAGTTATGTTTAATTATTATTCGAACTTCATTTGTTTCTATATTTATGATTTGAACAGGATAAAGTTCGTATCGCTTTGTAAGCCAAATTACATGTGGTAGTTATTAATGAATAAGATGAATCAAAACAATTCACATATTCCATTTGCAATGACGGGTGAGTATATTTTTTTTTTCATATATATATTTATTTATTGTATCTTCAAAAATTAACTAACAATAAGTAATCAAATCTTAAATCTAAATATAGTTATTAGGCCCGACCAGTATCGGACATAAACTTAGTGATAGTTATAAATAATACATAAGTAGTGATAATCAAAAAGAAAAAAAAAGAAGTATTTTTCAGTCTCATCTGGAGTGTTGAGTATAAGAGCCCTTGTGTCCCTCTTTTTTAGCCGGATGTGTCCAGTAAAGCTCAAAATATTACGGGCAAGCGGATTAGGATGTGACTCGAGTTTTGTTAAATAGTGGCATATTTAAATCACGATGTATATTTGAATTTTTAATGTACCATGGAGCCGATGTTATCAATTGTAAAATTTTGTTTTGCCTTCGTTGGATTTTCTCAATATTTGAAGCTGAAGCAGTGCCCCATAGCTGAATTCCATAGCACCATATTGGCTTCAAAAGCGACTTGTATATCAAGAGTTTGCAGTCTAGGCTGAGTGTTGAATTTCTGCCAATTAACCAATATATTTGAGTTAATTTAAGTTTCATTTGGGTTAACTTAGAGTCAATATGATATTTCCATGTAAGCCTTCGATCAAGGTGTATGCCAAGGTATTTCACTTGAGAATGTTGAGGAATATTTTGATTGTTGATTCGAATGGGGGAACAGGTATCTTTTCTTAGGGTAAACGTTATATGAACACACTTTTGTTCATTTACTTTAATTCTCCATAAATTCAACCATATTTCAAGCTGAGTAATGTGTGCTTGGAGATTGCGGGATGCCTCATCAAGGTTTTTGTGAATACTCAAACAGGCTGTATCATCGGCAAATGTGGAAGTGTGGATGTTATTGCTCACTGGCATATCACAAGTATATATTAGATACAATACTGGCCCCAGAATACTACCCTGTGGCACACCAGAAGATATAGATTCGGGCACACTCATGAAGTCTCCTTCCACAACAGTAAAATTTCTATCCAAAAGCTTTTGTATGTTTATTGGTAGATATGTCTTCAATTTTAAAACTAGGCCTTCGTGCCATACTTTATCAAATGCCTGAGAAACATCAATAAAAAGGGCAGAACAATACTTTTTTCTTCAAATGTCCTCCTTACAACTTGAACCAATCTATGCGTTTGCTCAATAGTGCTATGCTGACTTCTAAAGCCAAATTGATAGTCCGGGATGCACCCACTATCAGCTAAAATGGAGGACAATTTAGTCATGAGCAGCTTTTCGAAAAGCTTTGAAATTGTTGAAAGTAAGCTTGTAGGCCTATATTACTCAGCCTTGGTAAGATCTTTGCCTGGCTTTGGAATCATTTTAATCTTGGCAAGTTTCCAGTTATGTGGAAAATACTGCATTCGTAAAATTGCATTAAAAATAAATAGCAAGATTCTTATTGCAATATGAGGCAAGTTCATCAGAATCTTGTTACTAATGCCATCAATACCTGGAGCTTTCTTCGGGTCGAGTTCAGCAACTATTTTTTGTAATTCACGCATCTTAAACCTTAAGGGACGAGGGGGTAGAGATACTACACTCGGTAATCCGGCAGCACCCGTACATGAATTGGGAGTGAATACAGATTTTAAATGCTCAGAAAATAAGTTACCTTTCTCACTATCGCTTCTTGCCCAGCCTCCGGTCGAAGTACGCAGTGGTGATTTAAGATCAACGGGTCTTTTAAAATTTCTAGTAGCGCGCCATAAAGAGTAATTAGATGTTGACGTTACATCAAGACCTTCTAAATACTTTTCCAGTAATGCAGTCTTTTCCGACGAAAGCAGCTCTATGAGTCGTTTAGTACATTCTTTAAGTCTGACTTTATTTAGGGGTGATCTGTGTTGTTGCCATTCTCTTCTAGCTCACCTTTTTCATATACAAGACGTTAAATTTCCGTAGAATAAATTCTATTAAAGCCAGTCTGCGGATAGGAAGTAGTGGCATATTCAGCAGCCTGTTTAATATATTCGTTAAGATTGGCAATATTAAATTCAATATCATCAGGTGATCTTAGCTGAATGTTTTCTACGCCGTGACTACTAATATATTTTTTTAATCCTAGCCAGTTGACGCTATTAATCGTTTTCGCATATGAGTTAGTTAAATCACTCCTTAGTTGGTTGAAAATTGTAACTATTGTGGGAGAGTGATCGGAGGACAGATCTAGAGAGCCCTCTACGTGAATTAAGTCCCTATGGATATTTTTCGTGACGCCAAAATCTGTAACATCTGGAATTTTTCTTACGTCAGTAGGCCAGTAAGTAGGCTCCCCACTCGAAATGACATCTAAGCCCATTTTTGAAATTGTATTAAACAACGCTCTACCTCTAGGTGTAACAAGACGCGAGCCCCAGTACGTATGTTTTGCATTGTAGTCACCAGCTGCCACGAAACAAGATCCAAGCGATTTGTAGAACTTCTCATACTGATCTTCGGTAACTGAAAATCTGGGAGGTGAGTAAATTGATGATATCACGAAATTCGCACAAAAATTTTCTACGAAAATATTCGTAGCTTGCATATATTCTTCACTAACGTTCTCAAGGATATAGTGCTTGAGTCTTGACTTAATTAGAATTGCTGATCCACCGCATGCTCTCCCTCTCGGGTCCTTTGAATCATATAGAGTGTAACCATTTATTTTAAAGCAGCTTCTCGAAGTCAAGTGAGTCTCAGAGACCAACATTATATCAATATTTTTTTCCGTGAGGAAGTGCTCAAGTTCATTTTTATGTTGGCGAATGCCGTTTGCGTTCCAGAAACATAGTTTTAACGTGTTCATGGTTTGTTGACTAATGCTTGAAGCAGAGTATTCTGCATTCTCAGCATTTCTTGCATCATGGTCAGCGTTGTCAACTTTCAAATTTTAAAAAGCACTGAAATCAGGAAAAAAGCGCGTAATTTAAGTAAAAAAGCACTAAATTTAAAATTTTTTTATTTTATTTAAAAAAAATTAGTTATAAATACATACATATGTACGTCAGTATATAAAAAAAGAAATTGGTTGACCTCACATTCCGTTCTAAAACGTCAAACTCTTCCTCAAACTAGCCAACTAGTTACTTCACGTTTAACGTATGCCGATGCTGCTAAGACTAGTTCTATTCCCACACAAAATGTTCCACCGCAAAATAAGTCAACGAATGCAAACTCTAGCCTTAACTTTAGTTGTCTTGAAGCTACTATTGAGAATCTGGTGCTAACTATAAATAATTTTACAACAAATATGACTACCATGATCAGCGTTATCAACTCGGTGCTTTTCGCACCGTTTTTAGTGCTTTTTGAAATTTTCGACTCGAAAAATTTTGAAGTTAGTGCTCAGTGCTTTTTTAAATTAATTGTTGGTGCTTTTTGTATCGAGCGGTGGCACTAAACCAAAAATTCAAAGAGAAATTTCCTTATCTATTTGTTTTTCGAGGAAGTCTATCATTTAAAAAACATAAGCTCTGAAGTTAAATGGAGCATTTCAAAGAATTCTAATGGGTTTGTACAAGACTTGGTTGAAGAATTAAGCGCCATATTACCCTCAAACTTTAAAATTTAAATTGAAAATGTAATCAGCTCTTAACCTCATAAATACTTGTCGATTACTGCCAACTTAAAAATAATTAATGTGATGATCGTAAAAGATAAGTCAGAATAGTTAAACATACATAGGTAGAGTGATATAACTTCGTGCTAACCCAAATAGAAAATGGAAAAACAGAAAATGAATAGTGATACTTACAAATGTGTTTGCCAAAGGTAAATCAATAATTGTATACACAATCAATTCTCATATTCCATTTCATAGAAATTTAAGTTAAATAGCTGATGTTAATAATAATCTCTACCCCAGTAGATAGACATGGGTGCTGATGAAGAGCGTGGCTGCACAGAAAAATATCGGTTTTTCCCCCAGCTAAAAGTCTATTTTAATTTTTCTTCTCTTCTTTAGATACTCACATTAATTAATAAAAATATTTCATTCAATAAGAATTGAAATTACTGAACTCAAGCCTGATTAAGAAATTATTTCTGATTAAAATTCACTACATATCAATTAAATCTAAAAATGTCTCATTTAATTCATCATGGGCACGTGACAAAAATATGTTCACTTAGCGATCACTGTTCACTTGGCTATCACTGCTTCAGAATGCTGAAAAGCGAAGTCAACTGTAGAAAGCAAAAACAAAGTAACATAAAGCCACTACAATAATACTTATATGTATGTACCGATGGTGCATCCAATAAGTAAAAATAATTAATGTGATGATCGTAAAAGATAAGTAAGAATAGTTAAACATACATAGGTAGAGTGATATAACTTCGTGCTAACCTAAATAGAAAATGGAAAAACAGAAAATGAATAGTGAAACTTACAAATGTGTTTGCCAAAGGTAAATCAATAGTTGTATACATAATCAATTCTCATATTCCATTTCATAGAAATTTAAGTTAAATAGCTGATGTTAATAATAATCTCTACCCCAGTAGATAGACATGGGTGCTGATGAAGTGCGTGGCTGCACAGAAAAATATCGGTATTTCCCCCAGCTAAAAGTCTATTTTAATTTTTCTTCTCTTCTTTAGATACTCACATTAATTAATAAAAATATTTCATTCAATAAGAATTGAAATTACTGAACTCAAGCCTGATTAAGAAATTATTTCTGATTAAAATTCACTACAGTTCAATTTAATCTAAAAATGTCTAAATTTTTTTTTTATAATAACTTCTAAAATCTTCATCAAAATGATTTTAGAATACACTGATTTCTATAGAATTAAAATGTGTATCGGATGCCTTTAATTTGACGTTTTAGAACGGAATGTGAGGTCAACCAATTTCTTTTTTTATATACTGACGTACATATGTATGTATTTATAACTAATTTTTTTTAAATAAAATAAAAAAATTTTAAATTTAGTGCTTTTTTACTTAAATTACGCGCTTTTTTCCTGATTTCAGTGCTTTTTAAAATTTGAAAGTTGACAACGCTGACCATGATGCAAGAAATGCTGAGAATGCAGAATACTCTGCTTCAAGCATTAGTCAACAAACCATGAACACGTTAAAACTATGTTTCTGGAACGCAAACGGCATTCGCCAACATAAAAATGAACTTGAGCACTTCCTCACGGAAAAAAATATTGATATAATGTTGGTCTCTGAGACTCACTTGACTTCGAGAAGCTGCTTTAAAATAAATGGTTACACTCTATATGATTCAAAGGACCCGAGAGGGAGAGCATGCGGTGGATCAGCAATTCTAATTAAGTCAAGACTCAAGCACTATATCCTTGAGAACGTTAGTGAAGAATATATGCAAGCTACGAATATTTTCGTAGAAAATTTTTGTGCGAATTTCGTGATATCATCAATTTACTCACCTCCCAGATTTTCAGTTACCGAAGATCAGTATGAGAAGTTCTACAAATCGCTTGGATCTTGTTTCGTGGCAGCTGGTGACTACAATGCAAAACATACGTACTGGGGCTCGCGTCTTGTTACACCTAGAGGTAGAGCGTTGTTTAATACAATTTCAAAAATGGGCTTAGATGTCATTTCGAGTGGGGAGCCTACTTACTGGCCTACTGACGTAAGAAAAATTCCAGATGTTACAGATTTTGGCGTCACGAAAAATATCCATAGGGACTTAATTCACGTAGAGGGCTCTCTAGATCTGTCCTCCGATCACTCTCCCACAATAGTTACAATTTTCAACCAACTAAGGAGTGATTTAACTAACTCATATGCGAAAACGATTAATAGCGTCAACTGGCTAGGATTAAAAAAATATATTAGTAGTCACGGCGTAGAAAACATTCAGCTAAGATCACCTGATGATATTGAATTTAATATTGCCAATCTTAACGAATATATTAAACAGGCTGCTGAATATGCCACTACTTCCTATCCGCAGACTGGCTTTAATAGAATTTATTCTACGGAAATTTAACGTCTTGTATATGAAAAAGGTGAGCTAGAAGAGAATGGCAACAACACAGATCACCCCTAAATAAAGTCAGACTTAAAGAATGTACTAAACGACTCAAAGAGCTGCTATCGTCGGAAAAGACTGCATTACTGGAAAAGTATTTAGAAGGTCTTGTTGTAACGTCAACATCTAATTACTCTTTATGGCGCGCTACTAGAAATTTTAAAAGACCCGTTGATCTTAAATCACCACTGCGTACTTCGACCGGAGGCTGGGCAAGAAGCGATAGTGAGAAAGGTAACTTATTTTCTGAGCATTTAAAATCTGTATTCACTCCCAATTCATGTACGGGTGCTGCCGGATTACCGAGTGTAGTATCTCTACCCCCTCGTCCCTTAAGGTTTAAGATGCGTGAATTACAAAAAATAGTTGCTGAACTCGACCCGAAGAAAGCTCCAGGTATTGATGGCATTAGTAACAAGATTCTGATGAACTTGCCTCATATTGCAATAAGAATCTTGCTATTTATTTTTAATGCAATTTTACGAATGCAGTATTTTCCACATAACTGGAAACTTGCCAAGATTAAAATGATTCCAAAGCCAGGCAAAGATCTTACCAAGGCTGAGTAATATAGGCCTACAAGCTTACTTTCAACAATTTCAAAGCTTTTCGAAAAGCTGCTCATGACTAAATTGTCCTCCATTTTAGCTGATAGTGGGTGCATCCCGGACTATCAATTTGGCTTTAGAAGTCAGCATAGCACTATTGAGCAAACGCATAGATTGGTTCAAGTTGTAAGGAGGACATTTGAAGAAAAAAGTATTGTTCTGCCCTTTTTATTGATGTTTCTCAGGCATTTGATAAAGTATGGCACGAAGGCCTAGTTTTAAAATTGAAGACATATCTACCAATAAACATACAAAAGCTTTTGGATAGAAATTTTACTGTTGTGGAAGGAGACTTCATGAGTGTGCCCGAATCTATATCTTCTGGTGTGCCACAGGGTAGTATTCTGGGGCCAGTATTGTATCTAATATATACTTGTGATATGCCAGTGAGCAATAACATCCACACTTCCACATTTGCCGATGATACAGCCTGTTTGAGTATTCACAAAAACCTTGATGAGGCATCCCGCAATCTCCAAGCACACATTACTCAGCTTGAAATATGGTTGAATTTATGGAGAATTAAAGTAAATGAACAAAAGTGTGTTCATATAACGTTTACCCTAAGAAAAGATACCTGTTCCCCCATTCGAATCAACAATCAAAATATTCCTCAACATTCTCAAGTGAAATACCTTGGCATACACCTTGATCGAAGGCTTACATGGAAATATCATATTGACTCTAAGTTAACCCAAATGAAACTTAAATTAACTCAAATATATTGGTTAATTGGCAGAAATTCAACACTCAGCCTAGACTGCAAACTCTTGATATACAAGTCGCTTTTGAAGCCAATATGGTGCTATGGAATTCAGCTATGGGGCACTGCTTCAGCTTCAAATATTGAGAAAATCCAACGAAGGCAAAACAAAATTTTACAATTGATAACATCGGCTCCATGGTACATTAAAAATTCAAATATACATCGTGATTTAAATATGCCACTATTTAACAAAACTCGAGTCACATCCTAATCCGCTTGCCCGTAATATTTTGAGCTTTACTGGACACATCCGGCTAAAAAAGAGGGACACAAGGGCTCTTATACTCAACACTCCAGATGAGACTGAAAAATACTTCTTTTTTTTTCTTTTTGATTATCACTACTTATGTATTATTTATAACTATCACTAAGTTTATGTCCGATACTGGTCGGGCCTAATAACTATATTTAGATTTAAGATTTGATTACTTATTGTTAGTTAATTTTTGAAGATACAATAAATAAATATATATATGAAAAAAAAAATATACTCACCCGTCATTGCAAATGGAATATGTGAATTGTTTTGATTCATCTTATTCATTAATAACTACCACATGTAATTTGGCTTACAAAGCGATACGAACTTTATCCTGTTCAAATCATAAATATAGAAACAAATGAAGTTCGAATAATAATTAAACATAACTAAAATTAACAATGTTTATTTAAAAGACCTCAAGCTTAATAAAATAGTTACTATTTTTAAAATAAAAGGTGTAATAAAAGTTTCAAAGATCATAAATTTACAATACAGCCTGTTATTTTCATGCACTATAAAATCTAAGTTAAGCGGATAAAAAATGCGCAATAAAACCTTAAATATGTATTTAAAATATGCAGTAAAATTAAAAGTAAAATAAATCAAAAGAAATCCTAACTGTTAATACTTGTTTCAAACGCATTAGATAAGTGAGTTCGTAAGTGATACAACTACAAGATATTATTCTGTTTAATTCTCAAACTACATATCAGTGTCAATAAATAATAATGGCTTAAGTCGAAATTTCATGTTTTGAGATATTAAGGGTTTTGTCTAAAATTAATTGTGTTTGGTTTTTATATAAAATTTTTAGCCTCCGAAAAAGATGCACATTTATTTAGAACAAAACTGTTAATTTTATAAAAAAAAAAAATCTGGCAACTCTATGGCTAAGTAGATTTATTTGTATCTCAGTTGATGAATTTTTCATTATTTAAATTTAATTAAATCTGAATAAATATTTTTTGTGCTTGATTCGCCATAATTAAATTGTATATCCTGAAGTTTTATGAAATTACACCTTACATTTGGATACCGCTTGGATTTTCTATCACTGCTGCTGCTACTGCCTGCTGTCTATTGTATTGTTTTTGTTACTTACTTTTGCCGCCATTTGTGGTTTTCTTGTTTTGCTTTACATATAATAATATAATTTTGTTTTTTCAACAATGACCGGCAAAAAAGTTGCTTTTGATGCATGTAATAATAACGGAAAAGGAGGTAGTGTACAATGCGACATGTGTCTTCAATGGTTTCACTTGCGCTGTGCAGACATGTCTGAAGTTTTTTGCGCTTCCATGTCCAAGCAAACTGGAATTTTTTTCAAATGCGACAAGTGTCAGGAATTGCCTACAAACATCAAAGACATAGTTCTGCATATGAACCAGTTGCATGCCAAGCTCGATGCTATATCGAATCAGCTGGAGTTGCAGCGGGTGGAGAGTGAAAAGCTGATCGAAAGATCGATATGCAACCTTCGTGCTGAGTTTGTAACTAGACTTGAAAAAATTGAAAACGACTTAGCAAGCTGCCAAACACAAGCTCTACAAATGGATACCACAATGGAAAGAAAAATAAAAAAACAAGATGAAGCAATCAATGTTGTTTACCATAGAGCAAACAGGACCGATATTGTGATTAATGGTTTCTCGAATATGTTGTTGTGAACTTGTGCAATATCTATGGTATAGCAATACACGTAAACGATATCAAGCACGTTTGTTTTAAAAGTAAATCGGTTTTGGTCAAGTTTAAATGTGTTCGTATACGTGACACCTTAATGGCAAAATATCACAAGACAAGAACACTGAAGCTTAGCGATATAATCAATGGTGATCAGAGAACTGCAATGTGTACCTATTTTTATGATTTAAGATACTCGCTTAAAAACGAGTTGCGGTGTAATTAATACAGCATATTGTTTTTGTATCTGCTCGTCATATTCGTAAAAATTTGTGTGTGAACATACGAGCCTGTATCAATCATAATGCAGTTTATACACTTTGTCTGTTTAGTATTGTTTCCTAAATATTTTTTTCAACATTCGGCAATGGTATTCGTACATCTGATAAACAACACAAGAAATGTTTGTGTAGGAGTTTTGAACACACTCACTTACATTATTAGCTAGAGTTATAGTTCTCAGAGTTCATAAGTATTTACTCTCAGCATTCGTCAATTGTATTAATACTTAAAGCAACGTTGCCAGAAGATTTGGGAAAACAATCTATTATTGTATACATATATATAATGAAATAAAATACATTTAAAAGGAATTATAAAAATTTTTTTCATAGAACATTTTAATTAAAATATATTAAGAATGCGACCGCCTTATGATATTAACCGCCAGTTTGAGTGCTTTGCTTTTGTTTTCAATATAAATAGACACACGAGAATTTCTACGTGGCTTCTATAAACTGGCAGTAAAAGGAGCAGATTTTTATGTAACGTTAAAATCACAATTTTTTATACATATGTCAATTTTATTTACATTTAAATATTTTTAAAAAAATATTGACCAATGGCAACGCTGCGCAGTCCGTTATTTTATTGTGTGCAGTAGACATAGAATTTATACAAACAAATTTTACAATCATAATCTGTGATGACGAAGGTGCACATAATTTGTCATGCTCTTTAATAACGGTAAATGTCGGCTGCGAATTGTGTTTTTCTTTAAGAAAATCGTTTTATCACTTTTTCCTAAGTTTTTTTTTAAGTTTAAATTTGTGAGAAGTACCTATACCATAAGTTTTTTTTCTTTGATCTTAAAATAAATAATCTTGAAATATATATGTAATAAAACAGGCACTAAACTAAATTCTCAAAACGGCTAAAATCGTCAAACCTACAACAAATCATGGAATCTGGCACCCACGGCTGCAGTGAATGTAATACACAAATATATGTATGTATGTATATCAAATGAATATGCGGTAAATGTTGTTGTCACAAGCTGATCGTAACAAAAAAGTAGTGTTAGTTGAATACAAAGAAGTTACCTAATACGAAAATATAAAAAACACGAAACTTTGCTCTGAGTGGATGTGCTATTGTTGTTACTTTTTTCTGCGTTCTTACTTCTTGTACTTGTACACAAGTACAAGTTAAAAAGTTATTGTGTATATTTTCATGCATGAAGCTCGCTCTATATAAATAACGAGCGAATAAAACAACAAATCAATGAAAGCGAGTGCTGAAAAGTATTCGAGACTAAAAATCATTAGTAAACAGCGAGTACACTCGCGAGTGTTATGTATTGCTGCAGATCTCTGATGGTGATATTCACTCTAGAGTTTTTCTCAATGATCACTACGCACCTATGGCCGCCAAAATGAACTCCATGTGTAAACAACTGCTGAAGAAAAAGAAAATAAAAAAATTTAAAATGTACAATTCCGACAAGCGAAAAGTCACAATTTATCTTATGTATGGGTCATCTGTTTCGAAGGATATTTATGAGTGTGAGACGCTATTCGCGGATGCTGCCGTATAATATTTATTTGATGCTTCTAATTCATCAGCTGTCTATCTCCTGATTTTTTTGGAATTTGCTCACGATACAACCAACTGGTTACTCTAGTTCCTTTTATTTTATTTTTTTAAATATAATTACTAATATTTATATATTTTTTTTTATTCATGTACAATTTTTTTATACTTAAATTTTTTATTAATTTTATTTTAAATTTTTTATATAGAAATACTCTTTTCCTTTTTTATATTTTATTATGTCATCTGGCTTAAACTTTGGATCAGTGTCACATGATAACAATTACTTGCGCTCTAGATTATATAAGCGTTCTAATGCTTTTAATATAGGTCATTTCAACTGTCAGAGTTTCGCCATGTCTTCTAGGTCTACTAAACTGGATGAAATACCTAATATTTTAAATGGATGCCTACTTGATGTCGTTGGTGTTAGTGAGACGTAGCTCAAACCACACATATCTTCTAGTACTGTCTCCGTGCCAGGCTATACTTTTTACAGATGCGATAGACCAGGGAGGGAAAATTCAGCTTCAAATGAAGGCAATCAAACTGGACAACGAGGTGGTGGTGTTGGTATTTACGTGTCCAATAAATATAAAGGCAGGGTAGTCTTTAAATCGACTGATTTTGGAGTTTTCGAATCTCTATTCATAGAAATCAACTATTTTAACTTTAAGTTGCTCTTAGGTGTTGTATACCTCCCCCGTGGTAATATTGATGTTATGGAAAATCGGTTAGGTGATTTACTGCTGAGATACAAGGACATTGTAATTATGGGCGACTTTAATCTTAATTTGTTTAATATTGAGAACTCTGATATTGTACTGTCTACATGTCGGCGTTTGGGTTTGTCCTATCGTCACAATAATCTACCCACCCACTATGTAACCTCTGGGTCCTCTACTCTTTTGGACTATTTCTTATTGAGTCCTGATCTATCGGTTCATATGTCCGACCAAATGCAGTGTCCTGCCATTTCCCACCACTCACTCCTTCATCTTTATGAGCATTACGTACGCTACAAGGCCAAATAGTCACTTTATTGAATTCAAGGATTATAACAACAATAACGTCTCTTCACTACAACAATATTTCCTAAAATACTATTTTTCTAGCTTCTATACTGACCATGATGTTAATTCTCAACTGTCATCTCTCATGTCATGTGTACGTCATTTGCACTCTCTAGTACCAACTAGAAAGGTCATGATCTCCCCGTCTAGTGATAATTGGTTTAACACCCCGCTAATTAAATATCACCTCTCGCTTTGGGATCTTGCTTTCATGGAGTATTTACGAAACCCTTCACCTGAAAACTGGAGATGCTTCTGCAGAGCTCGTAACAAATCGAAATCTGTTATCCGCAATGTGAAGCGTAAAGCACACAGTAACATCTTCCAGAACCTTGATACCAAAGGTATGTGGAGAGTACTTCGGCAGAATGGTCTGTATGATACAATACCTGAAGAAAATCTCTCTCCCGATGCACTGAATGCAGAATTTTCGAGCTGTAGAACTGTTGATTCTTTTAATTCTTTTGACATTAGCTTTCCTAGCAATCGTTTCTCATTTCGAATCATTGTACTCGAAGACTTATGTAATGCACTGTCTAAAATTAAGTCCAATGCGGCAGGCCATGATGACCTGCCTCTCAAATTTGTTAGGCTAATTTTTCCACTCATAAATCAACAACTCTTAATTTTGTTTAACAATATAATAACTAGTTCTCAATTCCCCATGAATTGGAAAATTTCAAAAGTTATACCTATTAGGAAAAAAATCCGGAAAGTGAAGCCTTCGTTTTTGCCGACGATATACAACTATTATTTAAGGGTCATACGCAGCTTATAGATGTTTTCGAATATGATATTAACACTTGTCCAATGTTTCACGTTGGATGAGTAACAGCAAACTTAGTATAAATTCATCTAAGACCAAAGCGATGATTTTTAAACCGTCTAGTGCTACGTTTAACCTGTCTATCATGATCGATGGCCGTCCTATTTATTTTGTCGATCGAATGAAATGTATTGGTGTTTTATTAGACAACACTCTTAGTTTCGGATACCACATTAGTGGACTATTTTCTAAAATAAACTTCACCTTAAGAATACTATTTGCAATGAATTTATACCTGCCATTACATATTAGAAAGAGCATAGCCCACTCCTTATTGATGTCTAATCTATTATATTGTATTGAGGTATATTCTGGCTGTAGCGCTGAAAATTTAAATAGGTGTGCCTTACTCTTTAACAGAATAATACGCTTTATATACCAACTAGGAATTAACGATCATGTTTCAATGTATGTTAATGATTTTTTGGGCTGTAGTTTTAAAAGCTTCATACAGATTAGATCACTCATTTTCTTTTATAATGTTATGCTCACAGACTGTCCAGACTATGTCCGTAGACATTTTAGGTTTTTGCAAAGTGATAGAAGCCCACAGCTTCTATTCCCCATTAGAAATTGTCTTGTTTATTTTTTTTATGCATACATATATTTATTTATTGTATCTTCAAATATGAACTAACAATAAGTATTAAAATCTTAAATCTAAATATAATTATTAGGCCCGACCAGTATCGGACATAAACTTAGTGATAGTAATTAATAATACATAGATTTCGTATTAAGAACAATAATTATTTTCAAGAAGTATCATTTGGGGTGCTGAGTATTAGGGCCCTTGTGTCCCTCTTTTTTAAGCGGATGTGTCCAGTAAAGTTCAAGATATTACGAGCAATCGGATTAGGATGTGACTCGAGTTTTGTTAAATATTTGCCTGCGTATTTTGCGATTTCTTCAGTCACTAGTGGCATGTTTAAATCACGATGTATATTTGAGTTTTTTATATACCATGGAGCCGATGTTATTAATCGCAAAATTTTATATTGCCTTCGTTGTATTCTCTCGACATTTGAAGCTGAAGCAGTGCCCCTAGTTGAATTCCGTAGCACCGTATAGGTTTCAAAAGTGACTTGTATATCAAAAGTTTGCAATCTAGACTGAGGGTTGAATTTCTACCAATCAGCCAATGTACCTGAGTTAATTTTAGTTTCATTTGGGTTAACTTAGAGTCAATGTGGTGTTTCCAAGTAAGCCGTCAATCAAGGTGTATACCAAGATATTTCACATGAATATGTTGAGGGACAACTTGATTGTTAATCCGAATGGGTGAACAAGTATCTCTTCGTAATGTATACGTTACTTGAACACACTCTTGTTCGTTTACCTTAATTCTCTATAAGTTTACCAGCTGGGTAATGTGTTCTTGAAGATATCGGGATGCCTTGTAAGGATTTTCATGCATACTAAGGCAGGCTGTATCATCAGCAAATGTGGAAGTGTGGATATTGCTGCTCAGAGGCATATCACAAGTATGAATCAAAGACAAAACTGGCCCCAGTATACTCCCCTGTGGCACACCGGATGAGATAGTTTCAGGCATGCTCATAAAGTCTCCTTCCACAACAGTGAACTTTCGGGCAGTAATGTAACTTTCCAAAAGACTTAACACGTATATTGGCAGGTATGTTTTTAATTTTAAAATTAGGCCTTCATGCCAAACTTTATCAAATGCCTGAGAAACGTCGATAAACAGCGCAGAACAAAACTTCTTTTCTTCAAATGTTCTTCTTATAAATTGGACCAATCTATGAGTTTGTTCAACGGTTCTATGCTGACTTCTAAAACCAAATTGATGGTCCGGTATGCACGCACTATTAACTAGAATTGGCGACAATTTTGTCATGAGCAGTTTTTCGAAAAGCTTTGACATTGTTGATAGGAGACTTATTGGCCTATATGACTCAGCCTTGGTAAGATCTTTGCCCGGCTTTGAAATCATTTTAACTTTGGCAAGCTTCCAGCTGTGTGGATAATACTCCAGTCGTAAATAACAGTATTATGATTGCAATACGAGGCAACTTTGTCAGCATCTGGTTACTAATTCCATCAAAACCCGGAGCTTTCTTCGGGTTGAGTTCAGCAATTAGTTTTTGCACATCACGCGTCTTAAACTTTATTTGTTGAGGGGGTAGAGCGACTAGATTTGGCAAATCAATTACACCAGTACATGTGTTTGGGGTAAATACGTATTTTAAATGGTCAGCAAATATGTTACCTTTTTCAGTATCGCTTCTTGCCCATCCTCCGGTAGATGTGCGCAGAGGTGGTTTAAACTCAACAGGTGTTTTAAGCTTTCTAGCAGCGCGCCATAAAGAGTAATTAGATGCTGGTGTGACATCAAGATTTTCCAGATAGTTTTTAAGAGATGCAGTTGTTTCATGTGCAAGCAGATCTTGGAGTCGTTTAGTGCACTCGTTAAATCTAATTTTATTCTGGGGTGATCTGTGCTGTTGCCATTCCCTTCTAGCTCTTCTTTTTTCACATACGAGACGTTCAATATCTGTAGAATATAGTCTATTAAACCCAGTCTGCGGATGGGAGGTAGTGGCATGTTTAGCAGCCTGCTTAATATTTTCGTTAAGATTGGCAATGTTAGATTCAACATCATCATGAGTTCTTAGTGTAATGTTTTCCGTGCAATGACTACTAAGATATTTTTTGAATCGCAGCTAATTAACACGACTGGCCATCTTCACATATGAGTAAGGTAGAGCACTTCTCAGTGGGCTACAGATTGTAACGATCGTGGAAGAGTGATCGGACGATAGATCTAGGGAAGCTTCTACGTGAATTAATTCCCTAGAAATATTTTTCATGACGCCAAAATCTATTACATCCGAAACTTTATGTATGTCAGTAGGCCAGTAATTGGGCTCCCCACTCGAAATAACGTTCAAGCCCATTTTGGAAATTGTATTAAACAACGCTCGACCTCTGGGTGTAATAAGACGCGAACCCCAGAACGTATGTTTAGCATTATAGTCGCCAGCTGCTACGAAACAGGGGCCGAGAGATTTGTAGAAATCCTCATATTGATCCTCAGTAATTGCGAATCTAGGAGGGGAGTAAATTGATGATATGACAAAATTTGTGCAAAAATTTTTGACACAAATATTCGTTGCTTGTAGATGTTCTTCACAAATGTTGTCAATAATAAATTGCTTGAGTCTTGATTTTATTAAAATTGCAGATCCCCCGCAAGCTCTTCCTCTTGGGTCCTTTGAATCATATAAAGTGTAGCCGTTAATTCTGAATAGACTTCTTGAAGTCAAATGAGTTTGAGAAACCAACATATCAATATTTTTTTCCGTGAGGAAGTGCTCAAGTTCATTTTTATGTTGGCGAATGCCGTTTGCGTTCCAGAAACATAGTTTTAACGTGTTCATGGCTTGTTAACTAATGCTTGAAGCAGAGTATTCTGCATTCTCAGCATTTCTTGCATCATGCTAGTCATATTTGTTGTAAAATTATTTATAGTTAGCACCAGATTCTCAATAGTAGCTTCAAGACGACGAAAGTTAAAGCTAGAGTTTGCATTCGTTGACTTATTTGGCGGTGGAACATTTTGTGTGGGAATAGAACTAGTCTTAGCAGCATCGGCATACGATACACGTGATGTAACTACTTGGCTAGTTTGAGGAAGAGTGGCGGAGTAAGCATTTGCTGATTGAACTGGAGCTAATTTAGGTTTTTGATCCATAGCCTGTTTAACGAAAGAATATGCAGGGCATCCTCTATAGGTAGAGGTGTGATTACCTCCACAATTACTACATTTTTTTCAGCTTGATCTTTTGGCTTAGTACAGCTAGCAGTACCATGCAATTCACCGCAAATAACAGAAACTGTAAGTAATTTGCAGTAAGTTTTTGTGTGGCCATATTCTTGGCAATATGGCCCTGTACGGGACCTGAACGCTTACGTGGCTCTTCAACTGTGATTTTCCGGTATAAGAGGTATTTTAGACTATAAATTGGGTGCGTCTCGTTTTTGTTTCAACTGTATATCATTCGGCTCCAGTTCAACACGAAATAAAGGCTGGGGAATCTTCTCTCTATTGATTATATTGGTAACATTTTTTACCTTAAATCCTTGGTCGATAAGTGCACATTTTACTTCTTCGGGCTCAACATATGAATCTATGCCCTTTAATACTATCTGTAGGCCTTTAGCACTCTTAAGTTGGTAAGTGTAAAAATTTGTTTTATTTGTTTAGCGGATGATATCGCTGGCCTAAATGAAGAAGTACTCGGCAATTGTAATGTTAACGATTCCCTAGTTGGCATTGGAGAAAGCGAAGTTGATCGCTGACGAAAAAGTGGATTTTCCGTTAGAAAAAGGCTATCATTTGATTTTGTGTTTTTAATGTTTTCATTAAGAGTTTCAGAACTCACAGTAAAATAGGCATTCCTTCCGTTAGAACTCACTTCACAATTTTTTCCCTTTGAGGTACTCATATAGAGTATTCCTCAAGGGTACTTTGTTTGTGTTTACTTGCGGTTGTTTTGTTTTTGTTGTCTCTTGGTATGTAAGAAAATATTAGTAAAGCTTATTTATCAAGGTGATAGGTCTCGGTTTTTTTTCGACTAAAGAATTTGCTTGAGTAAAGATCATCCTAAAATATAAAATATTTTTAACTGAAAAAAAAATATTTTTGGTTATTTTTTAGCCAATTTTTTTTCAACTTCCAACCCTGGAATTATTTAAATTTTTCTGGTTTTAATGCGAGTACAAATTTATTTCTTTCTAAATTTTAAGAAATTTATTATTCGACATATTGTCATAAGTTTATTTTAATTTTAAATTTATTTGCTGGTGGTTCAGCGATGTCTATATGCATTTCATTGTTGCTATAACAAATCGTCAGTAGACTTCAACCACACATTTTGAACAGTCAGAAAGCATGATTTTAACACAGGGGTTAAAATAATGCTTTCTGAACTAAATTGAATTTTCAGTAGAAGCCATGCATTAACTATTTCTTTTGCTTGTCTTTTTTGCTGGGTATGTACATATCTATGTATATACCCAGCAAAAAAAAACATGACAAATCATGTGTTGAATCATGGGTTCAAGTGACGACGCATTGGTTCGATTTAGGTGAAACATGCATGATTTTTACATTAGATTGTCAATACAAAAGAAAATAAATAAATAAAAACTTTTGTCGCAGAATACGAACCGTGCTCTTCTCACTCTCAAGGCACACTCTCTACCACTGAGCTACTGCACCCTGCTTATTTCTTGGCGATAAAACTTACTTTATGAAAATGTGTCACGTACATAAATACAAAACAAAAAAATAAATAAAAACTTTTATCGCAGGATACAAACCGTGCTGTTCTCACCTTCAAGCCACACTTTCTACCACTGAGCTGCTGTACTCTTGTCATTCACTGGAGATAAAACTGGTTATATGAAAATGTGATGATTTAATTCCGTTTTTGCATCCGTTTTTAATGAGTTCAAAAACTATAGCATTATTTACGATTTGCAGTGAAATTCAGAATGCATTCGAAGAAACAAATGCTCAAGAAAGCATGAAACAGTATTTCATTTTGAACGCGTTCATTTATTATTTGCTGGGTATGTATGTATGTGCAATGTCAATTCTTACGAAACTGAAAAAAACGATTATGTTTTTCACGTAAAAAAAAAATACCGACGCAGCCAGGATACGAAAGCCGAAGGTCCACACCATCCGTTTAATGCGTAGTTGCGTTTTATGCATGTGTCAAAAAGTAGAATCAATGGAATTGTATGTGGCAAGTTACAGAGCAAAACGCAAAGAACGTATAGACGCATAGGAAGGATAAAGTAGGTTTACTTTCTACTTTTGTATCCGTCGCATGCATCGTGCTCTCTTTTGTAGACAAATGTTCGTGTGGTGAATTTAAATTTTTTCTCTTTTTGCATTAAAACAACAAAAATAATTGCGCATAAGACGTATTGCATGTAACTTGAATTTAGAATCGGAGAGAATGTACAGAAACGCATACCACGCATATGCAAAGAACGGATGGTATGGACCTTCGGCTGAACAGTGCTTTTCTGACTATTAAGGCATACTCTCCTCCACTGAATTATTAATTAGAGCTGTGCCAAATCGTTCATTCAAGTGACCGCTCATTTTCGTTCATTTTCTAAAAAAGAACGAGTTCGTTCATTTCGTTCATCCGCTCTTTTCAAGAAATAGAACGAAGTGAAAACAAACAAGCAGTTGATTCGGTACATAAAAAGGGAAACATGCACAATGCATTTTGTTTTGAATTGAAAGTAAAGAAATGAAAAAAGATTCATATCGCCAAAATAGCCATATACTTGTACACAATAATGACAATGAAAATAAACTCTATATATCTAAACTAATTTTGTTAAAAAAAACTATTAATACCTACATATGTTCTAAAAGCTTAATAAATATGAATGGCAATTGAATTTCATAATTGCCACAGTGTTAATAAAAGTATGTAAAAAGTCAAATTTTTTTTTTTTCGTATATTTATTTATTGTATCTTCAAAAATGAACTAACAATAAGTAATCAAATCTTAAATCTAAATATAAATATTAGGCCCGACCAGTATCGGACATAAACTTAGTGATAGTTATAAATAATACATAAGTAGTGATAATCAAAAAGGAAAAAAAAGAAGTATTAAGCAGTCCCATCTGGAGTGTTGAGTATTAGGGCCCTTGTGTCCCTCTTTTTTAAGCGGATGTGTCCAGTAAAGCTCAAAATATTACGGGCAAGCGGATTAGGATGTGACTCGAGTTTTGTTAAATATTTGCCTGCATATTTTGCAATTTCTTCACTCACTAGTGGCATATTTAAATCACGATGTATATTTGAATTTTTAATGTACCATGGAGCCGATGTTATCAAACGTAAAATTTTGTTTTGCCTTCGTTGGATTTTCTCAATATTTGAAGCTGAAGCAGTGCCCCATAGCTGAATTCCATAGCACCATATTGGCTTCAAAAGCGACTTGTATATCAAAAGTTTGCAGTCTAGGCTGAGTGTTGAATTTCTGCCAATTAACCAATATATTTGAGTTAATTTAAGTTTTATTTGGGTTAACTTAGAGTCAGTATGATATTTCCATGTAAGCCTTCGATCAAGGTGTATTCCAAAGTATTTCACTTGAGAATGTTGAGGAATATTTTGATTGTTGATTCGAATGGGGGAACAGGTATCTTTTCTTAGGGTAAACGTTATATGAACACACTTTTGTTCATTTACTTTTATTCTCCATAAATTCAACCATATTTCAAGCTTGGTAATGTGTGCTTGGAGATTGCGGGATGCCTCATCAGGGTTTTTGTGAATACTCAAACAGGCTGTATCGTCGGCAAATGTAGAAGTGTGTATGTTATTGCTCACAGGCATATCACAAGTATATATTAGATACAAGACTGGCCCCAGAATACTACCCTGTGGCACACCAGAAGATATAGACTCGGGTACACTCATGAAGTCTCCTTCCACAACGGTAAACTTCCTATCAACAATATAACTTTCCAAAAGCTTTTGTATGTTTATTGGTAGGTATGTCTTCAATTTTAAAACTAGGCCTTCGTGCCATACTTTATCAAATGCCTGAGAAACATCAATAAAAAGGGCAGAACAATACTTCTTTTCTTCAAATGTCCTCCTTACAACTTGAACCAATCTATGCGTTTGCTCAATAGTGCTATGCTGACTTCTAAAGCCAAATTGATGGTCCGGGATGCACCCATTATCAGCTAAAGTTGTGGACAATTTAGTCATGAGCAGCTTTTCGAAAAGCTTTGAAATTGTTGATAGTAAGCTTATAGGCCTATATGACTCAGCCTTGGTAAGATCTTTGCCTGGCTTTGGAATCATTTTAATCTTGGCAAGTTTCCAGTTATGTGGAAAATACTGCATTCGTAAAATGGCATTAAAAATAAATAGCAAGATTCTTATTGCAATATGAGGCAAGTTCATCAGCATCTTGTTACTAATGCCATCAATACCCGGAGTTTTCTTCGGATCGAGTTCAACAATTATTTTTTGTAGTTCACGCATCTTAAACCTTAAGGTACGAGGGGGTAGAGACTACACTCGGTAAATCGGCAGCACACGTACATGAATTGGAGTGAATACAGATTTTAAATGCTCAGAAAATAAGTTACCTTTCTCACTATCGCTTCTTGCCCAGCCTCCGGTCGAAGTACGCAGTGGTGATTTGAGATCAACGGGTCTTTTAAGATTTCTAGTAGCGCGCCATAAAGAGTAATTAGATGTTGACGTTACATCCAGACCTTCTAAATACTTTTCCAGTAATGCAGTCTTTTCCGACGATAGCAGCTCTTTGAGTCGTTTAGTACATTCTTTAAGTCTGATTTTATTTAGGGGTGATCGGTGTTGTTGCCATTCTCTTCTAGCTCTCCTTTTTTCACATACAAGACGTTCAATTTCCGTAGAATAAATTCTATTAAAGCCAGTCTGCGGATAGGAAGTAGTGGCATGTTCAGCAGCCTGTTTAATATATTCGTTAAGATTGGCAAGATTAAATTCAATATCATCAGGTGATCTAAGCTGAATGTTTTCTACGCAGTGACTACTAATATATTTTTTGAATCCTAGCCAGTTGACCTTATTAATCGTTTTCGCATATGAGTTAGTTAAATCACTCCTTAGTGGGTTGAAAATTGTAACTATTGTGGGAGAGTGATCGGAGGACAGATCTAGAGAGCCCTCTACGTGAATTAAGTCCCTATGGATATTTTTCGTGACGCCAAAATCTATAAGATCTGGAATTTTTCTTACGTCAGTAGGCCAATAAGTAGGCTCCCCACTCGAAATGACATCTAAGCCCATTTTTGAAATTGTATTAAACAACGCTCTACCTCTAGGTGTAACAAGACGCGAGCCCCAGTACGTATGTTTTGCATTGTAGTCACCAGCTGCCACGAAACAAGATCCAAGCGATTTGTAGAACTTCTCATACTGATCTTCGGTAACTGAAAATCTGGGAGGTGAGTAAATTGATGATATCACGAAATTCGCACAAAAATTTTCTACGAAAATATTCGTAGCTTGCATATATTCTTCACTAACGTTCTCAAGGATATAGTGCTTGAGTCTTGACTTAATTAAAATTGCTGATCCACCGCATGCTCTCCCTCTCGGGTCCTTTGAATCATATAGAGTGTAACCATTTATTTTAAAGCAGCTCCTCGAAGTCAAGTGAGTCTCAGATACCAACATTATATCAATATTTTTTTCCGTGAGGAAGTGCTCAAGTTCATTTTTATGTTGGCGAATGCCGTTTGCGTTCCAGAAACATATTTTTAACGCGTTCATGGTTTGTTGATTAATGCTTGAAGCAGTGTATTCTGCATTCTCAGCATTTCTTGCATCATGCTAGTCATATTTGTTGTAAAGTTGTTTATAGTTAGCACCAGATTCTCAATAGTAGCTTCAAGACGACTAAAGTTAAAGCTAGAGTTTGCATTCGTTGAATTACATGGCGGTGGAACATTTTGTGTGGGAATAGAACTAGTCTTAGCAGCATCGGCATACGATACAAGTGAAGTTACTAGTTGGCTAGTTTGAGGAAGAGTGGCGGAGTAAGCATTTGCTGATTGAACTGGAGCTAATTTAGATTTTTGACCCATAGCCTGTTTAACGAAAGAATATACACGGCATCCTCTGTAGTTAGCGGTGTGATTACCTCCACAATTACTGCATTTTTTTTCTGCTTGTACTTTTGGCTTGGTACAGTTAGCAGTACCATGCAATTCACCGCAGATAACACGAACTGTAGGTAATTTGCAGTAAGTTTTTGTGTGGCCATATTCTTGGCAATTATGGCACTGTACGGGACTTGAACGCTTACGTGGCTCTTCAACTGTGATTTTTCGGTGTAAAAGGTATTTTAGATTATAAATTGGGTGCGTCTCGTTTTTTTTAACTGTATATCATTTGGCTCCAGTTCAACACGAAATAGAGGCTGGGGAATCTTCTCTCTATTGATTATATTGGTAACATTTTTTACCTTAAATCCTTGTTCGATAAGTGCACATTTTACTTCTTCGGGCTCAACATATGAATCTATGCCCTTTAATACTATTTGTAGGCCTTTAGCACTCTTAAGTTGATATGTGTAAAAATTTGTTTTATTTTTTTCAAACTCACTAACAATTTTTCGGAAATCTTTTTCATCATATATTTGGATTTTAGTTTCATCAATATTGCCTCGTTTAATTGGAATGATGTGAAAAGTATTTTCACCAATGGTCGACAGTAGATTTTTTAGAAGCGCGTTAGAATTTTTTTCTCTCAGATAAATAGGTGGTGGCTTAAAAGACTTTTGCGATGATGCAGCGGGCTTGTCGTTTTTGTCTTGCAATAATGAAAGACGATTTTGACGATTGATAGAAGATGCGCTGTTATCCCTAGACATCTTTGGGACGGATCCAATTTTTGTAGAATTTGGGCTTCGCCCGCGCTTTAAAATAGTTATATATCTGTCCATTCCTACTTGTACCTTTGGTTTTGAACTACTGTTATCTTCAGTGACAACTTGTTTAAGTGATGACAACGAGCCCGAAGCGGATGATATCGCTGAGTTAAATGTAGAAGTACTAGGCAATAATGTCAACGATTCACTAGTTGGCATTGGACAAGGCGAAGTTGATCGCTGACGAAACTGTGGTTTTGCCGTTAGAAAAAGTCTATCAGATTTTTGATTTTTATTAAGAGCTTCTGAACTCACAGCAAGTCTATTATCAGATTTTTTATTTTTATTGTTATCATTATGAGCATCAAAACTCACAGTAAAATAGGCATTTCTGCCGTTAGAACTCACTTCACTATTTTTTTCCTTTGGGGTACTCATAAAGAGTATTCCTCAAGGTTACTTTGTATGTTTTTTTGTTTACGGTTTTTTTTTTGTTTTTGTTATTTCTATATGTAAAAATATTATCAAAGCAAAAAAATGCTAATTTATCAAAGTTAATATGTACTACGAATATTTTTTGTATGATTTTTTTTGTTGTTTAGTTTGTATGTAAGAAAAATTCCGCTATTACGTCTGTTCACTATGAAGGTACAACGAGAACTGAAAACAAGAATATGACCACAAATCTCACATGAACAAAGAAAAAGCCAAACATAACAAAAAGAAAGAGCCAAGTGTGCTCGGTCGTTCATTTCGTTCAATTGTACCACAGTTTTGTGATTGTACTTTTTATCAGTACTGCTGAGCCAAAACAGCTCAGTAAAGTGACCGGCTCACTTCGTTCATTTCACTGATTCGTTCAATTGTACTCGTTCGTTCATGAACGACACAGCTCTAGTATTAATTCTTATTAATAGTTAGAGATAAAATTTGTTTTATGAAAATGTATCAATATGATAATTTAATTCCGTTTTTGCATGTCTTTTTCGTTGGATATTATTTCAATATATTACCCACCCAGCAAAGTGATGACGCATTGGTTCGATTTATGTGAACTATGATACATGATTTTTACATTAGCTTGTCATTGGAGATCATGTGTTTGTGCGAGAATTTAAATACTTTGATATCCCTTAAAATTAATGAATTGAAACCCTTGTCAGTTCCCTATCCGATCGTGTCACGTAAATACAATACAAAAAAATAAGTAAACATTTTCGTCGCAGGATGATAATTTACTTCCGTTTTTACATCCCCTTTTTGCTGGGTATTTATTTCAATATACATACATATTACCCAGTAATATCGCATGCGTTTTTAATGAGTTCAAAAACTATAGCATTACAGTGGAAGCTCAAAAAAGTTAAGTAGTTTGTTTTGGGGGTGATGAACTTTTCCAAAATCTTAACTTTTCCGTAGTATGAAAAATTCAAGAGGTTATATGTGTATTTGTACATTGTTTATTTATTTTTTAATTTTCAATTAGAATTATATGTACATATATACTTGTATACATACATATTAATTACTGTTTGCAGCTTCAGATACGTGAAAAACCTTAGCCAATAGATTAGCAAGAACGCCTTCATCTAATTTTTTTAAAATCTTGCATTTTTCACCGACTGACAGCCTTTTTTGCTTCCCTGCTGCTAACATCAATCAGAACAAAACAAATTCTACGACTAATTTCTTTTACAACCAACTGATGAGAGCTACTACATTATGCATATAAAATTCACAAAAGAAATATATATATAACGGTAACGGTTTTATTTTTGCATGTATACAGGCGTATATGACTCACTATATATATAAATATGTATTGAGGATTTACATACAAAAGTTGAGATCATCTTAGAAAGAGAAAAAACTATATATAAAAAATTGTCTCAGAAAAGTTCAGAATTACTTAACTTTTTGAAGTCACCAATGGTGAATAAAAGCTGCTTAACTTTTCCATATACTTATCTTTTCTATGACTTAACTTTTTCGAGCCTCCACTGTATTTACAATTTGCGATGATATTCAGAAGAAACAAATGCTCAAGCATGAAACAGTATTTCATTTAAACGCGTTCATTTATTTCTTGCTGGCTACATACATACTTATTAATATAGATATGTACATAATTTAACAAGCTATACATATGTATGTGCTTTTTCAACTTTTACAAAACTTATAGGTACAGTCGAACTTCCATAACTCAAACTTCTCTAACTCGAACTAGTTTGGTTGGCAATAGCGTTGAAAGAACCAATCACATACAATTCTGTAACTCGAAGTCTTCGTAAGTCGAAGTTTTTTTTTGGGATGATGGT
This sequence comes from Tachina lurida, assembly GCA_944452675.1. NCBI lineage: Eukaryota > Metazoa > Arthropoda > Insecta > Diptera > Tachinidae > Tachina > Tachina lurida. The sequence goes on from OX101756.1 coordinate 60,318,814, forward strand.
GATTCGAGTTATGGAAGTTCGACTGTATTAAGTATTTACATATGTACTGGAAATAAAAAAGTTCCTACGTACATATGTATGTATGTATGTATATCGAACACAGTCATTTTAAAAGCAAATGCAATATGTCGCTGTGAATTAAGGGTGTGTCAGATGCAAATTTAACGCTTTGCGTGACGTTTCTAACTTTGGGAAAAAAGAGTGACGCAAAATGTGTATGTCACAATGAAAACTTTGACTACACTCACTTTTTGTTTTACTGCTTTGTTTAATGCATAAAATACAGCACAAATCGATTACTCTGATGCCACTATTCCGTTTTTTATGTAAATTTACCAAAAGTATAATATTTACATGCGAGTTTGGTCAAACAAATTAAGAAAAGTATACCAACTGATTGTCAAAGCACGCAAAAAGTTAAGAGTTGCCTTACTTTTCGCTTCGCTTTGCGTTAAAAGTACTTTATGTGACATGTTTCATATAAACATGTACACTTCTCCTTAAATGTCAAAGCGAATCTTCACCGCAACGCGAAGCAAAAGTTTTATCTGACATAGCCTTTAGTGTGCAAAATGTTTTTGCACATACTTATGTACATATGTACTCGTATGTGGGTATGTGAAAATTGAAATATATTTTGTTCATATAGCAGCCTTATGATAACAACTATTTCTGCTTAAAAAATAAAAATTAAAATGTTAATATCATGGCGTTTAGAAAAATCTAGTTAAGAACAACTAAAATGGTTGTCCACGACGTTGTTCTTGTTTCCTTGTATATATGTATGTATGTATTTGCTTATTTCTTTGGTCCCTGATTGATTTTTTTTTTCAAAAATATTTTGAAAAAACTAAATTTGATTAAACTCATTGTTCGAACTCGGCCTGCGAATTTGCACAGGCCGATTGCTTACCATTGATCCACGCCACTTCGATAAATCTCTTGTATTTTCTTACTAAATGTATTAAGAAACCAAATCGAACTCAAACAATCCTGTCCACTTTGAAATACATATGTATGTACATATGTACATATTTACATACATATAACAAATCCATGGTATTTATCAAACGCATACATATTTACATATTTAAATAATACCTACTAAATGGTATGTATGTATGTACATAAGAACATTGCAAACGAATTTCTATTTACTTTTGCATTTGAATCTATATACATATCTACATAAGCATGTACACACCTACATTTTTATATTTACATATGTACATATATCATGAACACGTGCATTCTTTAATACAAAACTTTATAAGTATATGCATACATTCTTATGTAGCTACATATGTATATAAAATAATTCTCAGTTTTTACAACAAAAAACTGAATATTATTCTTTCAATACAATTGGTAGCATATTGTTGTAGTTGTTCAATTAAACACAGAATACAAAAACTCTTATGGAAGCGTATATTTATGCATAACTATGTATGTATATATGTATGTACGAATGCTTATAGCATACCTATAGTTTTTTTTTTCATAACACTACAAATTCTATGCAAACACATTCGTTTGCATTTCCAGGAATAAGAATGTGCCAAGCAAAATTATCATTGTATAAAAAAAAATTAAAAAGAACAATGTCTATGCAGAGCTGACAAAAAGGGGTTTAATATGAAATAAAGCATTTTAGAGAAAATGTTTAACTACAGCAAATAAATACTAAAAGTAAGCAAGCCTCGGTAGCCGAGTAGCTAGTGGGGTTAATTAAAAATTCGATTATTCTTGGTTCTATGGACGGTAATTTTTTCATCCAATTTTCAAAACGTGTGATAAAACTATGTATATATGTATATAGAACTTCGGGAGAACCGATTATTAGTTTTTGCTGATTTATATAAGGAATTGTGCTAAGACAAGCGCGGTCATTTTAGTCCAACTCCGAGCTCTCTAACTTGCTTGGGAGCTTCAAAAAACGCATTTCAAGCTTCCCATACAAAATCCGTACAGACAGACGGACATGTCTTTTTTTTATCTCCTAGTCATAAGGATCCATAATAACTAACTTTATTTGGCCGCAAATGAATATTGTAGAAATTACAAAAATCTGGACAAACCTATATATACCCTTTTCCATTTTTGGTAAAGGGTATAAAAATAGGATTTTTTAAACGTTTAAGAAATAAAGTCTCAATAATGACTGCAAAAAATATATTTAACATAATTATAAAACCACATTTCGATTTCGGTTCCACTATTTTATATACATGCTGCACATATAGAAAGACTGCAAAAAATAACAAAATAAAGCAACGAGATCAATTTTAAAATGCAATAGATATACGCCAAACCAATTTATGCTCGACACACTGAAATGGTTAAATATAAAGCAACGGATACAATTGAACACACTCAAATTTATTAGAAAAATAAAAATAGGCGAAGCACCACAATACTTGTGTGACCAAATAGAATATGTTGAAGAAGTACACCCTACTGCCTTAGAAATTCACAAAACTTAAGACTTCAGAGAGTTTCAACAACCGCAATGCAGCGATCATTATTTTACAAAGGATTGAACCTGTATAATATGCTACCAAACCAAGCAAAAAATGAGGGGAATTTTAATACATTTAATAGAATAATTATAACATTTGTGAGAAATAATTCAACATAGAGCACACATTTTAAGAAACAATTGAATTTATACCAGAGCTCGCAATAATTGGCCTCTTTCGTGCTTGTTGTCAGAAAAAAACACTCGTCCAATGACACGATGCGACACTGTCGCGAAAAAACCATTAAACTTTGTTCTTCTTTGGCTTGCTCTTCGCTCAACCAACGACCGTTTTTTGCGATCGCTCGGCTCATGTGTTCACTCGAGACCCTTTATTTCGTAAATCTTGGCAAACGGTCTTTTGAGCATGTATGTGTGTTGCGAGTGTGGATAGGTAAACATTTACATACATGAAGATTGATTTTGTTTTTATTGTACACATACATATCTGTCTTTTATTTTACATTTACACTTCGTTGACAAATAGTTTGATTTACAGATATTTTTATTGTTATTTATTATTATCTTCTCCCTTCCTCTTTAATGCTTTGCCTGTGACGAAATATCTAAGGCAACAACATAAAGCAAACGCAACAATAAAAATAATTACCTTTTTTGCAAACACTTTGCTTGTTTTGCTCACTTACTGACCCTAAGTAGCTGAGCAACGAATGATTCTGTTCGTATCATGCGGTCAGTAAGAGACCGATTCGTGTGTTATGGCGAGTATACACGATACTACAAATCGTACAAGTATGAAATTGGTAACGTGTATCATGCTGTCGTGCTTATGAAGTATACTTTCTAGTATGAAAATCAAAAACTTTTGACTTTTGTGGGCGGAGCTTCGCTAAGTATGATAATAAGTATTGTGTATCTTGCTGTTGTACAGCGAAATTAGTTTTATGAGGAGCTGATTTAGAAAACGCAGTGTTTCTGCGGCTCAATTTCAAAATTAGCTTTATGTAGCGGATATTTTAATTAAAATAAAACTTAAAAAAAATTAAACCGACTTCAAAAATAAGCACTAAAAAGCTACAAATAATATAGATCTAGTTAAATAAAAGATTTTTATATATGTTACCTACAGTGCCGTTTGATGTTGGTGCCAGTAATACTGGTACTAAACACATAGGAACATGCCCGGTAAAAAAACTGCAATTAATTTTTATGTACGTATGTGCTTAGTTACCAATGTTGCTGGCACCAACTTCAAACGGCACTGTAGGTAACATATATAAAAATCTTTTATTTAACTAGATCTATATTATTTGTAGCTTTTTAGTGCTTATTTTTGAAGTCGGTTTAATTTTTTTTAAAAAGCTTTATTTTTTCTAAATTTAATATTTTGTTTATGTGGAAATTGCTTTTTTTGTGTTTACAAAAAAAAAAAAATACAACATTAATGCAACATGTGTTTAAAAGACATATGTAATTCTGGAAAAAGAGAAATAAATAAATAAAACGGCTTGACTTGTCTGCACAAATTAATAAACATATGGATGAAATCCATGAAAGGGTCAGTAGCAGGGAAGGAAAATTACTTCTTGGATTTTGTACCAACTGTGAAAACAAAATGTACTTTTTGGACCATGACGGTACCATTTTTTTAATATTTATAGATAAGAGCAGGAACGTAAAAAAATGTGTAATAATTCAGAAGTAAACAATAAAAAACAGAAACTTAACAAAAATGGCGCATATTCATAAATCGTAACTAAAGTCGAAATTTATTAAACAGATACTAAAAAATAGTTAACAGATAGTTACAGGTTCTATTCACAAATCTAAACAAACGAAGTAACGACTCCCAGCTGATAAAAGAAATAAGAAAATAAAATGTCGATTATAATATGATCGATATAAATTGCAATTAAATAAAAAAACTATTCAAACTATCAAAAAACAAATTTTTGACATGTAAAGTATAAGTATAACATGTATAAGTTAGTTAACATTTAGTTACAGCTTCACTCATAATTAAGTCTAAGCTTTCGTAGCCATCTGTGAATAACTTAAATAGGTATTTAAAAAAGTTAGCACCTAGTAATGATTTCTGAATATGCGCCAATGTGTATACAAATTCAGTATTAAAAATTAAAAATAACATAGGAAAATATTAAATATTACATTCATAAGGGTACATGCTCATATTAGACTTGTTAGAGATCGGTTATTCTAAGTAAAATACACACACAAAAATTAAAGACAACATAGGCCAAATTAATGTTAGCATATAGTGAAACATTGGCATTTTTAAATTGTACCAAGTAACTCGCGGTAGTACCAAGGTACCAACGAGGTCAAAAATGTACCATAAAAAGTACAATTGTACCATGATTTCCATCCGTGGTCAGTAGGCAATAAAATTTGCCTACAACATTTAATTATGCCTACGAAATTTTATATTTGTTGAGTTAAATGGCAAAACCAAACACTGAAAAAGAACGAAAAGATTGAATAATTATATAAGAAGTTTAGGCATAATTCAATTATGCTGGGATGGAGCTTTCTAAAATGAAATAAACAAATGAAAACAAAAACAGCTGTTTGCGATTATGGCAGCACTAATAGGTGAACCAAATATATTTATGGTTATGGCAATGATTATGATTGTGGCATTATACGAGTATTATGGCACGTCTGATTGAACCTTTAACTTAATCGATTGGAAAATGTCAATGTTATTTGATTTGATTTCAAAACGTTTCCATTTATTTCCCATTATTTTCTTTTCCAGGGCCGCACAGTGGGGCCTTTTGCCTTTTTTCGTTGCAAAAATCACTTTTTCAAAAACTTTTGAGCTGATAAAGATATTTAAAAATTTTAAAAAGTATTTGAAAGGAAACTCCTTTAGCTTTAATATACATGATTTGCACGGTCATAGGTTAGGCGCGGCACTGCGCACAGTGTCTGTTTTTGACTGTTTTTATTACAAACATCATAACTTTTAAGGTAAGAAAGATATTTTAATAAAAATTAGTATCATTATTGGCCATAGCTTTGTGGAGGCACTATGCACAGTGGTTTTTTTGTTGAAAACATCATAATTTTTGAAGTTACCAAGCAATTTGTAATGGGGAAAAAACACCTGATTTTTAAATATTTTAGGATCAAAATAAGTGCTCCCTTATTGTGATAGGCATTGGACACGATGACACCTTTGACATTTCTTGTCGCAAAAATCATATATTTTGAAGTAATGATATTTTTAAAATTTCTCAAACATTTAAAATACAACTTTTTGTGCTTTAAATGACATTCTCATAGGGAAATCTAGAAAAAAATGCTCCTCTAATATAACATGTTATATTAATATAACTCTTTTTAGTTAATTTAATTATTTTTCGAACTGTATTTGTTTCTATATTCATATGAATAGAACAGACTAATGTTCGTAACGCTTTTTAAGCCAAATTACATATGATAATTATTAATGAACAAATAACATCAAAGTTAGTTGTAAATATTCTGACAACAACACATAGTTGAACGGAACAGCCAGCCGTTTTCGAAGGCCACTAAACCTTCCTCATCAGCGTTCTTCTGTGCTTTATTCCACTGTGTGTGGTGTCAGTTGATGTAGATGTCTGCCTTATATACGAAATTTTATTGCAAATGGAATATGTGAATTGGTTTGATTCATTGCATTTCAATTTGCTCATGTGTTTTGTAATGAAGACTCAAAGTTACCATCTCTATATTTACAACAGTCTTACCATTGTGATTGTTCTTTACTAACTATGCACATGTTTGTTAATTTGCTTATTTTTGTTCTACTTAAGACAAACTTTTTTGGTTTGTTACTATAAAGTATATTTTTATTTAATTTTTGCCACAAGCCAATGACTATTAAATTTAGTTAATTTAATTATTTTTCGAATTGTATTTGTTTCTATATTCTTATGAATAGAACAGGCTAATGTTCGTCACGCTTTTTAAGCCAAATTACGTGTGATAATTATTAATGAACAAATAACATCAAAGTTAGTTGTAAATATTTTGACAGCAACACATAGTTGAACGGAACAGCCAGCCGTTTTCGAAGGCCACTAAACCTTCCTCATCAGCGTTCTTCTGTGTTTTATTCCACTGTGTGTGGTGTCAGTTGATGTAGATGTCTGCCTTATATACGAAACTGTATTGCAAATGGAATATGTGAATTGGTTTGATTCATTGCATTTCAATTTGCTCATGTGTTTTGTAATGAAGGCTCAAAGTTACCATCTCTATATTTACAACAGTCTTACCATTGTCTTTGGTTCTTTACTAACTATGCACATGTTTATTAATTTGCTTATTTTTGTTCTATTTAAGACAAACTTTTTTGGTTTGTTACTATTAAGTATATTTTTATTTAATTTTTGCCACAAGCCTATGACTATTAATTTTAGTTAATTTAATTATTTTTCGAACTGTATTTGTTTCTATATTCTTATCAATAGAACAGGCTAATGTTCGTAACGCTTTTTAAGCCAAATTACATGTGATAATTATTAATGAACAAATAACATCAAAGTTAGTTGTAACTATTCTGACAACAACACATAGTTGAACGGAACAGCCAGCCGTTTTCGAAGGCCACTAAACCTTCCTCATCAGCGTTCTTCTGTGTTTTATTCCACTGTGTGTGGTGTCAGTTGATGTAGATGTTAATTTGCAATATTATTTTATAGTATTATATATTATAATATGACATTGAGTTATTTTTCAACTTCTGCTGATACTTCAGTAACTTTTACATTAGATGGTACTGCTTCTTTTTTGGCAGAGGTAACCTTTTTATATCCATAACGCTAAAGGCTAACAAGTGATGCAGTAAAACCAATTTTATAGAGAGAATAATTTCTTATCATATTTGGAACGCATCTTTGTTACATATATAAAATAATTTTTTATCTTTTAGTTATAAAATACATTTTATAACATAAAGTACAAGTCATTTTTCTCTTATTTTTGTAAATAAAGAAAATTAAGATTTGATCTTTCTATACGATTATATATATTTCAATGAAATAAGGCTACATACATATTTATAAGTAGGCACATATGCATACATTAACAAAAATATGTCAATCAGTTCCACTTATATTTACATTTTTGTGCTGTAAGATAACATAAAATATAAAAAATATTAAAATTTTGGTAGCTTTTTCCTTATTTGGCAATTTTTTTTAATTTTTGTTGCAAAAATATCTTGGCTGTGGCAGCGCTGGCTATAAGATTGTAACATCTTTCTTCAAATTTCAAGAAAACCTGTAATTTTTTGTGGCCCAATTTAGCTTAACTATTTAAAGTACTGTGTAGTAAATATGCTAAGAAAATATGGGCGTGACCATTTCTGCCCATTTTTTGATATTCTCTATTTTATTTGTAAGAAGTACCTAAATATAGGGTGTCTGAAAAACGGCAACTGCCGAAAAAGTAAAGTATCTGGAGGTCATTTTCTTACCTTTTTTAATAGACAATAAATATACCTCTAAAACAATACCAAAAAAGTAGTGATCACATGGCAATATTTCTGACACTTCAATTCTAAAATGTTTTTTTTTCTCAAAATCACATTTTTTTGGACTTTCTAAGAAACTGTCGACTTTAAGCAGCTCCACCAGCTATAGTTCTTATCCAATTAAGAAAAACGTTTTTGAATTCTGATCAGTAAAATGGTCTTTATACGATGTGTTCATTCATTTTACAAAATTTTGTAATCAAATTTTGTATTTTTGCCACGGTTTTTGGGAAAAGGCGCCACAGTGCGCCGTACGATTAAATTAATGTATTGTTCGTGGCCGGCGGCTGGTGTTAGCCGGCTTACAGCCCATCGGCTGTGTTATCTGGTTTGTGCTCATGTGCAAAAGCAAAACAAAAATAAATTGAGCAATCGTTCTCATTGTTTTTGTTTCACTCACTTCAAAGAACGAAACAAAACAAAATCAAACAATTTGTTTCGTTTATTTTCGTACTCTGCTTTTAAGTACAAAGAAATCAAAACAAAAATAAATTTATAACTATAATAGCGTCGATTATTTTTGTTACGAAAATCTTGTCCTAACTCCTAGCTATAAAATGTTTGGCGATGCCTGCACACACCGCTGATAATTATTTAGAATAGTCCAATTTGGTTTTGACGCCAACAATATAAATTGCCGATTATAACTTTGTTTATGGTCCTTCACATCGAGTTTTAGCCACTCAAGACACAAAACGTCAGCAGTTTCGATCTCTTATTTAGCTTGTTTTGGTATTCCAACGGAATTGATGTTTTAGAATTAGTATTTTTTTGTAAATTAAAATAATAAGATCACATAACATTTCAAAAGTAAAAAATCTTTTGCTTATTTCAAATATTATTTAATATTTTAAACACAGTTTTAGCTTCAATTAATGACAAAAAAAATGTGTTTTTATCGTTCTAGTTTATTTATCTCCACACCAAATCCTCTTATTTTTCTCTCGAAAATCTGTAAGGCAACATTTATTTAACTTTTTTGCAAAAATTTCAATTGCTTTCAATTATGTTTCGCAAAATAAGCAAAAAAACAAATGTTTCTAAACCATATATAAATATTATAATAAAACTTAAAAAAAAAATTAAACCGACTTCAAAAATAAGCACTAAAAAGCTACTAATAATATAGATCTAGTTAAATAAAAGATTTTTATATATGTTACCTACAGTGCCTTTTGAAGTTGGTGCCAGCAACATTGGTAACTAAGCACATACATATTGTGACGAACAGTTTGCACACAAACTGATGTCAGACCCTGTAAAGAAATATACAAAAGAATAAAACACGCAAACAACACATCCAACAAAATAATTTACAAGCAAAGGGATTAACGGTCACTAACAAAAATATACATACATACAAACATGTACATTAAAATAAGTTAGGGAGAATAGAAACAACAAAACATAAGCATACAGAAATCTCTGTGAGTATTACAACAATAATGTAAAGGGAAAAATAGTATTAAAGGCCGAAGAATTTGCAAACAATGATCAGTCGTTGCGTAGACATCAGTTGATCAGGATGAATCCGGGTAAGTTAGTATTCAACTAGCAAACATTGTTAGCGATTAACTAGTCGCTAAACAATACAGTAGAACCTGGATAAGTAGATATTAATGCACATTGTTAGCGATTGCCTAGTCGCGAAACAATACAGTAGAACACGGATGAGTAGATATTAATAAACATTGTTAGCGATTTCCTAGTCGCGAAACAATACTAGAACACGGATAAGTAGATATTAATAAACATTGTTAGCGGTTTCCTAGCCGCGAAACAATACAGTAGAACATGGATCAGAAGATATTAATAAACATTGTTAGCGATTGCCTAGTCGCGAAACAATACAGTAGAACCTAGATAAGTAAAAATTAATAAATATTGTGAACGATTTCCTAGTCGCGAAACAATTCAGTATAACCTGGATAAGTAGATATTAGTACAGATTGTTAGCGATTGCCTAGTCACGAAACAATACAGTAGAAGCTGGATAAGTAGAATATCCATAAGGTTCCAATTATGCTAACAAGGCACTATATAGAACCACAGGAGTAATGGAAAAAGTGACCTCGGAAGCATAGAAGCTAACTCGCAGGAAACCAAGTAAAAACTAATCCGAGAAGCTGAGAGGCCATAAGCGAAACAGATGGTATAATACTACGGAACTGAAGTCAAGTGAATTGTATTTCAGAAAAAACTAAATTTATTTTAGTTAATTATTATTTTTCGAACTGTATTTGTTTCTATATTCTTATGAATTGAACAGGCTAAAGTTCGTAACGCTTTTTAAGCCAAATTACATGTGATAATTATTAATGAACAAATAACATCAAAGTTAGTTGTAAATATTCTGACAACAACACATAGTTGAACGGAACAGCCAGCCGTTTTCGAAGGCCACTAACCTTCCTCATCAGCGTTCTTCTGTGTTTTGGTCCACCGTGTGTGGTGTCAGTTGATGTAGATGTCTGCCTTATATACATAACTTTATTGCAAATGGAATATGTGAATTGGTTTGATTCATTGCATTTTTCAATTTGCACATATATATGTTAGGTAATGAAGGCTGAAAATTTACCATCTTCCATATATATTACAACAGTCTTACCATTGTCGTTTGTTCCTTACTAACTATGCACATGTTTGTTAATTTGCTTATTTTTGTTCTACTTAAGACAAACTTTTTTGGTTTGTTACTATTAAGTATATTTTTATTTTTGATTTTTTGCCACAAGCCAATGACTATTAATTTTTATTTGTTTCTATATTCTTATGAATAGAACAGGCTAATGTTCGTAACGCTTTTTAAGCCAAATTACATGTGATAATTATTAATGAACAAATAACTTTGATGTTGTAAATATTCTGAAGCCAACACATAGTTGAACGGAACAGCCAGCCGTTTTCGAAGGCCACTAAGCCTTCCTCATCAGCGTTCTTCTTTGTTTTATTCAACTGTGTGTGGTGTCAGTTGATGTAGATGTTTGCCTTATATACGAAACTTTATTGCAAATGGAATATGTGAATTGGTTTGATTCATTGCATTTTAATTTGCTCATGTGTTTTGTAATGAAGGCTCAAAGTTACCATCTCTATGCTTACAATAGTCTTACCATTGTCGTTTGTTCTTTACTAACTATGCACATGTTTGTTAATTTGCTTATTTTTGTTCTATTTAAGACAAACTTTTTTGGTTTGTTACTATTAAGTATATTTTTATTTAATTTTTGCCACAAGCCAATGACTATTAATTTTAGTTAATTTAATTATTTTTCGAACTGTATTTGTTTCTATATTCTTATGAATTGAACAGGCTAATGTTCGTAACGCTTTTTAAGCCAAATTACATGTGATAATTATTAATGAACAAATAACATCAAAGTTAGTTGTAAATATAAGGCAGACATCTAAATCAACTGACACCACACACAGTGGAATAAAACACAGAAGAACGCTGATGAGGAAGGTTTAGTGGCCTTCGAAAACGGCTGGGTGTTCCGTTCAACTATGTGTTGTTGTCAGAATATTTACAACTAACTTTGATGTTATTTGTTCATTAATAATTATCACATGTAATTTGGCTTAGAAAGCGTTACGAACATTAGCCTGTTCTATTCATAAGAATATAGATAACTCTTTTTATTTATATTACAGATACAAATTATTGAAATATTTTTAATACTAATGTTAATTTACAATATTATTTTATAGTATTATATATTATAATATGACATTGAGTTATTTTTCAACTTCTGCTGATACTTCAGTAACTTTTACATTAGATGGTACTGCTTCTTTTTTGGCAGAGGTAACCTTTTTATATCCATAACGCTAAAGGCTTCTTCTATGCTATACTTTGTGGGTAATGCATTCGGAGGAGTTGGAATACTTTCTTTAATCCTTCGTAGTCGATCTGGGCTGGCAAGCTCCACAGCTTTTGTAATATCATACCTAGATTTATCTTTATCTTTTACGTACTTAAGACATAATGCTTCTGACAGATTCAATGTAGATATATCTTTTGTAGTATTTTGAAGTTTACGTTTTTTTATGTATTAAAGAAAATTAAGAATTAAAGAAAAATGTAGGGAAAAAGTCACTGCGAAAATTTCGTATTAACGAGAAGCAATAAATATTAGTAACAAGTGATGCAGTAAAAACAATTTTATAGAGAGAATAATTTCTTATCATATTTGGAACGCATCTTTGTTACATATATAAAATAATTTTTTATCTTTTAGTAATAAAATACATTTTATAACATAAAGTACAAGTCATTTTTCTCTTATTTTTGTAAATAAAGAAAATTAAGATTTGATCTTTCTATACGATTATATATATTTCAATGAAATAAGGCTACATACATATTTATAAGTAGGCACATATGCATACATTAACAAAAATATGTCAATCAGTTCCACTTATATTTACATTTTTGTGCTGTAAGATAACATAAAATATAAAATATATTAAAATTTTGGTAGCTTTTTTCCTTATTTGGCAATTTTTTTTAATTTTTGTTGCAAAAATATCTTGGCTGTGGCAGCGCTGGCTATAAGATTGTAACATCTTTCTTCAAATTTCAAGAAAACCTGTAATTTTTTGTGGCCAAATTTAGCTTAATTATTTAAAGTACTGTGTAGTAAATATGCTAAGAAAATATGGGCGTGACCATTTCTGCCCATTTTTAATTATTCTCTATTTTATTTGTAAAAAGTACCTAAATATAGGGTGTCTGAAAAACGGCAACTGCCGAAAAAGTAAAGTATCTGGAGGTCATTTTCTTACCTTTTTAATAGACAATAAATATACCTCTAAAACAATACCAAAAAAGTAGTGATCACATGGCAATATTTCTGACACTTCAATTCTAAAATGTTTTTTTTTCTCAAAATCACATTTTTTTGGACTTTCTAAGAAACTGTCGACTTTAAGCAGCTCCACCAGCTATAGTTCTTATCCAATTAAGAAAAACGTTTTTGAATTCTGATCAGTAAAATGGTCTTTATACGAAGTGTTCATTCATTTTACAAAATTTTGTAATCAAATTTTATATTTTTGCCACGGTTTTTGGGAAAAGGCGCCACAGTGCGCCGTACGATTAAATTAATATATTGTTCGTAGCCGGCGGCTGGTGTTAGCCGGCTTACAGCCCATCGGCTGTGTTATCTGGTTTGTGCTCATGTGCAAAAGCAAAACAAAAATAAATTGAGCAATCGTTCTCATTGTTTTTGTTTCACTCACTTCAAAGAACGAAACAAAACAAAATCAAACAATTTGTTTCGTTTATTTTCGTACTCTGCTTTTAAGTACAAAGAAATCAAAACAAAAATAAATTTATAACTATAATAGCGTCGATTATTTTTGTTACGAAAATCTTGTCCTAACTCCTAGCTATAAAATGTTTGGCGATGCCTGCACACACCGCTGATAATTATTTAGAATAGTCCAATTTGGTTTTGACGCCAACAATATAAATTGCCGATTATAACTTTGTTTATGGTCCTTCGCATCGAGTTTTAGCCACTCAAGACACAAAACGTCAGCAGTTTCGATCTCTTATTTAGCTTGTTTTGGTATTCCAACGGAATTGATGTTTTAGAATTAGTATTTTTTTTGTAAATTAAAATAATAAGATCACATAACATTTCAAAAGTAAAAAATCTTTTGCTTATTTCAAATATTATTTAATATTTTAAACACAGTTTTATCTTCAATTAATGACAAAAAAAAATGTGTTTTTATCGTTCTAGTTTATTTATCTCCACACCAAATCCTCTTATTTTTCTCTCGAAAATCTGTAAGGCAACATTTATTTAACTTTTTTGCAAAAATTTCAATTGCTTTCAATTATGTTTCGCAAAATAAGCAAAAAAACAAATGTTTCTAAACCATATATAAATATTATAATAAAACTTAAAAAAAAATTAAACCGACTTCAAAAATAAGCACTAAAAAGCTACTAATAATATAGATCTAGTTAAATAAAAGATTTTTATATATGTTACCAGTAGTAGGGAACTGCCAATTCGGGGACAATTAAAATTTTAAAATTTTGAAATTTTAATTACCCAAATTTTAAAATTCTTGGAAATTTGTGAAATTTGATACCCTACGAGGGTGGATCAATAAGTCCGTCCAACTTTTTGTTTACATAAGGAATTTTTTGTTTACATAAGGGGTTTTGTTTGTTTAATACATACGAGGGTGGATCAATAAGTCCAGTTTTTTTATGACCGTGAGAATTTGTATGTGTGTATGTTTGTGGGGTTACATTAATTGTGTGAATGGGTGATTTTTTTTTGTGGGGTGGATTAAGGGGTTTCATAAGATTAATATTTCATAAGTATATATGCCGACGGGAAAATCATGAAATGATTTTTCTTAATACCAACGGGAAAATCATGCAATGATTTTTCCTAATACTAATGGGTGTGAAATAGTGAAAATAAATTTTTCCTAATGCCTACGGCAATATATGAATATTTTTCCTAATGCCTACGGCAATATATGAATATTTTTCCTAATGCCTACGGCAATACATGATTATTATTTTTTTCCAAATGCCGACGGCAAAACATGATTATTATTTTCTAACACCAAAGGGAAAATTGCCAGCGTTGCTAGACTGTAGAAATTTCTTATCGTAATAATATATCAGTAATATCAGAGAAAATATTTTATTTATGTGTTCACATGTATGTGAACACCCATACTTGTGTTCACATGTATGTGAACACCCATACTTGTGTTCACATGATATGTATGTATGTATGTATGTATGTATGTATGTGTATGTATGTATGTATGTATGTATGTATGTGTATGTATGTATGTATGTGTATGTATGTATGTATATGTATGTATGTATGTATGTATGTATGTATGTATGTATGTGTATGTATGTATGTGTGTATGAATGTGCGATCGTGGGTACTTGTGTGTGGAATATTTTGTAGAATACATATATATTTTGCAAGGTAGTCATTTTCTTTGTCTACGATTATTTTAAAGCAGCAAACTAAGTACAGTCAGCAGCAGAGAAACAAAAAGTAAAATTTATGAATGCTGCAAGGATACTGCTTCTAATTTTAGTATAAATACGCCAACATTTCTAACCAACATATCAGTACGTTATTGTATTTACAAGAAGTATCATCAGCAATTGTGTTAAAGTGAAATAATAATAAAATAATTAAAAATGAGTTCATAAGGTTATCAGTGTAATACATGTAATAAGGTATACAAATACCAAAAGTCCTTTTTGGAGCATGTTAAAAACCATAGTGTACAGAATCAAGTGGTCGTAAGCCGGGGCATAAATCCAGAGCTACCGCAGACATCTCTTCAAAATCACCAAAATCCATCATCATCATTTATTCATCAACAATATCCTTCTCTTCAGTATCCTCAATATCAGTTACCATTAAATTTTCAACAATACGGTATGCCATGGAATAATCAGTTTTTGGGATACAATTATAATCCCAATGTGATGCAATGGCAGCCTCTTAATTATCATCAACAAGAGTACCAGCATCAACAACAAGATCATCAACATCAAGCTCAACAACAACAACAACAAGCTCAACAACAGGGTGTGGGTATCCTTGGAGGTAATTTATTCGACGATGCTATGGACATAAGCTTACCGGAAAGTGATGGAGAAGTAGAAGAAAGAAGAGAAGAAACTCTGCCAACTCCAAGAAATACTTCGAATGCTAGAACAGAAGAAGTCGAAGCGAATGTGCGATATTATAAAATATCGAAAGCATTCAAAAATCATATTGCCACTTATGCAATTTTAAACAAAAAAGACCAACTTTTGTTGGAAGAATTTGTTAAAGAAAACAAAAATGTTTTTATGGAGAGACTTCAAGTGAATTTAAGTAAGCATTTAATAATTAAATTTCATGTGAGTATTGTGGCGGAGTATATCAAAATTGTTGGAGAAGAATTGGAGTTGTGCATAATATCACATGTAGCCAAAATGAGTCTGCTGACGAAGGCAGATAGCATTGAAGAATTATTCCGTAAGCAGGTTGCGGAGATTTCAACCAAAATGTCCGAATTTGAAGAGCGAGATTCTGGTTGGACTTTGTCACGCATAGTCCGAGCAGAAATCAACATCAACAAATCTTCGCTCGTCAAAGGATCGAACTGGATATCCACACCTCAAAAATTAGCAAGAAAATTTGCTTGCATCAACATTGAAAATAATGATGACTACTGTTTCAAGTGGTGCCTAATTGCTGCCGTTGATACCACGACATACGATCGACCAAAACGTTGCAGTTCTTATAATATTCAAGACATTGCTGCAGAGACGATTGTTACGCGAAATAGTGTAGCGTTAAATTTCAAAAATTTACGCTTCCCATTAGGATTAAACAAAATCAAAGAGTTCGAGGTGAACAATCCAGCAATAAGTATTAACGTATTCGGCTATGATGAGGGAGCCAATCAGATTATTGGTCCTTATTATGTCACCAAGGACGAAAAAATTAGCCATGTAAACTTGTTGCTTTTGGAAAATGGTGAAGTTCATCACTATATTTTGATAAAAGATATATCAAGGTAAGTTAAAAAACTACACAAAACTTTAATTTAATGATACATATACCTGTTTTTTATATTTTATAATAGATACATTTTACTTATAAACTTTTATTTTACTTTTTTATCATTCACAGACTTTTACGGAATCAGCTAACACAGAATGGACACAAACTACACTTCTGCAATAGCTGTCTCCAGTATACTCATACGGAGACCATCATGAGTACACATAAGGAGGAATGTGGGAAGATAGTCACAACTATGCCATCAGGTCCGGATGCCATTCTTAGTTTTAAGGGACATCAACGAAAAATGGATATCCCTTTTGTTGTTTACGCGGACTTCGAATGCATCTTAGAGGATATAATTGATAGTGTAAGTAGTAAAACAAATTTAATAAAAAGGCACACACCTTGTGCCTTTAGTTATTATATTAAGTGTATGCATAGTAATAATTTAGATAAGTTTAGGATATATACGGGGGAAGATGCTTCAAAAAAATTTGTAGCATATTTAATTAAGGATTGTGAAGAAATATATAACAACCACTTAGTTAACAATAGACAAATGGATACTTTATCCCCTTCGGATACTTATAATTTTTATAGTGCGGTGAATTGCCATATTTGCCAAAAATTTTTAGGCAAAGATCGTGTTAGAGATCACTGCCACATTAGTGGCAAATTTAGAGGTGCAGCCCACAACAACTGTAATTTAAATTACCAAATTCCCAAGTTTATACCAGTTTACTTCCACAATTATTCAAATTATGACTCACATCTTTTCATTAAAGAATTAGGTGAAATTTCATTGCAACTGAAAGTACTCCCTCTCAATAAGGAACTTTATATATCCCTCTCCCAATTCACAGAAATGAGTGATGGCCATAAGCTTGAAATAAGATTTCTTGATACTATACGCTTTATGGCTGAGAGTTTGGAATCATTAGCCTGCAATTTGTCGGTTAATGATTTCAGCACTATAAGGTCCTTATTTCAGTCAGAAAAAGAATTTCAGCTTATTAAGAAAAAAGGTATTTTCCCGTATGAGTACCTAAATTCATTCGAAAAATTACATGAATGCCAGCTGCCTTCACGCAGTGATTTTTTTAATAAGTTGAATAATAAAGAGTGTTCTTTAGAGGAATACTCACATGCTGTAGAGGTATGGAATACTTTTGGTTGTGAAACAATGAAAGATTACATGGAACTTTACTTAAAAACAGACGTCCTCTTACTGACAGATATTTTCGAGAACTTTAGAAAAGTTTGTAAGGGTATTTATGAGCTCGATCCTTGCCAGTATTATACAGCACCTGGCCTTTCCTGGGATGCAATGCTCAAATATACAAAAATTGAGTTAGAATTATTGACAGACATAGATATGTACAATTTTATGAAAAAAGGTATACGTGGGGGAATAGTACAGTGTAGTCAAAGATATTCGAAAGCAAATAATAAATATTTGCAAGATTTCGACAAAGAAAAGCCCTCAGAATTTCTCGTCTATTTAGACGCTAACAATTTGTATGGATGGGCGATGTCGGAATATCTTCCTCATGGTGGGTTCAGATGGTTATCACAAGACGAGTTGAATCTGGATCCAAACAGCATAGCTGATAATGGAACAGACGGTTATGTATATGAGGTTACGTTGGATTATCCTTCTCATTTACACGACTTGCATAATGATCTTCCTTTTTGCGCTGAAAATAAGAAACCTATGCGAGCGAAGTATAGCAAGTTGATAACCGATTTCTCTACAAAGCAATCATATGTGATACACTTTAGAGTTGGCAAACAGTGCTTAGAATATGGCTTAGTTTTAAAGAAAACTCATCGTATTCTAGCATTTAAACAATCTCCATGGTTAAAAGGCTATATTGACCTAAATACCAGACATAGAGCCACTGCTAAAAATGCTTTTGAAAAAAATTTTTTCAAACTACTTAATAATGCAGTGTATGGTAAGACCATGGAAAATGTGGATAAGAGGAGAGATGTTAAAATTGTTAATAATTGGGAGAGAACGAATTGCAATCATTTAGGTGCCCAAGATTGGATATCAAAACCAAATTTTCATAGTTTATCTATATTTTCTGAAGATCTTGTAGCAATCGAAATGACTAGAGTCAAAACCTGCTACAATAAACCAATTTACTTAGGATTTTGTGTACTCGAGCTGTCAAAATGGAAAATGTATAATTTCCATTACGGGTACATGCAACCTAAGTTTAAGACAAACCTCTCATTAAACTATATGGACACGGACTCTTTTATATATTCAATAAAGACTGACGACTTTTACGCTGACATAAAAAATGACATTCATGAACAATTTGATACATCGGACTATCCTACAGACAATATTTATAATTTCCCAATAGTAAATAAAAAAGTAATTGGTATGATGAAGGATGAAAATTGCGGTAAGATAATGACAGAGTTTGTTGGGCTGCGCTCAAAAATGTATTCATTCAGTGTAGAAAACCAAAATGACATTAAAAAATCGAAGGGGGTAAAGAGAGCCATATTAGATAAATATAGTTTAGATACATATAAGAATTGCCTATTTAATAAGATTAATGTGTATGATAGTATGTTAACATTTAAATCTAAGCTACATCAATTATATACTAGCGAATTAAATAAGGTAGTATTAAGCTATGGAGATGATAAGAAAAAAATTAGATCAAATAATATAAACACTTATGCATGGTATCGTTTTCGTATTAAGGAAACTAACCCTGAATACGAACTTGACATGTTGCTAGATGAGATTGCTAAAATGCAAGAAAATCTTAGTTAATTAGTTAAGAAAAAATATTGTATTTGTATCCTATTTATTAAGAAAAATTGTTGTATATAAAATCTTAGTTAATTAGTTAAGAAAAAATATTGTATTTGTATCCTATTTATTAAGAAAAATTGTTGTATATAAAATCTTAGTTAATAAGAAAAAATATTGTATTTATATCCTATTTAATCAGAAAAATTGATGTATATAAAATCTTATTTATTAAGAAAAATTCTTTTATTGTTGTTAAAATGAATGTAAAAAAGTCTAAGAAATATTATTGTATTTAAATCCTATTTATTAAGAAAAGTTATTGTAAATAAACTATTGAAAAAAGAATGGAAAATGTGAATGGTTTTTTTTATTTCTTTATTGGCTTTACTTCGTTGGATCAAAAATTTTTGTTTTTGCTTATTTGCAAATTCTTGTTTTCATGTCGCTTAAACATGCACAGTCTTGTTTTCATATCACTTAAACATGCACAGTCTTGTTTTCAGGTCACTTAAATATGCACAGTCTTGTTTTCTTTGAGAGGTTCTGCACAAGAGAAATTGAATTTCACAATATGAAATTCCATTAGATATTTTCATAAAGAGAAATAATTTAGATAATCGGATAAATCCTCATATTTTTCACTACATACAAGTTTCTGTTATTTTATATTCGAACAGATGATTCCTAGTTTTCCTTTAGAAAAAAATAATACAAATCAAGGAATATTTTAATAATTCAATTTTATTTTATTTTATTATTTATACAATTTTATTTCATTTTTATTTAATTTATTTATAATGATGGAAACATTTCGTAATATCCAATTATTAGATGTTCTAGTATATTTTTTCTTAAAAAATATATGGTACATCTGCAAGTATCAGGTCCCTCCTCACACTCAGGATGATACCAAGGACAGCTGGGGAAGTGTCCTTCAGTGTTGTCTTCATCTTCCATGACACCATATTCTTCATTCTCATCCAGCATATTTTGGAAACATCTTATCATCTCCCAATGATCAAAAAGCCTGAAGCTTTCAAAATCTGTTATAAATTGATTAAGAGTACGTCTAATTTGGCTCATTTTATTTGCTGATGAATGAATGATGATGAATGTTGGAAGGTTCCTTTAAGACTAATTTGTTCTGTAAATTTTTAAAATATCTATATGGTCTTTAAAATATCTATACTATCATCTCTATACCATATTTGTTTTTAGCACTCTATCTCTCTCTAACCCTTTTTTTCTCATTATTCCATACTTATTTTTACTACTCTATCTCTCTCTAACCGTTTTCTCTCTATAAATATCTCTTTCTGTCTATCACTATCCCCCACTTATTTAATATTTCACCACAATTATTTTCGATTAGCCTTTTTGAAGTCATCATCGGTACTTTTAAGATCATTTCAATTTAAACATTCAAAGTGATAAGAAGTAAATAAAAAATAAAAAAAAAAATGGACTCCACAACAAATCTAATTGCAAAATTTAATGCTCTAAATAACAAAACTTTAATACACGTAAAGGAGCTTGATTCTTCAACGAAATATACTATTAGAAATGTGGTACGTGTAACAACTAAATATGGACCAACCCTAAAAGTTGAAATGAATAAACACATAATGTTCCTGCCCAAACGATATAATATTTTAACTGATGACGATATCAAAGATCTCTCAAGCGGATCATATTGCCTAAGTAGAGAAGGTGAAGAAAACCTAATTGTCGAGAGTGAGCTGAGTGAATTTCTAATTCAAAATTCCCAATTTCCTGTTTGGCAATAATATATTAATTATGTATTTTAAATTATGAATAAAAAGACATTAAAGAGTTTTGTAAAATATAAATTTTTGTGTTTTATTTAATATTTTCAGTTATTTCATAAAGAAATTTAAGACATAAATGTCCACAGGTAAATGTATTGAAATTCTGATGCTGATTATAGTTGTATTTTATATTTGCACCAAGATATTTGACTACTTCCCAAGGAGTTTGTAAGTTTCCAAAGCTGTCGAAATATTCTTTTTCATTGTTGTTTTTATAGTATGCTACCCAATGTGTACCAGGTCCTGTTGATACATCTAAGTTGATTATTCCACATTCAATTTTCTTTGTTCGTTTTGGTAGAGTATTCAACATGAAAACTCCTCTAAAATATGGAATTTTTATAGAGAAACGGTTTAGGTCCACATCAGATAGTGGTCTGTTGGGCAGCATCTTTAAGAGTTTTTTGATTCCTCTTTGTGAACTAAACCATAACCTTTTTTATATGGTTTTAAGTAAAGTCCTTTTCCCACTGCTATAGATTCCATCGCTTTATTATGTCTAGTTGCTTCATCAAGTTGATTTTTTGCATTCTTTGTTGCATTTACAGCTTTAGCTATGGCAGCACCTCCAGTTGTTAGACTACCAATTGCACCCAGAGCAGTTAAAATCGGTATTAGAGGTAAAAAACCACCGATTTTTGGATCACGTATTACACGTGGAACTACAATTTGAGACTTTCTTCCTTTTAATGATTTGTTAATAGTTTTTCGTGCAATTTTAATAGCTGAGTTAATATCTAATGGTTTTTCCTTCTTTAGTATTTTTGTTGCAGCTCTAATTGATGTTCTAAATAGTTTTTTATCATTTGGCTTGTTCTTTTTAGCATTTTTCTTTTTCTCCACACCCATACCAAATTTAGTTTTGGTTTTCATTGCGTTAGTAACCATATATGCAAATGATTTTTCTGCAAGACTACTGTCTTTTGCTAAAACTCGATTCCTAGCTGAATTTTCAAGTATTTTATCAGCTTTATGTCTAGTACTTAAATCCTTATTTTTTGAATACGCAATATCGTGATTTTTACAAGCAGAGTCCAATAAATTAATACCTATGTCACCTCGATTTAAACGTTTTTGTAGTTTTGTTCCAGGTCCACAGTACTGATACCCCGGAAGATGAAGCTCAACAGGTAGAGAGTTTATTATTTTATCTAGTATACCTCCTCCAACGAAGGTGTTTTTATGACTAAACGTTTTCTGATATCGTATAACCATATTATCTAATTTTTTCTATAATAAGAGGTAACATTTATAAAATGTATTTAGTTACAAAAATGCAGTTAGTGAAACAACATAAAAATATTTTAGTTCGTAATATTGACGATTCAGTCAACATCAGTTCAAAAATAAAGCATAGCCCCCTCTTACCAAATTCTATTCGTGCTCTAATAGTTGGACCATCAAAATGTGGAAAGACTAATGTTATGATTGGCTTACTAGAAAGTCCTAATGGACTCAAGTTTGAAAACATCTATTTATACTCAAAATCTCTATATCAACCCAAATATGAATACCTGAAGAAACTAATTTCACCAATTAAAGGAATGGGATATTATACATATACAGATAATGAATCAGTTATTCCACCTGACGAAGCTAAAACTAATTCAATTATGATATTTGATGATGTTGCATGTGAAAAGCAGAATAATATACGTACATATTTTTGTATGGGGCGACATAGGGATGTTGATTCATTCTACTTGTGTCAAACTTATACTAGAATTCCCAAGCATTTAATAAGAGACAATGCCAATGTTATTATAATGTTTAAACAAGATGAGACAAATATGAAGCATGTTTATAGAGATCATGTTGGTGGCGATATGAGTTATGAAAAGTTTCATGAAATTTGTCGAGAGTGTTGGAAGGATAAATATGGATTTTTGGTGATTAGCAAAGATAATGAATTAAATGATGGACGCTACAGAATGCAATTTGACTATTTCATAACTATATAAACTACTCTTCACAAACATTTACTTTAGTTATTAATCTAACCTTAAACTTGATACATCTATTTGCTATAATCTCATCTGATACCTGATAAGCTGATCTGAAAACCAGACCAGCTACCTAATAAACTGATTTGATACCTGATAACCTGATCTGAAAACCAGACCAGGTCCTGAAAAGCTGATCTGAAAACCAGACCAGGTCCTGAAAAGCTGATCTGAAAACCAGACCAGGTCCTGAAAAGCTGATCTGAAAACCAGACCAGGTCCTGAAAAGCTGATCTGAAAACCAGAACAGGTCCTGAAAAGCTGATCTGAAAACCAGACCAGGTCCTGAAAAGCTGATCTGAAAACCAGACCAGGTCCTGAAAAGCTGATCTGAAAACCAGACCAGGTCCTGAAAAGCTGATCTGAAAACCAGACCAGGTCCTGAAAAGCTGATCTGAAAACCAGACCAGGTCCTGAAAAGCTGATCTGAAAACCAGACCAGCTCCTGATAAGCTGATCTGAAAACCAGACCAGCTCCTGATAAGCTGATCTGAAAACCAGACCAGCACCTGATAAGCTGTTCTGAAAACCAGACCAGCTCCTGATAAGCTGATCTGATAGCTGATACCTGATCTAATAGCTGATACCTTTTATTTATTAAACATGGATGAGAAAATTTTAAAACAGTTGGTGTTGACAAGAAATGTCTTGAAGAAAAAGCTTCGTAGTATAAAAACTGGTGAAATAGATACACGTGAACAACTAAGAGACACATTTAAACCTATAACAGAACCACTGAAAGAATTCATAAATAGTTCTAAAAAAATTAAAAGAATTCCCATTAAAGAAGAAAATAAAATGAAGACAGAATTTGAAAATAATACAAGTTTAAAGTCTGAAAAACCATCACTCAAGATAGAGACAAGTACACCAAAGAAACTAGCAGAAGGAACAATATTTGATAATACCACCTTATTTAACGAAACTAATACTAAAAATGATGATGATGATGATGATGATGATGATGAAGAAGATGATTTTTACTCACAAACTTCCAATACAGAAGATACTTATACTGATTTATCAGTATTGGAAGGAAGAAATGAATTAGATACAAACTATGGTCCACATAAAGATTTTAATAATGAATGGAAATTTGGTGATAGTAAACTTACACTTAATGAAGATAAAATAGATGTTGGTGGTCAAATATGTGCTCTAACACCAGGACTATTTTCTCTAATGTTTCATAAAATACCAAAAAATTATGATAAATTTGAACTCGAAATCTATAAAAAGATTTTAATTACTACTAATGCATATAGAAGAGACTATAAACCTGATGGTCAAATTAAGGGTACTAGAGGATATAAATATAAACATATTATTAAGAAATTTATTGACGAGAAAAACCAAAAGAATTTAAGTGAATCAACAGGATCTAAGCCAAAAGGTAGCTACTTAGGTGATGGAATGATGGAATTTAACATTCATAAGCCCAACTATATATACTGGGATGATCCAAATGAGCTAGTAGATCGACTTCGACTACTGCTCGCATCACAAGCTGCAGGTCATAATAATCACAATAACGAGATTATATCAATTATTGAAGAACTACGTGAAGCTAATATAATACATTAACTTTAATAAAGTATATAAAGCATGTCTGTTGATAAATTTGGACATTATTTAAACGATACTAGCAACATAGTTTCTTTGAAAAATGCACCTAAACTGCTGGGGTTCTTTGTGGATACGAACAACAACATTGATGTCCAAAACAAAAGGATCAAAAATGTTGCAAAAGCTGTGGAGGAAAACGATGTTATCAATAAATTGTTTCTGCAAACTCAAATCGAAAAACTAGAAGAGAAATTATTAGCATACTTTAAGAGAGACAGTACTATAATTCAAGAAAATATTCAAATACAAATTGAGGATCTACATCGCGAAACAAAATTAGATATAGAAGAAAATTATAAAATTGAAAAAGATATTCTAAAAATTAAAACATCCTTTGAAGAACAAATTGAACAGCTTAATGAGAAAATTTATAGATTAGAAAATTACATGTTTGTATCAATATCTGAAAGTGCTTCAACTAGATCACAACACTCTCCAAAAAATCTCTAAAAACAACTTAATGTCTTCAAAAAGAAATTTAGTAAACGAACTCCATAAGCAAGCACGAAAACATTTTGTGCGTCGCAGAGTTGTAATGAAAGGAATAGATGATCTTTGGCAAGCTGATTTAGTTGAAATGGGGAACTATTCTAAAGAAAATAGAAATTATCGATTTTTGCTGACTATAATTGACACATTCTCAAAATTTGCATGGGCAATACCGCTAAAAACAAAAACTGCACTCGAAACAACCAACGCAATGGAAAATATTTTTGAATTGGGGCGAATACCAAAAAACACACAAACAGATGATGGTAAAGAATTTTTCAACAAAAACTTTGAAAAATTAATGCATAAACACAACATTAATCACTACTCAACATATAGCATTATGAAAGCATCAATAGTAGAACGATTTAATAGAACACTAAAAGGAATGATGTGGAAAGAATTTAGCTATAATGGTTCTTATAAGTGGATTGATATATACAAAGATTTACTTAATACCTACAATAGAAAAGTTCATCGTACCATTAAAATGCCTCCAATTAAAGTCAACTCAACAAATGAGGAAAAGCTGCTAAATACAGTATACAGTCATATGAAAATGTATAAAATGTCAAAATTTAATGTAGGAGATCATGTACGCATAAGCAAATATAAGCATACATTTGAAAAAGGTTATACTCCAAATTGGACTACAGAAATTTTCACAATTACAAGAGTTCAAAATACAAATCCTGCAACATACATATTAGAAGACTATCTTGGTAATCCTATTAAAGGTGGATTCTATACTGACGAACTTTCAAAAACCAGATTTCCAAATACATATCTAGTTGAAAAGGTGCTTAAAATTAAAGGGAAGGAGGTATATGTTAAATGGCTGGGATTTTCCAATCAACACAATTCATGGATAAGTAAAGATGAAATATTATAGATGGAAGAAAAACTAAATCAACAACAACATCATAGCAAAACAATAATAGCATTAATATTAAGAAACTAATGTTAATTTTAAAATAAGAAAATGAAATAAATATGTAAATTATGCTTATAAACCATACTCTCTACTAAACTTTATTTAATTGTAATCAGTCTGTTATAATGTCAATAACACTTACTCTGAGCTCTAACTCATCAGAATTATCTGCTAGTTACTTTCCTCCTATTGAATTACATGGTACATATGAGTGTGCTCTGACTGATTTTCATTTATACAACAGTATTCCAAATGTAGACACCTACAACAATATGTTTCATATAGGAGAACATACAATAGAAATATCAATTGGATCTTACGAATTAAATGATATAGTTGATTTTATAGAAGAGCAATACAAACTACTCTGTCCAGCAAATAAGATTTTTATTGAAGCTAATAACAATACAATGCAAGTTAAAGTTAATAGTTCCAAGGATACTGTATATTTTAATAAAGACAATACAATTGGAAAACTTTTAGGATTCAATAGCAAAATCCTAACACCAAACAAATATTATTATTCAGATCTTCCAGTTAATATTTTTAAAGTAAATCTCTTGCGAGTTGAAAGTAGTATCGCTATTAACACATATATGAATAGCTCCAAATCGCATACACTTCATGAATTTCCGATTAATGTGCCTCCAGGCTATAAAATAGATGAGGTTCCAAGAAATCTCATCTATTTACCTGTGAACACCAGAGAGATAAGTTCACTAGCGCTGCGCGTAGTTGATCAACACGGTGATTTAATTAATTTCCGAGGAGAGGAAATTACAATACGAATACATTTAAGGCCAACTAAATAATGCTAATATACAACACAAATACATTGAAAAATATAGCAGCAAGAACAACAACAACATTAAAGCGACCAGTACAACAAAAAGCATTAACAACATCAAATATAAATTTTCTAAAGTCCTTGAATTTTAAATTGAAGACAAAATGAGTTCAATAATAGATGTCTTAGATAAGCCCTTGTCTGATGAGAATATAATCAAAAAGGACTATCATACATATGTACCATACTTACAATCTTACAACAATAATGATGAAATTAGAATTTCAATACAAAATCAAGATTTGTACGTGCTACCCAGTGAAAGCTACATTTATGTAGAAGGTTTTGTTGCTGATGATAATAACTCTAAGTCTACTTCATCTTCAGACAACTTTATATTAAAAAACAACTTTGTGGCATATCTATTTGATGAAATTCGCTATGAGCTCAATGGAATTGAAATTGATCATACAAGATATTTAGGAGCCACAAGCACCATAAAAAATTTGGTTTCTATGTCACCAACAGAAAGCAACGTGATGCAAAATGCTGGATGGAACAAAATTGACGATGTCACTCTTGTAAATGGATTTTTCAATTTCTATGTACCTCTAAAAATGCTCCTAGGATTCGCTGAAGACTACAACAAAGTTATACTAAATGGAAAACATGAATTGATACTCTTGCGTAATAAGAACGATGAAGATCTTGTACGCTCGAGTGTTTCTACTAAAAAAGCTAAACTTACAATTTCACTAATCTCATGGAGAATCCCACATGTACAATTATCCGACTTTAGCAAATTGAATATGATTAAAATTATTAACAATGGTGCTTCTATACCTATGGCATTTCGCAGTTGGGATTGTCATGTCAATCCACAATTAAATATGGGGACTAGCCATATTTGGAATGTTAAACTGGCTGCAAATAGAGAACGCCCTCGTTTTGTATTGATTGCTTTTCAACAAGAAAATAAGTTTGTTCATTGTGATTTGACTAATTTAAAAGTACATTTAAATTCAGTCTCATATCCATATGATGACCTTAACATAAAGTTCAAAAATGAACGATATGCAATTCTATATGACATGTATCTAAGATCTCAACAAAGCTACTATATGAAAGAATCTCAACCGCTTCTAACTGCACCAGAGCTTAAGACAAAAGCTCCTATTATTGTAGTAGATGTCAGTCATCAGAATGAATCACTCAATAATGGACCGATTGATATAAAAATAGAATTTGAAACAGCAACTAATATTGCAGCAAAAACATCAGCTTACTGTATTCTTATTCATGATCGTATAATAGAATATGTACCCATCAAAGGACAAGTTCGAAAAGTCTTATAAATTGAGTAATATGGAAAACAACATAATTTTCATAGACGTACAAGGTTTCAAAAGTAATTCAAATGATTTCATCGCAAAAGAAGTAGCAATTGTTTTCAACAATTATGAATATAACAATTTCATTATAAAACCCCCATTTGATATCAAATGCTTATCAATAGAAAAGCAAAGAGAAGCAAAGTGGCTAACAAAAAACTATCATCACCTAAGCTGGACTGCTGGATCAGTTTCATTTCAAAGCGTTTGCAATTTTATAAAAGCCAACGCAAGATGTTCTAAAATTTATGTAAAAGGTGAAGAAAAAAGACGCTGGTTGGAAAAAATTTTATGCCGAAAAATTTCTAACGTTGAGGATATAGGCTGCATCAACTTTAAACAAATGGAAATCAAGTATCCAGAATATTTTTATTGTAATTATCATAAATTTGGTGCTTGCGCACTAAAAAATGCTATTTTACTAACAAAATAAATGTCTTGCTTTAATTAAACTTTTTCACTTTTTAAAATATGAATGTATGTATTATTATAAAATTTTATAAAATTTTAAACAATAAATGTATAAAAAATAAAATAAAATAAAATGTGTTTTCTTATTTCAAATACAAACAACATAAAGGAAAGAGAAGGAAGTGGGGAGGAGGAGAAGTTAACTTTTTTTTTGCTTACTTGCAAATGCTTGGTTTTTGTTTCTCTGCTGCTGAGTGTACTTAGTTTGCTGCTTTAAAATAATCATAGACAAAGAAAATGATTACGTTGCAAAATATATATGTATTCTACAAAATATTCTACGCACAAGTACCCACGATCGTACATTCATACATGCACACATACATACACATACATACAAAAACATACATACATATACACATCCATACATATACACACACATACATACATACATACATATTTCTTAAACAAATACACAAAATATTAAATTACCAATGACAATAAAGCTGGACCCCCCAACCAACAGTTATTAGGGGGTTCACATACATGTGAACACATAAATAAAATAATTAAATAAATTAATTTAATTTATTTAAATATTTTATTTATAAACAATTTATTAGAGTGATGAAATCACACACACACACAAACACGATTCATATGAGAATCGTCTAGTAGTCGTCAAATCTATTTTCTCTGATATTACTGATATATTATTACGATAACAAATTTCTACAGTCTGGCAACACTGGCAATTTTCCCTTTGGTATTAGAAAATAATAATCATGTTTTGCCGTCGTCATTTGGAAAAATAAAAATCATGTTTTGCCGTCGGCATTTGAAAAAAATAATAATCATGTTTTGCCGTCGGCCTTAGGAAAAATATTCAAGCATTGCCGTAGGCATTAGGAAAAATATTCATATATTGCCGTAGGCATTAGGAAAAATATTCATATATTGCCGTAGGCATTAGGAAAAATATTCATATATTGCCGTAGGCATTAGGAAAATATAATAATCATGTTTTGCCGTCGGCATTTGGAAAAAAATAATAATCATGTATTGCCGTAGGCATTAGGAAAAATATTCATATATTGCCGTAGGCATTAGGAAAAATATTCATATATTGCCGTAGGCATTAGGAAAAATTAATTTTCACTATTTCACACCCATTAGTATTAGCAAAAATCATTGCATGATTTTCCCGTTGGTATTAAGAAAAATCATTTCATGATTTTCCCGTCGGCATATATACTTATGAAATATTAATCTTATGAAACCCCTTAATCCACCCCACAAAAAAAAATCACCCATTCACACAATTAATGTAACCCCACAAACATACACACATACAAATTCTCACGGTCATAAAAAAACTGGACTTATTGATCCACCCTCGTATGTATTAAACAAACAAAACCCCTTATGTAAACAAAAAATTCCTTATGTAAACAAAAAGTTGGACGGACTTATTGATCCACCCTCGTAGGGTATCAAATTTCACAAATTTCCAAGAATTTTAAAATTTGGGTAATTAAAATTTCAAAATTTTAAAATTTTAATTGTCCCCGAATTGGCAGTTCCCTACTACTGTTACCTACAGTGCCTTTTGAAGTTGGTGCCAGCAACATTGGTAACTAAGCACATACATATTGTGACGAACAGTTTGCACACAAACTGATGTCAGACCCTGTAAAAAAATATACAAAAGAATAAAACACGCAAACAACACATCCAACAAAATAATTTACAAGCAAAGGGATTAACGGTCACTAACAAAAATATACATACATACAAACATGTACATTAAAATAAGTTAGGGAGAATAGAAACAACAAAACATAATCATACAGAAATCTCTGTGAGTATTACAACAATAATGTAAAGGGAAAAATAGTATTAAAGGCCGAAGAATTTGCAAACAATGATCAGTCGTTGCGTAGACATCAGTTGATCAGGATGAATCCGGGTAAGTTAGTATTCAACTATCAAACATTGTTAGCGATTAACTAGTCGCTAAACAATACAGTAGAACCTAGATAAGTAGATATTAATGCACATTGTTAGCGATTGCCTAGTCGCGAAACAATACTAGAACACGGATAAGTAGATATTAATAAACATTGTTAGCGGTTTCATAGCCGCGAAACAATACAGTAGAACATGGATCAGAAGATATTAATAAACATTGTTAGCGATTGCCTAGTCGCGAAACAATACAGTAGAACCTAGATAAGTAAAAATTAATAAATATTGTGAACGATTTCCTAGTCGCGAAACAATTCAGTATAACCTGGATAAGTAGATATTAGTACAGATTGTTAGCGATTGCCTAGTCACGAAACAATACAGTAGAAACTGGATAAGTAGAATGTCCATAAGGTTCCAATTATGCTAACAAGGCACTATATAGAACCACAGGAGTAATGGAAAAAGTGACCTCGGAAGCATAGAAGCTAACTCGCAGGAAACCAAGTAAAAACTAATCCGAGAAGCTGAGAGGCCATAAGCGAAACAGATGGTATAATAC
This sequence comes from Tachina lurida, assembly GCA_944452675.1. Lineage (NCBI taxonomy): Eukaryota > Metazoa > Arthropoda > Insecta > Diptera > Tachinidae > Tachina > Tachina lurida. The sequence goes on from OX101756.1 coordinate 60,350,193, forward strand.
TACGGAACTGAAGTCAAGTGAATTGTATTTCAGAAAAAACTAAATTTATTTTAGTTAATTATTATTTTTCGAACTGTATTTGTTTCTATATTCTTATGAATTGAATAGGCTAAAGTTCGTAACGCTTTTTAAGCCAAATTACATGTGATAATTATTAATGAACAAATAACATCAAAGTTAGTTGTAAATATTCTGACAACAACACATAGTTGAACGGAACAGCCAGCCGTTTTCGAAGGCCACTAAACCTTCCTCATCAGCGTTCTTCTGTGTTTTGGTCCACCGTGTGTGGTGTCAGTTGATGTAGATGTCTGCCTTATATACATAACCTTATTGCAAATGGAATATGTGAATTGGTTTGATTCATTGCATTTCAATTTGCTCATGTGTTTTGTAATGAAGGCTCAAAGTTACCATCTCTATATTTACAACAGTCTTACCATTGTCTTTGGTTCTTTACTAACTATGCACATGTTTGTTAATTTGCTTATTTTTGTTCTATTTAAGACAAACTTTTTTGGTTTGTTACTATTAAGTATATTTTTATTTAATTTTTGCCACAAGCCAATGACTATTAATTTTTAATTGTTTCTATATTCTTATGAATAGAACAGGCTAATGTTCGTAACGCTTTTTAAGCCAAATTACATGTGATAATTATTAATGAACAAATAACTTTGATGTTGTAAATATTCTGAAGCCAACACATAGTTGAACGGAACAGCCAGCCGTTTTCGAAGGCCACTAAGCCTTCCTCATCAGCATTCTTCTGTGTTTTATTCCACTGTGTGTGGTGTCAGTTGATGTAGATGTTTGCCTTATATAAGAAACTTTATTGCAAATGGAATATGTGAATTGGTTTGATTCATTGCATTCTAATTTGCTCATGTGTTTTGTAATGAAGGCTCAAAGTTACCATCTCTATACTTACAACAGTCTTACCATTGTCGTTTGTTCTTTACTAACTATGCACATGTTTGTTAATTTGCTTATTTTTGTTCTATTTAAGACAAACTTTTTTGGTTTGTTACTATTAAGTATATTTTTATTTAATTTTTGCCACAAGCCAATGACTATTAATTTTAGTCAATTTAATTATTTTTCGAACTGTATTTGTTTCTATATTCTTATGAATTGAACAGGCTAATGTTCGTAACGCTTTTTAAGCCAAATTACATGTGATAATTATTAATGAACAAATAACATCAAAGTTAGTTGTAAATATAAGGCAGACATCTACATCAACTGACACCACACACAGTGGAATAAAACACAGAAGAACGCTGATGAGGAAGGTTTAGTGGCCTTCGAAAACGGCTGGCTGTTCCGTTCAACTATGTGTTGTTGTCAGAATATTTACAACTAACTTTGATGTTATTTGTTCATTAATAATTATCACATGTAATTTGGCTTAAAAAGCGTTACGAACATTAGCCTGTTCTATTCATAAGAATATAGATAACTCTTTTTATTTATATTACAGATACAAATTATTGAAATATTTTTAATACTAATGTTAATTTACAATATTATTTTATAGTATTATATATTATAATATGACATTGAGTTATTTTTCAACTTCTGCTGATACTTCAGTAACTTTTACATTAGATGGTACTGCTTCTTTTTTGGCAGAGGTAACCTTTTTATATCCATAACGCTAAAGGCTTCTTCTATGCTATACTTTGTGGGTAATGCATTCGGAGGAGTTGGAATACTTTCTTTAATCCTTCGTAGTCGATCTGGGCTGGCAAGCTCCACAGCTTTTGTAATATCATACCTAGATTTATCTTTATCTTTTACGTACTTAAGACATAATGCTTCTGACAGATTCGATGTAGATATATCTTTTGTAGTATTTTGAAGTTTACGTTTTTTTATGTATTAAAGAAAATTAAGAATTAAAGAAAAATGTAGGGAAAAAGTCACTGCGAAAATTTCGTATTAACGAGAAGCAATAAATATTAGTAACAAGTGATGCAGTAAAAACAATTTTATAGAGAGAATAATTTCTTATCATATTTGGAACGCATCTTTGTTACATTCGGTCAAATGTCAGCCGATGAACTTAAATGTCTTATATTCATCATTGGTTTAAATTCATCAAAAGATGCCGAGTTGCGTGGAAAACTTTTGAATTCCTTAGAGACGTCTACAGATTGTCTTCAACTTGAGACACTTGTCACAGAGGCTCAAAGATTTAAAATGCTAAAAGAAGATGTTAAACTAGTAGAAGTTCCCTGTTCATCAGTCAGTATTGTGGCATCTGATGAGATGGAAGTTAAAAAAATATATGATAAGTATGACAATAATAATACTTCTCCAAATAGACCATGTTGGCAATGTGGTGACATGCATTTTGTAAAAAACTGCAGCTTTTCAAAACACAAATGCAAAATGTGTAATAAAATTGGACACAAGGATGGCTACTGCTCATGTTTTACTTTTATTGAAAAACAAAATAAAAAAAACATGTATTCACCTAGAAAATTCAATTCAAAAAAGGTAAATGTTGTCAATCAAGTACGGGATCACGCTTCTTTAAGAAAATTTGTCACAGTAAGCATTCTAAACAAATCTATTCAGCTTCAATTTGATACTGCTTCAGATATTACCATTATATCAAAATCCAACTGGGTTAAATTGGGAAAGCCGAAACTTTCCAAATGTGTACGGAACGCTGCTTGCGCTTCTAACTACAACATTCCGATTTTAGGTGAATTTAATACAATGACATTTCATTTACAAAAATCAGTTTCTTCAACTATTTATGTGGCTGAGTCTACTACACTTAACGTTTTTGGAATTGATCTTATAGAAAAATTCGAGTACTGGGACAGCCCTATCAAAAATATATGTTTGAATGTTTCTACAGATATGAACAAAGAATCAATTTTTAAAGCTATTAAGGCACAATTTCCAGATGTTTTGAGTGGTACAGTTGGGTGTTGTAAAAAAATTAAAATTCACTTGGAACTTAAGGTAAACTGTAATCCAGTATTTAAACAAAAACGGTCTGTACCGTACGCGATGTTGCATAGAGTTGAAGAAGAACTGAATCGTCTTCAGGCAATGAATATAATAACGCCAGTTACACATTCAGAATGGGCCGCTCCTATTGTCGTTGTACGTAAACCCAATAATAAAATACGAATTTGTGGAGATTACTCGACGGGATTAAACTCTTGCATTGAAAAAAATCAGTATCCAATCCCACACGTAGACGACATTTTCTCTAAGATGGCAAATTGTAACACTTTTACCACATTAGATTTATCTGATGCCTACCTCCAATTTGAAGTAGATGACGATGCAAAAAAGATATTGACGGTAAATACACATAGAGGTTTATTTGAATATAATAGACTTCCTTTTGGAGTTATGTCGGCTCCGGGTGCTTTCCAAAAGGCATTAGAAATTATATTGTGTGGACTAAATGGCTTTATTACATATTTAGTTGATATAATAATTGCGACATCAACAATACAAGAGAATTATAAACTTGTCATGCAGGTTTTTAAACGTTTTCAAGAATACGGTTTGACTATTAATTGGGAAAAGTGTGAAATTTTTAGATCTTCAATCAAATACCTTGGTCATGTTTTAGACTCCAAAGGTGTACACCCAGATCCCCAGAAAATCGAAGTAATAAAAAAATTACCCAGACCGAAAAATGTCTCGGAGCTCCGATCTTTTCTAGGAGCTGTTAACTACTATGCGAAGTTTTTACCTAGAATGAGCCAGCTGCGACACCCGTTGGATGAGTTATTAAAAAATTGTGTAGAATATCACTGGAATGATAAATGTGAAAAATCTTTTAAAGAATTTAAAAGAAATTTAACATCAACTTTATTGCTTACTCATTACAATCCGAGTTTACCGATAACAGTGGCTGCAGATGCTTCCATGGTAGGAATTGGTGGTCAAATCTATCACTCAATGCCAAATGGCTCAAATAAGGTAGTTTATCACATTTCACGTGCCTTAACGTCTACAGAGAAGCGATATAGCCAAATAGAGAAAGAGGCCTTGGCTATTGTATATGCATGTACCAAATTTCATAAAATGATCTATGGTCGAAAATTTACTTTGCTCACAGATCATAAACCATTATTGGCTATTTTTGGTTCCAAAAAAGGAATTCCAACTCATACGGCAAATAGGTTACAAAGATGGGCCTTAACAATGATGAGCTATAATTTTGATATTCAGTATGTGAATACTAACTGCTTCGGAAATGTAGATATATTGTCTAGACTTATAAATAACCAGCCAACGTCTCATGAAGATTTTATAATTTCAACTACATCTGTTGAAAGAGATGTAAAAATCATTTTGCATGAAAACCTTCAAGAACTACCAATCACACGTCAGATGATATGTGACGCTTCGAAAGCTGATCTAACATTGCAACTGGTATACAAATATACTCAAGAAGGATGGCCACCATCTTCTAAAAACTTAAAAGCAGAATTATTACCATACTTCAATAGACGTGAATCAATTTATCTAATTGATGGTTGTTTAATGTTTTCAGAACGTGTAATTGTTCCATTAACATATAAAAATAAACTTTTAATACAACTCCACCGGGGTCACCAAGGAATAGAAAAAATTAAAACTATTGCAAGATCGTATGTGTATTGGCCAAGTATAGACACCGATATTGCTACCCATGTTGCAAAATGTTCTGGATGTGTTGCTGCTGCCAAGTCTCCAATTAAAGCAGAACTCAGTTCATGGCCTTTACCACAGGCAGTTTTGGAACGGCTTCATATTGATATCGCTGGACCTGTGAGGGGCCATTATTATTTAGTAATGGTGGATGCATTTTCAAAATGGCTTGAAGTCGTCCAATTATCAACCATATCATCAAACTCAGTGGTTATGCAAATGGAGGAATTTGTAAGTAGGTACGGAGCTCCGAAAACCATTGTTTCAGACAATGGCACTCAATTCAAATGTGCCCAATTTGCTAATTTTTGTTCAACGTATGGTATAAAACACTTAACAATACCTACATATCATCCTCAATCAAATGGACAGGCGGAAAGGTTTGTAGACACCGTTAAAAGATCTTTGCACAAAGCTTATGAGTATGATTCAAATAATGACAAATTGAATTTGCTAACTTTCCTTGCCCAATATCGTTCGACGCCTAATCCGAATGTTCCAGAAAATAAATCTCCCGCAGAATGGTTTGTTGGTAGATCTCTAAGATTACAAATGGATCTTTTAAAAAAGGAAGAAGAAATGGAAACTATAAAAAATAAGGAAATGGAAGATGCATATAACAAAAAGCATGGTACTCGCAAAAGAAGATTCCAAAAATATTTAAGAACAACAAATTCACTTGGTGCCCAGGAGAAATTACAGAAAAGCTGGGATCCGTTATATACAATGTTTTGATAGAAACAAACAACAAAACAACTCTTGAAAGAAAACACTCAAACCAACTTCGTGGTCGAATTTAGCTTAAAAACAAGGAAGGATGTTGGAACAACACTTTGACTAGCACTCTTACCTTTAAATCTATTAATAGTCGGAGTAGGCGGAGAACAAGTATGTCATGCTTTTAAAACATACTTTTGACGAACTTGAAATATGTCATTCGGTGCTTGACTTTTTAAACTAGAATACTTGTATTTGAATTTAGATAATTAATAAATTGTTTTTAAATATAATATAAATAAATTGATATTTATTTATTTAGTAATAAAATACATTTTATAACATAAAGTACAAGTCATTTTTCTCTTATTTTTGTAAATAAAGAAAATTAAGATTTGATCTTTCTATACGATTATATATATTTCAATGAAATAAGGCTACATACATATTTATAAGTAGGCACATATGCATACATTAACAAAAATATGTCAATCAGTTCCACTTATATTTACATTTTTGTGCTGTAAGATAACATAAAATATAAAATATATTAAAATTTTGGTAGCTTTTTTCCTTATTTGGCAATTTTTTTTAATTTTTGTTGCAAAAATATCTTGGCTGTGGCAGCGCTGGCTATAAGATTGTAACATCTTTCTTCAAATTTCAAGAAAACCTGTAATTTTTTGTGGCCAAATTTAGCTTAATTATTTAAAGTACTGTGTAGTAAATATGCTAAGAAAATATGGGCGTGACCATTTCTGCCCATTTTTAGATATTCTCTATTTTATTTGTAAAAAGTACCTAAATATAGGGTGTCTGAAAAACGGCAACTGCCGAAAAAGTAAAGTATCTGGAGGTCATTTTCTTACCTTTTTAATAGACAATAAATATACCTCTAAAACAATACCAAAAAAGTAGTGATCACATGGCAATATTTCTGACACTTCAATTCTAAAATGTTTTTTTTTCTCAAAATCACATTTTTTTGGACTATCTAAGAAACTGTCGACTTTAAGCAGCTCCACCAGCTATAGTTCTTATCCAATTAAGAAAAACGTTTTTGAATTCTGATCAGTAAAATGGTCTTTATACGAAGTGTTCATTCATTTTACAAAATTTTGTAATCAAATTTTGTATTTTTGCCACGGTTTTTGGGAAAAGGCGCCACAGTGCGCCGTACGATTAAATTAATATATTGTTCGTAGCCGGCGGCTGGTGTTAGCCGGCTTACAGCCCATCGGCTGTGTTATCTGGTTTGTGCTCATGTGCAAAAGCAAAACAAAAATAAATTGAGCAATCGTTCTCATTGTTTTTGTTTCACTCACTTCAAAGAACGAAACAAAACAAAATCAAACAATTTGTTTCGTTTATTTTCGTACTCTGCTTTTAAGTACAAAGAAATCAAAACAAAAATAAATTTATAACTATAATAGCGTCGATTATTTTTGTTACGAAAATCTTGTCCTAACTCCTAGCTATAAAATGTTTGGCGATGCCTGCACACACCGCTGATAATTATTTAGAATAGTCCAATTTGGTTTTGACGCCAACAATATAAATTGCCGATTATAACTTTGTTTATGGTCCTTCGCATCGAGTTTTAGCCACTCAAGACACAAAACGTCAGCAGTTTCGATTTCTTATTTAGCTTGTTTTGGCATTCCAACGGAATTGATGTTTTAGAATTAGTATTTTTTTGTAAATTAAAATAATAAGATCACATAACATTTCAAAAGTAAAAAATCTTTTGCTTATTTCAAATATTATTTAATATTTTAAACACAGTTTTATCTTCAATTAATGACAAAAAAAAATGTGTTTTTATCGTTCTAGTTTATTTATCTCCACACCAAATCCTCTTATTTTTCTCTCGAAAATCTGTAAGTCAACATTTATTTAACTTTTTTGCAAAAATTTCAATTGCTTTCAATTATGTTTCGCAAAATAAGCAAAAAAACAAATGTTTCTAAACCATATATAAATATTATAATAAAACTTAAAAAAAATTAAACCGACTTCAAAAATAAGCACTAAAAAGCTACTAATAATATAGATCTAGTTAAATAAAAGATTTTTATATATGTTACCTACAGTGCCTTTTGAAGTTGGTGCCAGCAACATTGGTAACTAAGCACATACATATTGTGACGAACAGTTTGCACACAAACTGATGTCAGACCCTGTAAAGAAATATACAAAAGAATAAAACACGCAAACAACACATCCAACAAAATAATTTACAAGCAAAGGGATTAACGGTCACTAACAAAAATATACATACATACAAACATGTACATTAAAATAAGTTAGGGAGAATAGAAACAACAAAACATAAGCATACAGAAATCTCTGTGAGTATTACAACAATAATGTAAAGGGAAAAATAGTATTAAAGGCCGAAGAATTTGCAAACAATGATCAGTCGTTGCGTAGACATCAGTTGATCAGGATGAATCCGGGTAAGTTAGTATTCAACTAGCAAACATTGTTAGCGATTAACTAGTCGCTAAACAATACAGTTGAACCTGGATAAGTAGATATTAATGCACATTGTTAGCGATTGCCTAGTCGCGAAACAATACAGTAGAACACGGATGAGTAGATATTAATAAACATTGTTAGCGATTTCCTAGTCGCGAAACAATACTAGAACACGGATAAGTAGATAGTAATAAACATTGTTAGCGGTTTCCTAGCCGCGAAACAATACAGTAGAACATGGATCAGAAGATATTAATAAACATTGTTAGCGATTGCCTAGTCGCGAAACAATACAGTAGAACCCAGATAAGTAAAAATTAATAAATATTGTGAACGATTTCCTAGTCGCGAAACAATTCAGTATAACCTGGATAAGTAGATATTAGTACAGATTGTTAGCGATTGCCTAGTCACGAAACAATACAGTAGAAACTGGATAAGTAGAATGTCCATAAGGTTCCAATTATGCTAACAAGGCACTATATAGAACCACAGGAGTAATGGAAAAAGTGACCTCGGAAGCATAGAAGATAACTCGCAGGAAACCAAGTTAAAACTAATCCGAGAAGCTGAGAGGCCATAAGCGAAACAGATGGTATAATACTACGGAATTGAAGTCAAGTGAATTGTATTTCAGAGAAAACTAAATTTATTTTAGTTAATTATTATTTTTCGAACTGTATTTGTTTCTATATTCTTATGAATTGAATAGGCTAAAGTTCGTAACGCTTTTTAAGCCAAATTACATGTGATAATTATTAATGAACAAATAACATCAAAGTTAGTTGTAAATATTCTGACAACAACACATAGTTGAACGGAACAGCCAGCCGTTTTCGAAGGCCACTAAACCTTCCTCATCAGCGTTCTTCTGTGTTTTGGTCCACCGTGTGTGGTGTCAGTTGATGTAGATGTCTGCCTTATATACATAACTTTATTGCAAATGGAATATGTGAATTGGTTTGATTCATTGCATTTTTCAATTTGCTCATGTATATGTTGGGTAATGAAGGCTGAAAATTTACCATCTTCCATATATATTACAACAGTCTTACCATTGTCGTTTGTTCAACTATGTGTTGTTGTCAGAATATTTACAACTAACTTTGATGTTATTTGTTCATTAATAATTATCACATGTAATTTGGCTTAAAAAGCGTTACGAACTTTAGCCTATTCAATTCATAAGAATATAGAAACAAATACAATTCGAAAAATAATAATTAACTAAAATTAATAGTCATTGGCTTGTGGCAAAAAATCAAAAATAAAAATATACTTAATAGTAACAAACCAAAAAAGTTTGTCTTAAGTAGAACAAAAATAAGCAAATTAACAAACATGTGCATACTTAGTAAGGAACAAACGACAATGGTAAGACTGTTGTAATATATATGGAAGATGGTAAATTTTCAGCCTTCATTACCTAACATATATATGTGCAAATTGAAAAATGCAATGAATCAAACCAATTCACATATTCCATTTGCAATAAAGTTATGTATATAAGGCAGACATCTACATCAACTGACACCACACACGGTGGACCAAAACACAGAAGAACGCTGATGAGGAAGGTTTAGTGGCCTTCGAAAACGGCTGGCTGTTCCGTTCAACTATGTGTTGTTGTCAGAATATTTACAACTAACTTTGATGTTATTTGTTCATTAATAATTATCACATGTAATTTGGCTTAAAAAGCGTTACGAACTTTAGCCTATTCAATTCATAAGGACTAAAGTTATTACTTTTTAAATAAAGAATAGTAATAATTAAGGATAAAAATAAACGTGTTATTTCTCCTAACGTCCTTGGCATTTTCAGGCTGAGTATACCCGGCAGAAAACGACGTTACAAGTGGCTCCCGAGCATATTCTGGATAAAAAGAAGAAAAACACAGAACAAAGAAAAAAAAGGATACAATTTTTTTTAGAAAAAAAAAATACCACGAAGCAGGAAACCACGTTACAAGTGGCGCCCGAGCAAATTCTGGATAAAAACAAGAAAAACACGGGGCAGGGGGAAAAAAGAATACATTTTTAAGTTTAAAATTTTTAAACGCACTAATAATCCCAAGTTATTATTTTACTTATTAAGTAAAATATTTTTTATTAAAAATACATTGAAATTGATTATTGAGGGGTTTAGCTGGATCCTATGCGCATTTCACTGTTGCTAATGCAGATCATCAGGGAACCTTTACCCAAATTTCTTAGAACAACTAGAGTTATTTTGTTATAAACTTTCATTTAAACAAATGAGAAGCTTAACAACAAATAACAAAGTTGAAACAAGAACTCAATAATCAACATGTTTTTTTATTTTCTTACTTTACCATTGCTACATTGGCTGACTTTTTTTCAGCTTAAAATTGTAGTTGTAAGAGTATGTAAAAGAAAATAAATGTAAATAACAACAAAAAATAAAAAGCTATTAAAGAATAGAGTGTTGCCACACAAGTATTTTTGACCGAGTGCAGTCAAGTTAATAATTAGTGTTTTTATGGGAATTGTTAAAATTTAAGTTTAAAATTTTTAAACGCACTAATAATCCCAAGTTATTATTTTACTTATTAAGTAAAATATTTTTTATTAAAAATTCATTGAAATTGATTATTGAGGGGTTTAGCTGGATCCTATGCGCATTTCACTGTTGCTAAAGGGCCACTCAGACTATTATACTTTGTATTAATACATGTCAAAAATTCAAATAATACGTGCAAGTGCGATATTGTGAATGCAAAATGTTATAACGAATGGTAAATAATACGATAAAAATTTGACATCTCATAATACTTGACAATTTTTTGAAAATGGTAAACGATAATACTTTTCATCTGATCAGAGTTGCGTTATTACAAAATATAAACTAACAAGTCGTCTGTTTCGACGCCGATGCCGTGCCGTCGTTTATGGTATATGTATGTCTTTGTCCTAAACCGGATATAAATATTGAATATGGTTATCGTATTGAATAATTTTGCATGTAAGGCATGTCCGAAAGTTAATATAACTATCATATTTTCTTTTTCTTTATCTTATTTAAATCAACTACTTTAACCGCCGTCTATTTTCAAAGGCCGGCACGACCACAGCGTACATTAAACTGCTATATTGCCGGCAGTCAAAGATTAATTTAGGCATGTTAGTCTTCAACAGCTGTTTGTTTTATACTTGTGTTTTTAATGTAATATGAGGTGTGATGGTGTGAACATGAAATGTCAATTTACGTTAGATTTTTTGATAGTCGAAACAAATGTCTTTATATATCTTTTTCGTAAAGTGTGATGAAAGTATTTATACATGTATAATAGTCTGATTGGCCCTTAATGCAGATCATCAGGGAACCTTAACCTAAATTTCTTAGAACAACTAGAGTTATTATGTTATAAACTTTCATTTAAACAAATGAGAAGCCTAACAACAAATAACAAAGTTGAAACAAGAACTCAATAATCAACATGTTTTTTTATTTTCTTACTTTACCATTGCTACATTGGCTGACTTTTTTTCAGCTTCAAATTGTAGTTGTAAGAGTATGTAAAAGAAAATAAATGTAAATAACAACAACAGCTATTAAAGAATAGAGTGTTGCCACACAAGTATTTTTGACCGGGTGCAGTCAAAAATTAAATTTAAAATTTAACAATTCCCATAAAAACACTAATTATTAACTTGACTGCACCCGGTCGAAGATAAATTTTTTTTTTAAAAATACCACGAAGCAGGAAGCCACGTTACAAGTGGCGCCCGAGCAAATTCTAGATAAAAACAAGAAAAACACGTAACAAATAAAAAAAGGATAAAATTTTTTGTTTGAAAAAAAATACCACGAAGCAGGAAGCCACGTTACAATTGGCGCCCGAGCAAATTCTGGATAAAAACAAGAAAAACACGTAACAAAAAAAAAATAAAATATTTTTTTTGAAAAAAAAAACACCACGAAGCAGGATGGTAAAAATAAACGGAATGTACATTCTTGGAAAGGAAGAGCTGGTACAACACATATACGGAAGAATTTACTCTAGAAACCACAGGAACACTCGAGGAACTTCGGACTCGACTATATATTTGAATTCCTTAAAATGGATTTACAAGAAGAAATAGTACAACGACTAGAACAACTGGAGCGGAGACACACCAAGGCTACGTCACCTTAGTCGGAAGGAATATCTTTCATATATGCATGACAAAAAACATACCTATATGTAAAAAAAGCATATTTTTTGTAATTTTTTTTTCAAAAGAAGGGGGGAAGTGTGACGAACAGATTGCACACAAACCGATGTCACACCCTGTAAAGACAGAAACAAAAGAATAAAACACGCAACAAAAACACATCCAACAAAATAATTTACAAGCAAAGGGATTAACGGTCACTAACAAAAATATACATACATACAAACACGTATATTAAAATAAGTTAGGGACAATAGCAATAAGCATAAGCATACAGAAATCTCTGTGAGTATCAGTGATGGGAAATGAGATTTGCATTTCGGTACCAAAAAAATTTTAATAAGTACTTTTTTAATGCCGAGTGTACCAAAAATTATTATTATATTTTATTAAAATTTTATTAACAAAAAATTATATAAAATTTATGTACTAAGAAATAAAAAAAGGAACACAAAGCATATACAGTTGAACTTCTATAATTCGAATCACCATTATCCAAACAAAAAACTTCAAATTAGAGAGACTTCAAGTTATGGAGTAAGTTTCGAAAGTTTTACATATAATAAAAAAATATATTTTACTAACTTTTGTTCCTTTTTACTTGTAATAAAAGAATTGATAACGTGAATATAATTTATTTTATATTAAAGTACTGAGTAATTTTTGACTAATTTTGTTTATTTTTGTTTTGTATAAAAATTTTGTCTAATTTGTGTAGTTCTTGGTAGTGGTCGTCACTCGTATTTGCATTTGTATATTATTGTTTAAATATAAGTTCAAATTGTTCAACGAATCCTTCATAGCTTCCCTGTAGGGCTGAGCAACAGTTTCTTCAACTATGTTCTCCTCATCACTATCTATAGTGATTCCAGTGTGCGATAGTGATTAGAGAGCATTATTAATTATTAGCATTACTCAATTCCAACACTTGAATTGGAACCGTACTAATTGTTTTTTATTGTTTTATCTTCAAGCACTTGTAAATTGAAGACAATGAATCAGAAAATTAAAACACTCATATTTGTTTTGTGACTGACTGACAAGAATTAAAATTTTATTACGATACTTATACTAAATTAATAATAAAAAAATTGCTGAGCTAATGTCTACAGAAACTTAAAATTTATGGGAAATTAACCAATCAGAACAAAGTTGTAATTAATGCAATTTAATACGTTTAATATTTTGCTTTGGTTGGACAAATTCAATTAATATTAATATTAGGTGTGTTTTAACACATTTTAATAGTAGGTGTGTTTTAACATTCTCCCCCACGTTGAACAGATGTTCAACAAATCGTTTCATCTTAGGTGAGTCGACTAGGAGTTACCATATAACCTAAACGTCTAGGACGAACTGAAGTGGTTGCTGACGTGGTGTTGGTGTAGGGTTCAAGTCATTGAACGATGGTTCTACCGATTGCAGTTCGATATTTTCGTTGGTGACTTCAACAGGCCTTGTTGTGTGTAGCTTTTGACAGATTCTGCACGTTTTATTTCGAAGAATAATAATAGTCAATGATATTAAGCTTAGAAAAAGTGCAAGGTAGCCAATTGCATGGTTATGCTGTTGATGGGAATTGATTTTATTGGGCAGGTCCAGTATGTGTTGTTCCTTTAGTGATTTTTGTAAGGTTAATAGTTCCTTGATGTTATTGTCATATAAACTGTCGACGTTTGTTGACGTTGATTGATTATTGCTTATTGATGGTGCAATAATCCCTTGCGAGGATAAATCGGAACTCGTGCCGAGGCTAGTGTATGATGAATTTATTGTGCTCAAGAAAGTTTGTCGTCCGTTCATAGTGACGGATTCATGTTTTAGTATACATTCCAGATCCAGCGAAAGTAGACCGGATCCTTTTAATGAAAGGTGAGAAATTTCTCTGTTGCAGACGACTGTTGCCCGAGATGGTGATGACGTGGCATATATCCACTGATTTCCCTTGTTAAGTGGTATCCATTTAGTTGTAGTCTTCTCTAGAGTACAAGTTGGTGTCGTTTTATTGTTGTACAAATTGATTTCACACTTGCAAATTTCTGAACCATAATTGTAGCGAGTCTGCACAGTGGTACACAAAAATACGTCTTGCTTTATTATATCACAAGCTCTTAGATCTGCCTTCGTAAGAAAAATATACTGGTTTTTAGAAACTGACATGCCGATGAAATCAGCACATGGTTTAATGGCTACCATGGTGTGATTCACCATGTTAGGTACGGGAATCAGCTGGAACATCTTAAATTGTTCAATTTCCACTAATGGTAGACTTATTTTGAATACTGCATATTGGGGCGTGAGTCTACCTTGAACATTCATTAGTTTGAATAGCTGTAGTAATGTATCTTTTCCGGAGATAGGAAGGGTTACTGATGTTGGTACATGGAGTTTAATCTGATTAATCTCCTCTTGCAATTGTTCTGCAGTCAGTAGTAATGGACTGATTTTTCCTTGATGAGTATCCGTGAGAGTATCAAGAATTGAGGACTGTATGGTTCGTATATTATTTGCAACCAGGTTCAGTTCCAAAACTCCACTATTAAATAATTGGGTGAGCTGTATCTGGAACAACACATTATTGTTTTGCTGATTTGCTTGTGATAATTTTTCGATTTTTTGCTCTAGTTGTTCAAACCTTGCCTTAGCTGCTAATTGGGCTTTTCTTATGATATTAACTGTTGAGTCAACAATTGAGGTTTGATTCTTGAGCAAAGTTAATAAATGTGACTCATTTTCCTTTACCCTTTGTATTGTATCGGATATCTGGTTAGCATATTGAAAGTCCAATATGCCAAATAATGAGTTAGCAATATTTCCAACTATATTCAAGGCGCCTCTTTTATTTCGTAGTAGTCGATTTTCCAGCTGTAGATCATTTTCCATATGTTCAAAATGCCTTATGATACTTAGGCATGATTCATTCAATTTTATCATTCTGCAAAGGTTTTGTAGGGATTTCGTGTCATTGATCAAAATTGATGTTTCAGACCAGTATGCATTTAAATCATAGTATACAAGAATGTTCCATTCACTGCTTGAAATGGTTGCTGTGCCAATTTCTTCAAAAAGAATGCCTAATTTCATTCCAAATTTTTTGTTTTTTTTACCGGATTTCCAAATGACATTAGTAACAGCACAAGTATTGTAATTAAGGCTAGACTCAACAGAATACGGCTATATATGCTTTTGTCGGTATTTTTCCTCTGACCTTATGATGGATCCACACTGGGCCACAATAGTCAACTCCCGTGTTAATGAAGGGTCGGGCTGGAGTCACTCTAGTCTGAGGTAAACTACCCATTATTTGTTGGCACAGTTGAGGTCGAGCCCTGGCACATCTTTTTTTTTTTTTTTTTTTATATAATACATAATATTTATTTATTGTATCTTCCTATATGAACTAACAATAAGTATTCAAATCTTAAATCTAAAATATAATTATTAGGCCCGACCACTGTCGGACATAAATTTAGAGATAGTTATAAATAATACATATTTAAGTAGTGATAAACAAAAGGAAGAAAAAATAAATAAAAAATAAAAATCATTTTCAGTTAGTCCCATCTGGAGTGTTGAGTATAAGAGCCCTTGTATCCCTCTTTTTTAGGCGGATGTGTCCAGTAAAGTTCAAAATATTACGAGCAAGCGGATTAGGATGTGACTCGAGTTTTGTTAAATATTTGCCAGCGTTTTTTGCAATTTCTTCAGTCACTAGTGGCATATTTAAGTCACGATGTATATTTGAGTTTTTTATATACCATGGAGCCGATGTTATTAATCGCAAAATTTTATTTTGCCTTCGTTGGATTCTCTCGACATTGGAAGCTGAAGCAGTGCCCCATAGTTGACTTCCGTAGCACCATATCGGTTTCAAAAGTGACTTGTATATCAAAAGTTTGCAATCTAGACTGAGGGTTGAATTTCTACCAATCAGCCAATGTACCTGAGTTAATTTTAATTTCATTTGGGTTAACTTAGAGTCAATGTGGTGTTTCCAAGTAAGCCGTCGATCAAGGTGTATAGCAAGATATTTCACATGAGTATGTTGAGGGACAACTTGATTGTTAATCCGAGTGGGTAAACACGTATCTCTTCGTAATGTATATGTTACTTGAACACACTTTTGTTCGTTTACCTTAATTCTCCATAAGTTTAACCATAGTTCCAGCTGGGTAATGTGTTCTTGAAGATATCGGGATGCCTCGTAAGGATTTTCATGCATACCAAGGCAGGCTGTATCATCAGCAAATGTGGAAGTGTGGATATTGCTGCTCAGAGGCATATCACAAGTATAAATCAAATACAAAACTGGCCCCAGTATACTCCCCTGTGGCACACCGGATGAGATAGTTTCAGGCATGCTCATAAAGTCTCCTTCCACAACAGTGAACTTCCGGGCAGTAATGTAACTTTTCAAAAGACTTACAACGTTTATTGGCAGGTATGTTTTTAATTTTAAAATTAGGCCTTCATGCCACACTTTATCAAATGCCTGAGAAACGTCGATAAACAGCGCAGAACAATACTTTTTTTCCTCAAAAGTTCTTCTTATAAATTGAACCAATCTGTGAGTTTGTTCAATGGTGCTATGTTGACTTCTAAAACCAAATTGATGGTCCGGTATGCACCCACTATTAACTAGAATTGGGGACAATTTTGTCATGAGCAGTTTTTCGAAAAGCTTTGACATTGTTGATAGGAGACTTATTGGCCTGTATGACTCAGCCTTGGTAAGGTCTTTGCCCGGCTTTGGAATCATTTTAACTTTCAGCTATTTGGATAATACTGCAGTCGTAAAATGGCGTTAAAAATAAATAACAGTATTCTAATTGCAATACGAGGCAACTTTATTAGCATCTGGTTACTAATTCCATCAAAACCCGGAGCTTTCTTTGGGTTGAGTTCAGAAATTAGTTTTTGCACATCACGCGTCTTAAACTTTATTTGTTGAGGGGGTAGAGCGACTACATTTGGCAAATCAATTACACCAGTACATGAGTTTGGGGTAAATACGTATTTTAAATGGGAAGCAAATATGTTACCTTTTTCAGTATCGCTTCTTGCCCATCCTCCGGTAGATGTGCGCAGAGGTGGTTTAAACTCAACAGGTGTTTTAAGCTTTCTAGCAGCGCGCCATAAAGAGTAATTAGATGCTGGTGTGACATCAAGATTTTCCAGATAGTATTTAAGAGATGCAGTTTTTTCATGTGCAAGCAGCTCTTGGAGTCGTTTAGTGCACTCTTTAAATCTAATTTTATTCTGGGGTGATCTGTGCTGTTGCCATTCCCTTCTAGCTCTTCTTTTTTCACATACGAGACGTTCAATATCTGTAGAATATAGTCTATTAAACCCAGTCTGCGGATAGGAGGTAGTGGCATGTTTAGCAGCCTGCTTAATATTGTCGTTAAGATTGGCAATGTTAGATTCAACATCATCAGGTGTTCTTAGTGTAATGTTTTCCGTGCAATGACTACTAAGATATTTTTTGAATCGCAGCCAATTTACACGATTTATCAAATTGGCATATGGGTGAGGTAAATCACTTCTTAATGGGCTACAAATTGTAACGATCGTGGGAGAGTGATCGGACGAGAGATCTAGAGAAGCTTCAATTTGAATTAAATCCCTAGAGATATTTTTTATAACGCCAAAGTCTATTACATCCGGAATTTTATGTATGTCAGTAGGCCAATAAGTGGGCTCCCCACTTGAAATGACATCCAAGCCCATTTTGGAAATTGTATTGAACAACGCTCGACCTCTGGGTGTAATAAGACGCGAACCCCAGAACGTGTGTTTAGCATTATAGTCGCCAGCTGCTACGAAACAAGGACCCAGAGATTTGTAAAAATTCTCGTATTGATGCTCAGTAATTGCGAATCTAGGAGGAGAGTAAATTGATGATATGACAAAATTATTGGAAAAATTTTCAATACAAATATTCGTTGCTTGTAAATGTTCTTCACAAATGTTATCAATAATATAATGCTTGAGTCTTGACTTTATTAAAATTGCTGATCCACCGCATGCTCTTCCTCTCGGGTCCTTTGAATCATATAAGGTGTAGCCATAAATTTTAAAAAGGCTTCTCGAAGTCAAATGGGTCTCAGAGACCAACATTATATCAATATTTTTTTCCGTGAGGAAGTGCTCAAGTTCATTTTTATGTTATTGTTAACGTGTTAATGGCTTATTAAGTATTGCTTGAAGCAGAGTATTCTGCATTCGCAACATTTCTTGCATCATGCTAGTCATATTTGTTGTAAAATTGTTTATAGTTTGCACAAGATTTTCAATAGTGGCTTCAAGGCGATTATAATTAAAGTAGAATTTGTAGAATTATTTTGCGGTGAAACATTTTGTGTCGGAATAGAACTAGCCTTAGCAGCATCTGCATACGATACACGGGAAGTAACTGGTTGGCTCATTTGCTGAAAAGTGGCAGAGTAAACGTTTGCTGATTGAGCTGGAGCTAATTTAGGTTTTTGCACCATAGTCTTCTTTACCAAAGAGTACACACGACAACCTCTGTAGTTAGCGGTGTGATTACCTCCACAATTACTGCATTTTTTATCACTTTGATCTTTTGGTTTGTTGCAGCTAGCGGTGCCGTGTAAATCGCCGCACACAACACAAACAGAGGGTAAATTGCAGTATGGCACATCTAACGCACTTTTGTACAGTTGAGCGTGCTGTTATTTTGCCTTTTATTGGCCAAAATCGTTGTCGTATTATGTTTAATAATGATTGTGCGCCACAATGTTTGTTTTCTTCGTGAACAATTGTAAACAAAAGCCTTGTGATAGGGTCATTATATGGTATCAACATTGGGTGTTTTGCTTCGTATGACAATAGCGATGCCCCCAATCGTCCTCCAACTCGTAAAATATTTGTTCTATCTAGAAATGGAGCAAGACTGATGATGGAGCTGTTTTTTGTCGACTTCTTTCTTTTTTCGAAGCTGGTTGATTTCTGATAAGAAATCGGACATCTGAACGGTTCTAATAATGGTATATAGTGCATCGTCTAGTTCTGCTGGAGATAATGATTCGTGTACAGTGCGATGTTGTTTTTTCATACGTGAATTTTTTGAAAATCTCAAAACATACCCCAGTATTCTCTGCAAAGTTTTGAAGGAATTTCTGTGTGGAATTTTGTATATGAGATCATTGCTCGAAACGGTAACTGCTGCAGCTAGCGATGTTGCCTTCTTCTTCTCGAGATCGCTGGGAATTGACAGTTCCCTTGACAAATGGGGTGGCCACATGTCTTCTTGTCCATGTAAAAAGAGTGGTCCATATAGCCATAAATTACATTCCGATAGTTTACGTGCTGGAAGACCTCTGGATAGTATGTCAGCGGGATTGTCCTTTGATCTGACGTGGCGCCATTGACTGGGCAATGTCAACGATTGAATTTTGGAGACTCGGTTGGCCACAAATGTATGGTACAATGAGGATTGGGAGTTTATCCAGGAAAGTACTATTTCGGAGTCCGTCCAGATGAACATCCGTTGATTTTTGGTTTGAAGGTCCATTTTGATTCTATGCATTAGCTGGGCAGCCATAACCGCGGCACATAACCCCAACCGAGGCAGTGTCTGCCTTTTTAATGGAGCAACCCTTGTCTTGGCACAAAGTAATTGTACAATAACTCTTTTATCCTTGAGAACTGTTCGAATATAGGCGACTTTCAGAAGCGTCTGAGAAAACATGCAGTTCCGTCTCTGCTGGGAGTTCACCTTTAAAAATGTGCCGAGGGATTTTGAAGTTATTCAAGCTGTCTAAATCTTTTCTGAAATTGATCCAGAGTACTAGATGGTCCTCGGGCAAAGGTTCATCCCAATATAACCTTAACTGCCACAACTGTTGGATAAATATCTTTGCGTTGATGACAACAGGTGCAAGTAGACCAGGCGGATCGAATAATCTGGCGAGATCCGATGTTGCTGTACGTTTTGTGATATTCTGTACATGATTCATTTTTACCTTGATGCAAAAATGGTCAGTATTAGGCAGCCATAACAACCTTAACGTTTTTATAGAATCAGAGTTATTACTACTGAAATCCAAATTTAGCTCTTGATCACCGAGTGGAATATTCTTCAGTAGTTGCGGGTGGTTTGCACACCATTTTTTTAAGTTGAAACCATGGCTTCTTAAAATTGTACTGAGTTCTTGTTGTGTTTGAAGTGAGATATTAAGACTATCAGAGCCCCCCAGACCATCATCCATGTAAAAATTAGTTTTAAGCATTTGTGAACCATATGGGTAGGCTAGCGAACTTTCATCAGCATTTTTTTTGTAAGCATTTTGTAGCTAGATAAGGTGCTGCTCGTGTCCTGGTGAATCAGAATTTGTCTATACATTTTCTCGATGTCGGTGGTGAAGACGAATCTGGGGAATCGAAAACGCAGTAAAATTGAGAAAAGTTCACTTTGAATACTTGGCCCTGTATACATCAGATCGTTTAATGAGTAGCCTGACGAGGTTTTGGCTGATGCATCGAACACCACCCTGAGTTTTGTTGTGGTGCTATCTGCTTTCAGGACGCAGTGATGAGGAATAATGTATTTAGGATTTAATACAGTGTCGATATCTACCTTCTGCATGTACCCCAATTGCTCGTAGTCTCGCATAAATTTTATATATTCGGTTCGAATTCCTTTATCTTTTTGGAGTCGACGCTCTAGACTCATGAATCGGTTGTATGCCATCGCATGGGATTCTCCTAACGCACTTGGGTTTTCACGAAAAGGAAGACTGACTATGAAGCGACCCTCGCCATTGGTATGAACATGTTGGGTAAAATGTGCTTCACATTGTTTTTCGGCGAGCGAGAGAACTTTTTCGCTGCTTTCGATATCGTCCAATTTCCACAAATGCTCTATGGCTTTTTCCAATGAAGTGGAGTCTCCAAATACTTCACATGTTGTAGCACATAAGGGACTCGGGATTGGATTTTTCCCGATTGCTCCACCCACAATCCAGCCCAAAGCTGTATTTTGAAGTGTTGGAAGATCGTCAGCAAGGTGTATTGTGCCATTTTGAGTTAATTTGAAGAAAAATTCCGCTCCAAGCAGCAAATCTATTTTTTCCTGCTGATAGAAATGAGAATCTGCTAGGTGAATATTGTTGGGAATTTCCCAAGTTGAAATGTCAACATGCTGATTGGGTTGCGAGGGAATTATGCTAGGTAGAACATACGCTTCAATATTTGCTGAGAAATTGCGATTCCTGGACATCATTCCAATATTTATGCGATATTTTGAATTTCTTCGATTTTCACCTACACCATCAATACAGAGGGAGGTCTCAAATGGTGAAATGGACAATTTTTGACAAAGCCGTTTGGATGCAATATTTACTTGTGAGCCAGAGTCTAATATTGCTCTAAGCTCATCTGATACACCATTTGAGGCCGTAATGATAACTCTTGCCGTTGCTAGCAATACATGACTCTGGCAGCCCGCACCGATAATTGTTGTTGCTGATGCAACTGCTGCTACTTCTGAGGCAGGCGGCTTTACTTCTGGACTCGGATTCGAAGCTGAAGATGGAGTTGATGAGCTTTTCGCTGTTTTGGTATTGCCCCTTTTTTCTAAGTGGAGCAACGTGTTGTGTTTTTTTGCACACCTTTTGCAGCTACCTGAATTACAAGTTTTTGAACAATGGTCACTTCCGAAGCAATTTACACATAACCTTTTTCGTTGTACCCATTGAGTAGTTCTGCTTCTGATAGTCGCAGGAATTTACTGCAGTGGTATAGTTTGTGGTCACGACTATTGCACAGTCTGCATGTACTACTATTGCTTCCGTTGGTTGTTATAATTGTTGATACCACATTGTGTTGTGGTTTATCCTTCAGAGCAACTGCCTCCATTGACTGAAAGTTTCTCTCCAAGAACTCCAAAAATTCCTTGATTTTTGGAACTTCGCGTGGATGTGAAAGAGATTGCTCGTAGCGAAGGCGGGTGGGTTGATCCAGTCTTTTTAATAACAACTGTAGTAGCAACGGATCCCAAGTGGCTGTGTTTATTTTAAGATTTTGTAATGCTAATAGACACTCTTGTGTTTTATCATGCATTGACTTGTAATTATCGCTTGAAGCTCTGCTTGGAACATCGACCAGCTCCTGTACCAGTTTGTCAACAAGCAATCGTTTGTTGTTGTAGCGCTCTATTACTAATGACCATGCTGCCTCAAAATTATCTCCTGTAGCAGTGAAGTGCTTGATAAGATTTGCTGCTTCACCTTCCAGATGTGTTTTGAGACACCACATTTTTTTAATGTCTGGTATCGGTTGTTGTATTATTAGTGAAGAGAACAAATCATGAAACTCCTTCCACTTCAAATAATTTCATTCAAATTTAGGAAGCGTTATCTTGGGAATTGGGATTGTCCGCGAATCTTGCTGATTATTTTGGGGCATGGAGTGGGCTTGATCATTTGTACTATTTCCAGTGGTTTTAATCGCCGTCCGCAGCTTTTTTTCTAGCTGGATGAATCTATCCATATTATAGCCTTGTTTGCTTGTGTCAGCACTCAATTCTGCAATTTGATAATGCAAGCTTTCAATATTTTGCCACAAATTTGTTGCGGTTTTGGTGTCTTCTCTTGTGAAGACGTCTTCTAAAAGGCGCTCCATGATGTCATCGCATGAGCTTGACTAGCTCTTGTTGATTTACTGATTTGTCAGTGGTAAGTATAGTTGGCTCTGATCCGACTGATTGAATTTGTTGCTTGCCGGTAGATTCAGTAATTTTTGTTATTGAATTTTCAAAAATCGCCTTATATTGGTCTACGATATTCATAACTGCGGTGTAATAGTCTTCAGTGAAATACAAGTCGTGTGCAAAGTAAAGGCGCCATCCACAGTAAAAGTAGTTAATTTTAATAAAAAACACTGCGGATAAATCAAATAAATTTGTATTTGTATTGTAAAGGTTAAAAGAAATTATTAGTTAATTTTAAAGCTGCTGTATTAAAGAATTAAGTAAACCTATTCACTTTTAATAATTAAAAAAACTGAAATTTTTATTTGTAAGGCGTTTTTAAGCCGGTATATTGAAGTATAAATACAAAACTTACATAAATAAAAACTACGTGAACATATTTCGCTTTTGTTTCTTTTTAAATAAATTGAATATAAGTTGACGTAAAGTAACGAAATTGTGAATAATTTTATTACTTCGATGTGGAATTGAAATTAAAGAAACAATCTGCTGTTATCACTCCCGCTTATTTTCAAGGTAGTATTGAATCATCATTGAAAGAATTTGTTGGAGAAATTGGTGGTCAAACTGAGTTAAATCTAACTCATCAAACTCAACAATTACCAAAGCTCCGCTTACTACACCCGGAATTCGTACTGCTAAAGTCCCAGAAACAACTACTATTGTTCCAGAAACAACCACCTCCCGGTAAGTCATCCATTTTCACATATATACTTATATACAACCCCCGTGTGCCCTGCACATTTTGGTCCTTCGAACCGGATCCGAGTCATCCAGAACTCGGCACCCTCCTTTGTTATCCGGAAAACCCCCGTTTTTTTCCATTAAAATCCCATTTTTCATCCAAAAATTGTATAACCTCCCTTATGTGAGATATGCCATTTTTGCAATAAATGGTGCATAAACCCCCGTATCTGAACATATGTGTACAGTCTAGTCAGAAAAGGTTAGTTTAACGAAAAACTTTCCATTTCTTCAAAGATTGGTGTTCCTTCTATGTTTTATAAAAAACTCTAACGGTCCACCAAATAACTGATAAACATACATATGTATGTATATACATACATACATTCATACTTACCAAGTAACAAACAAATTTTTTTCTTTATTACTTAAATCGAGAAAAAGCAAAAAGAAAAATTGTTTTATTAAAAATTTACCTTTTAACCGCATACATATGTATGTATCCCCCCATACTTTGTTCCCAGCAACCAAAAGTTAAGACAAATAATTGCACAACTAAAAGGAGACTACAATAATCGACAAAAAAGAAGAAACCGTAAAGTTGTTGCTATTATATTTGGTTGGAATTTTGCCCTTGAAAAAATATGTCATAAAACATCTCATTTTTTCGATTCTTCTGTTTTTCAAGCAAGTACATAAATACATACATACCTACATACATACGAACATAGTAATGCAAAAAAGGGACTTTAAAGATCATCAGCATAAAGAATCTCTTAATTTAATACTCTTTATGTATTAAAGAAGTTGTGTTTTTTTTTGGCACTCTTGCTCAGCGAGTAAACGATCAACCACCAAATAAAAGCAGCAAAATCATTTACATATATGTACATATGTATGTATGCATTTACTTTTGACAAAATATATAGGTCAGTAAGCCAAACGAAGCAGTTGATACATAAGAACATTTAGTAACAAATGGTTACGAGGCTAGCACGAAAAGTAACAAGAGGTAAAAATAAATTGTTATGTTTTTTTTATTTTAATAAATCGATGAAAACATAAGATATTTGGATTAATGAATACAAATTTTTCCCGCAATCAACCCCCGTCGTCACATATGTCAGGTCATCATTCACATACTTTCGCTACATGAAATAGTGAAACAAATAATTTTAAATTTTATTTAATTGTTTCAAATTATATCAACCCCCATATATTGGTCACTTATCCGAAGCACCATTGAAAATTTTCTTAAATTTTCTCCCACAACAAATAATTTGAAAATTTATTTAATTGTTTCAAATTATATCAACCCCCATATATTGGTCGCTTATACGAAGCACCATTGAAAATTTTCTTAAATTTTCTCCCACAACAAATAATTTGAAATTTTATTTAATTGTTTCAAATTTTATAAACCCCCATATATTGGTCGCTTATACGAAGCACCATTGAAAATTTTCTTAAATTTTCTCCCACAACAAATAATTTGAAAATTTATTTAATTGTTTCAAATTTTTATCAACCCCCATATATTGGTCGCTTATACGAACCACCACTGAAAATTTTTCTTAAGTTTTCTGCCACTCGTGAAACAAATAATTTGAAAATTTGTTTAATTATTTAAAAATTTTACCCCCCACATATTGGTCGCTTATACGAAGCACCACTGCAAATTTTTATTAAAATTTCTCCCATACATCCTGGTCGCTTATACGAAGCATCTGTGGAAATTTACCATTTTGCAACAATCGAACACAGGTCACTTATACTAAGTACCAGTGAACATCTGGCTTGCGGATTTTTTTTAACCCCGATACACTGATCGTTATACCGATACCCCGTAAAAACATTTGTCAATAACGCCTATCGTTTTCTCATTGGAACGGCAACGTTAAAAAATTTAATACGCGCTTCTGATCGCGTGATAGATTTTCAAATCTATTTTAAAAGCTTGAAAGAAGAGGGCCACACTCTTCATACCTTGGTGGCTCAAGAACGACAGCTTGAGAGGCTATGGTCTAGTTTCAAGACACTCTACGACATAGCGCTGGAGAAATATGAAACAATAAAGGAAGAAATCGAAATGGCAGCATTAAAAACTGTTTTTATTCTACCTTTGAAGCCTATACAGAGATCATCGCTACTATTCATAAATATAGCGATAATATTCGTACCCAGGCCGAAGCAGCTACCCCATCAGTGAAAACACAAGTCGATATGACGCCACATATTTCTTTACCCCCCTGCGATACTGAAGTATTCCATGGTGACTACAAATCTTGGCCTACATTCCGAGATATGTTCACTGTCTTGTACCGCAATAACAACCGTCTCTCACCTGTAGAAAAAATGTGCCACTTGATGAAGAAGACGCAAGGCGAAGCACGTGAGCTTCTAAAACTTGTCCCATGACCAACGAAGGTTTTGACATGGCATGGCAGAACCTTATGAAAACAAGAGGGTCCTAGTCAATGTGACTGACTGGCAAGAATTTAAATTTTATTACGATACTTATACTAAATTAATAATAAAAAAATTTCTGAGCTAATGTCTACAGAAACTTAAAAGTTATGGGAAATTAACCAATCAGAACAAAGTTGTAATTAATGCAATTTAATACGTTTAATATTTTGCTTTGGTTGGACAAATTCAATTAATATTAATATTAGGTGTGTTTTAACACATTTTAATAATAGGTGTGTTTTAACAAGCATTATCAACAATCATCCGTTGGAAGTCTCATTATGGACTTCAAAAAATTTTTGAAGAGTGCAACTGGTTGTTATGCGGATGCAGTTCGTAAGTTAATATCGCTTTTGCTATTTTCTTCTACACGCTTTATAGATTCTTTCAATATTCTATGTCATATTTGCAAGGAAAAATTCAATTTATAGAAACTTTGCGAGGCTTTGTACCATTATATTTCTTCAAGTTAGAGAGAAATTCACCCCTAAATAAAATCAGACTTAAAGAATGTACTAAACGACTCAAAGAGCTGCTGTCGTCGGAAAAGACTGCATTACTGTAAAAGTACTTAGAAGGTCTTGATGTAACGTCAACATCTAATTACTCTTTATGGCGCGCTACTAGAAATCTTAAAAGACTTGTTGATCTTAAATCACCACTGCGTACTTCGACCGAAGGCTGGGCAAGAAGCGATATTGAGAAAGGTAACTTATTTTCTGAGCATTTAAAATCTGTATTCACTCCCAATTCATGTACGGGTGCTGCCGGATTACCGAGTGTAGTATCTCTACCCCCTCGTCCCTTAAGGTTTAAGATGCGTGAACTACAAAAAATAATTGCTGAACTCGACCCGAAGAAAGCTCCGGGTATTGATGGCATTAGTAACAAGATGCTGATGAACTGGCCTAGTATTGCAATAAGAATCTTGCTATTTATTTTTAATGCCATTTTACGAATGCAGTATTTTCCACATAACTGGAAACTTGCCAAGATTAAAATGATTCCAAAGCCAGGCAAAGATCTTACCAAGGCTGAGTCATATAGGCCTATAAGCTTACTTTCAACAATTTCAAAGCTTTTCGAAAAGCTGCTCATGACTAAAATGTCCCCAATTCTAGTTAGTAGTGGGTGCATCCTGGACCATAAATTTGGATTTAGAAGTCAGCATAGCACTATTGAGCAAACGCATAGATTGGTCCAAGTTGTAAGAAGAACATTTGAGGAAATGAAGTATTGTTCTGCTCTCTTTGTTGATGTTTCTCAGACATTTGATAAAATATGGCACGAAGGCCTAGTTTTAAAATTGAAGACATACCTACCAATAAACATACAAAAGCTTTTGGAAAGTTATATTATTGATAGGAAGTTCACTGTTGTGGGAGGGGACTTCACGAGTGTGCCCGAATCTATATATTCCGGTGTGCCACAGGGTAGTATTCTGAGGCCAGTTTTGTATTTAATATATACTTGTGATATGCCTGTGAGCAATAACATCCACACTTCTACATTTGCCGATGATACAGCATGTATGAGTATGCACAAAAACCCTGATGAGGCATCCCGCCATATCCAAGAACACATTACCCAGCTTGAAATATGGTTCAACTTATGGAGAATTAAAGTAAATGAGCAAAAGTGTGTCCATATAAAGTTTACGTTAAGAACAGATACTTGTTCTCGAATCCACAATCAAAATATTCCTCAACATTCTCAAGTGAAATACCTTGATCGAAGGCTTACATGGAAATATCATATTGACTCTAAGTTAACCCAAATGAAACTTAAATTAACTCAAATATATTGGTTAATTGGCAGCAATTCAACACTCAGCCTAGACTGCAAACTTTTGATATACAAGTCGCTTTTGAAGCCAATATTGTGCTATGCAATTCAGCTATGGGGCACTGCTTCAGCTTCAAATATTGAGAAAATCCAACGAAGGCAAAACAAAATTTTACGTTTGATAACATCGGCTCCATGGTACATTAAAAATTCAAATATACATCGTGATTTAAATATTCCACTAGTGACTGATGAAATTGCAAAATACGCAATCAAGTATTTAACTAAACTGAGTCACATCCTAATCCGGTTGCCCGTAATATTTTGAACTTTACTGGACACATCCGCCTCAAAAAGAGGGAGACAAGGGCTCTTATACTCAACACTCCAGATGGGACTACTTGAAAATACTTCTTTTTTTCCTTTTTTTCTCTCTTTTTTTTCCTTTATTATTATCACTACTTATGCATTATTTATAACTATCACTAAGCTTATGTCCGATACTGGTCGGGCCTAATAATTATATTCAGATTTAAGATTTGATTACTTATTGTTAGTTCATTTTTGAAGATACAATAAATAAATATATATATGAAAAGAAGAGAGAAAGTCAAGTTAGGGAAGTTCAAGTAATAGAAAAAAAATATAAAGGAATTTACTTGTTTGCCGCTGTTGCCATGCGATTTGCTTCAACTTATAGACACTTCAATTTATAGAAGTTCAAGTTATAGAAGTTCTACTGTACTTACATATTGATGGCTTCATATAAAAAGGGCGTATGTCATTTTTTTTCGAAATCGTGTTTTAATGTTATCAAAATCAAGGCAACCTAAAAAAATATTTCTGCATGTAGATGCTTTAGTTTTTCTTTAGTTTTTTCCTTCTCTTATAAAATATCGATAATTTGAGTTCCGGCTTTCTTATATTAAGCCATCGATACTCACTCTTTAAATCGAGATTTTTGTATATTTCGATAGAAATACATCTAATGTATGGAAAAAATTCAAAAATCTCGATTAAAAGAATAATGAGTTAGGGCCTTTCTATATTAAGGTAATGATATGTAATCAATAAATCTTTGAACTGAATAAAACTTGATACTGTTGGAACATAAAGCTTGTCCCTTTGTTTTGTTTCCATTAGATTTTGGTAAGAGAAAATAATTTCGCCATTTGAAGAGGAGGGAGATATGGACATTATTCCGTAAGCTACTCTCGATATATCAAGAAAAATGTATTCACCTAATGCGGTTTTAATAATATATTTGGAACTTATAAACTAATGATTGCATTATATTTTTTAAATTAAATAATTTTTTGTATGGAAAATTAGCGATGTATAGTCCACTTAATTTTTTCTAAAACTTCGACATCTTTAGAGGAGTACTTAGGCTTTATAATACATACATATATGTATTGACAGTCTTCTGGCTTAAGCTAAAAGTTCTAGATCTATTACAATTTATTTTGCCAAAGTCCTCACTGTGCACTGTAGACCAGAAGCTGTATATATTTTCTGTTGTTAATGGTTTCAGTTCTTCCATATCAGCTAATTGATGGCTTAATATAAGAAAGTCGGAACTCGAATTTTCAATATTTTATAGGAGAAACAAAAAACTGAAGAAAAACTAAAGCATTTATATGCAGAAATAATTTTTTAAGTGGCCATAAGTCCTTGATTTTGAATTGTAACTTACTTAGATTTTCAAGAACTAAGCAATTATACTGTAGCGTGTTCTAACTATCACTACTATCAAGATTGTATAGTAAACATTTAAAGTCAACTTGACCGCAATATACATAACATCCAATGGCATTGAAATTATTTTTGCACTGGACATTTGACACTCATGCAAATGCATTCGACAGACTGCAACGTAAATATGTATTTTGTACAAATGCTATTTGACACTCACCAGTCTGATCGAAGGCCGCAGCATAATTCATTTGAATGATTCATAATTAATAACCACATGTGTTTATATAATAAATATAAACAATACAAAATCCATGTTTTCCAAATTTCTTATGAGACACACGCCGCACGCCTACCGTGGGAAACTAAAAGGAACAATTTGCTTATTAAGCATATACCTTTTCTTTTCCCTCTTATGTTAGGATAGGTTAAGCTTTCCGTACGTTGGACTTTGAGCATTTTTTAATACAGTGCTTTTTACGTTTTTTCAGCTGAAATAATTTTTTTTGATTATTTTTCACTTTTTTCTCGTTTTGGCGATTTTTTAAATTTTGGCGATTTTTTTTAATTTTGGCGATTTTTTTCATTTTGGCGAATTTTAATTTTGGCGATTTTTTTAATTTTGGCGATTTTTTTAATTTTGGCGATTTTTTTAATTTTGGCGATTTTTTTAATTTTGGCGATTTTTTTTTCATTTTGGCAAGTTTTTTCATTTTGGCGACTTTTTTCATTTTGGCGATTTTTTCATTTTGGCGATTTTTTAATTTTGGCGATTTTTTTCATTTTGGCGATTTTTTCATTTTGGCGATTTTTTTCATTTTAGCGATTTTTTCATTTTGGTGATTTTTCCGGTTTTTTGCGATATATTTTCGATTTAGAAATTTTTTTTAATTTGGTGCTTTTTTTCGTTTTGGCGATTCTTTTTTTTTGATTTTGGCGATTTTTTTTCGGTTTGGCGATTTTATAATTTTGAGATTTTTTTGTTTTACCGGTTTTGAAAATTTCAAGAAGTTTGCTCTTACCGTTTCCAAGATACAGCAAGTTATCAAAATTACATAGTCGAAATTACATTAACTGATTATACACCCTTTAATTAAAATTTTTTAAATTTTAGTGTTAATTGTTGTAGTGTGTATAAAAATACACTAACTTTACAAATATCAAGTGCATATACAGTCAGAGACTAAAGTTTAAATACATACCCCTAATCTGTAGTTTCAAGAAAACGAAGGGTTTTCTGGAAATTTTTACAATGCAGTTTTATTTACCTTCATTGATAAGTAATAAATATACAAAAAATTTTAACTAAGTCCAAACATAACGGTAATTTTTTTTAGAAATACAATAAAATTGGGTGGACAAAAGTTTAAATACATGTTGAGATACTTTAAAATGAAATTGAATTTCGTAAAAAAAATTAAAAAAAAATATAATATTTTAGTATTTCGTTAATCTATCTGGACTCCTCACCAAGGTTTGTGAACAATTTGGCATTGAAAGCGTCCAATTTGGCGTTTCAGAAGGCGTTATTACTGGCCATAAGCTTTTATGAGAATTTTTTAGGGTTTCTTTGCCAGTAATTTCTTCCTTTCTCATCCAACCTTCATTACATTCATAGTATGCTCTATGGTTTTACTGTTTGAGGTTCGGGAAGGGCTGTAAAGTTGTCATGGATCACAATAAAACAGCCAATATATCACCAAAAGTAGAGTGTGCTTCGGATTGTTAGCTAGTTTGGAGGAACCAATGAGGTCCAAGGTCTAACCTGTCGATTGAAGCTTGCAAATTATCTTCTAAGATGCTCTTGCATAGATATAATAATTTTAAGTTGAATAATACTTTTATAATTAATTTTTTAATGTAATTAATTTTGTAAGGCCATTATAGTGGATAACATAAATAGAAAACAAAACAAAAAACATATTAATGTTATTTTTGAAGAAGAAGGAATTTCCTTAGAACAAGAAATAGAATATAAGTTTAACGTTTATTAATGCACTAATAATCCCAAATTATTATTTTACTTAATTAGTAAAATAACTTTTTTATTAAAAATACATTTAAATTGATTATTGAGGGGTTTAGCTGGATCCTATGCGCATTTCACTGTTGCTAATGCAGATCATCAGGGAACCTTTACCCAAAAATCTTAGAACAACTAGAGTTATTATGTTATAAACTTTCATTTAAACAAATGAGAAGTTCAACAAATAACAAAGTTGAAACAAGAACTCAATAATCAACATGTTTTTTATTTTCTTACTTTACTACATTGGCTGACTTTTTTTCAGCTCTAGTTGTAGTTGTAAAAAGTATGTAAAGAAAATAAATGTAAACAACAACAACAGCTATATAAGAATAGAGTGTTGCCACACAAGTATTTTTGACCTGGTGCAGTCAAGTTAATAATTAGTGTTTATATTTGGGAATTTCTACAATTAAAGTTTAACGTTTATTAACGCACTAATAATCCCAAATTATTATTTTACTTAATTAGTAAAATAACTTTTTTATTAAAAATACATTTAAATTGATTATTGAGGGGTTTAGCTGGATCCTATGCGCATTTCACTGTTGCTAATGCAGATTAAGTAAAATAATAATTTGGGATTATTAGTGCGTTAATAAACGTTAAACTTAAATTGTAGAAATTCCCAAATATAAACACTAAGAAATAGAATATTTAGCACAGATTTGGGGAATAATAGGAATGCCAGGTGTCCCAAATGAGGACGATATTTTAAACAATACTCATGTAGAAGAAATGACAGTTCGTGCAATAAGGTGGTCAGAACGCGTAGAAAAAGAAAATAATAAACACCAATAATTCAGTAAATACATAAATTTGTAAATATGGGTGAAACAGAATCAAAAATAGAAAACCCCAATGCTAACGTGATTACCAATTTGGAAATCATTGATCATAAGTCAGAAACAAATTCATTATGGTTACTAATGCTAATATTGGTAATAATTTCAGCAATAAACTTGTTGTTTAAAATATATTTGTCACATAAAAGAGCTCTAAGGAAAAAGTATTTCAGTAAAGCAAACGATTTAGACAAAATATAACCAAATTAAACGTTTTAGCATTTTTTTAATTTACTGATGGAATGGAAAGATATTTTGAATAAGGCACGAATTATAAAATAAGATTTAGAACGGTCATATAAGTGTATCAATATTGATAGACCAATTAAAAATGAAACAATTATTCATCATTTTAAAATAATTCTTAAAAAATTAGAAGAAATAAGAGTTTTATTTAATGTTTATTACAATAGACTAACAGTAGCTCACCAAAGAGCAGCAGACGCATTTTTCCTTGATTTAACAAGCAGAATTTCAAAACTAGCCGATAAAAAATCGATACAAATCGGACTACCAAATTCAATACACGAAAGTGTAACATTTAATATTTCTATGCCTATAACTGAATCCACAATGACTCAAACTGTAGTAGACTTTTTAAATACAGCTTCAAAGCTTATTATAGACTTTGATGGAAAATCAGAAAATTTACGATCCTTTGTTGACTCCTTATACCTAGTAGATTCAATAAAAGGTACTCACGAAGCAGTTGCAGTATCACTAATAAAAACAAAATTAAAAGGAAACGCCAGAAATCTAATAAATAATGAATCAACTATATCCGAAATAATAAACAAATTAAAAATTAGCGTCAAGGGAGAATCTGTGGAAGTATTAACGGCAAAAATTTTAAATATAAAACAAAACAATAAAACTGCTAACGCGTATTGCAGTGAAATAGAAAATTTAACCAAGGCATTAGAAACCGCATACATTTCAGATGGATTGTCATGCGACCTAGCTACAAAGTATTCCACACAAACTGCCGTAAAGGCATTAACTAAAAACTGCACCATAGATAAAGTTAAGCTTATCATGGAGGCAGGACAATTTAATAGCATGAACGATGCTATAAGTAAATTTGTCAATAGTTGTACAGACGCCACAGGTCAACAAAATACTATTTTTTACTATGGACAAAAGTACAAATCTGGAAACAATTACCGTGGTAATAACACACGATCACGTGGGAGAAATAATTACCCACGTAGAAATAATAACAACAACTATAATAACAACAATAATTACAATTATTACAGAAACCAACAAATATTTAATAATAATCGTAGGAACAATAACTATGTAAGAGCAACAGAATCAAATGATAATGGTTCGGAAAACTCCGAACTTCCCCTAGTATCAAATCAGTAAAAATTTACCATCTTAATCTAAACTTGAGCTTCTTTATAAATATTCAATTAGGCAATATTAACACTACACTCACACTCTTAGTAGACACTGGCGCAGATATTTCATTAATAAAATCAATATATTTTTTAGATTTAAGATTTGAATACTTATTGTTAGTTCATATATGAAGATACAAAAAAAAAAAAAAAAAAATCAAAATTTTTTAAACAAAACCAAATTAACACTAATAAAACAACAACTTTAAGTGGAATAGGACAGGGTAATATAAAATCGATTGGAAATACATTCTGCGATATAAAATTTAAAAACTTTTTAATACCACATTACTTCCAAGTAGTAGATAATAATTTTCCAATACCATGCGATGGAATAATTGGCATGGACTTTATGAAACATTATAACTGTATATTGGATTTCAACCAAGATAATGATTACCTTATCCTTAGACCATTTAATATACCACATACAATACATATACCGATTACGAATAACTGCAATGAAATTAATATACCTCCAAGATGTGAAGTCATACATCAAGTAAATTTTACCAATTCAAATAATGAATTATTAATTCCAAATCAAGAAATTGAACCAGGTGTTTTTATACCAAATACATTAGTTAAATCTGACAAAGCATTTATTCGTATTCTAAACACTAATAACACCATTACTAAAATCAAACAAAGTAACATAAAAACCGAAAACATCTCTGATTATGACATTATCAAAAAAAATTTAGGCAAAAATTCAAAAAGAAAATCAGATATATTAAAAATATTACAGAAACATTTTCCACAACAATTTAAAACAACATTAACAAAACTATGTTCAACATATAGTGATATTTTCGGTTTGGAATCAGAAACAATAACAACTAATAATTTTTATGAACAAAAATTGAGAGTAAAAGATAAAGAACCAGTATATATGAAAAATTATCGTATACCACATACACATAAAGAAGAAATTGACAAACAAGTGAAAAAATTAATAGACGATAAGATTATTGAACCTTCCTATTCTGAATACCAAAGAAATCACTTCCTAACTCTGACCAGAAAAGATGGAGACTTGTCATAGATTACAGACAAATAAATAAAAAAACTAATTGCAGATAAATTCCCATTACCTAGAATTGATGATATATTAGAGCAACTAGGTAGAGCAAAATATTTTTCCTGTTTAGACTTAATGTCAGGCTTTCACCAGATCAGTTTAGAGGAAAACTCTAGAGACTTAACAGCTTTTTCAATCAACAATGGTTCATACAGATTTAAAACCAGACCAAGCCTTTCTATATATGGAAAAGCACATGCTTTCGAATTTGAAAAACGTTTTCGATCTATGTCGAAAGTACAATCTTAAATTACATCCTGAAAAATGTTCATTATTCATGAGAGAAGTAACATAACTTGGTCACAAATGTACAGATAAAGGAATATTACCAGACGATAGTAAATATTCAATCATTGAAAACTATCCAACACCAACTAACGCAGACAGTGCAAAAAGATTCGTAGCATTTTGTAACTACTATCGAAGATTTATTAAAAATTTTTCTGAATACTCCAGACATTTAACAAAATTATCCAAGAAAAATACACCCTTTGAATGGACGAAAGATTGTGATTATGCATTTAAATATCTCAAAAAGGCATTAATGAGTCCAACCTTAATACAATATCCTGATTTCGCCAAAAAATTTTGTATAACAACAGATGCAAGTAAACACGCTTGTGGTGCTGTTTTAACACAACAACACGAAGATAAACATTTACCTGTTGCTTATGCATAAAAACATTCACAAAAGGAGAAAGTAATAAATCAACAATTGAGCAAGAATTGACTGCAATTCACTTCAGACCATATATATATGGAAAACATTTTCTTGACCGTACTGATCGTAGACCACTTTCTTATTTATTTTCAATGAAAACCCCAAGCTCCAAGTTAACAAGAATTCGACTAGATTTAGAAGAATATGACTTTATAGTAATATATCTTAGGGGAAAAGATAACTATGTTGTCGACGCTTTATCGCGAATTACAATAAATGACCTAAAAGACATGAATAATAAAATTTGTTCTATATTAAAAGTCACGACTAGATCGATGACCAATACAAAAGAAAATAATAGTAATACACTAAATAAACATCATAAATTTGATAAAAATAAAAATAATGATAAGCCCAGTATATACATATGTACCTATAACAAACACTGACGTCAGAAAATACTATAAACTAAAGATTTCCCCCGCAAGATGTTATATCAAACGTGGAAAATCTATAGAAACATATATACAAATTAATGATTTGTTTACTAACGAGAATTTTGACTTAGGACAATTTTTCTCTAGGCTCGAAAAAGTGGCCCGTAAACACAATATATATAATTTACAAGTGGCACCTAGTGAGAAAATTTTCGAAATTATCTCTATTAATGAATTTAAACTTATGGGCAATAAAATATTAAATAAAATTAAAGTAGCGCTACTAAATAAGGTGACCCAAATCATAATAAGAATGCCAAGGCAATTCTTGAAATTATGCTGAAATATCACGATGATCCAATAGAAGGAGGACATTGCGGAATATATAGAACATTAGAAAAAATAAAAAGATATTACTATTGGAAAAATATGTCCAAAGACATATCTAAATACGTAAAAACATGTCATAAATGTCAAACTGCTAAAACTTTAAAACATAACAAAAGTCCAATGACTGTGACTCCAACGCCAACAAAACCATTTGATACGGTAGTGGTAGACACAATAGGACCATTCCCAAAATCATTATTTGGAAATGAATACGCAATCACAATAATATGTGATTTAACTAAATATTTAGTAACTATACCAATACAAGACAAAAGCGCTAAAACAATCGCTAAGGCAATATTTGAAAATTTTATACTTACCTATGGTGCAATGAAGACGTTCATTTCGGACATGGGAACAGAATATAAAAATTCGATATTAACAGAACTTTGTAATCTACTAAAAATTGAAAAATTAGCTTCGACAGCTCATCACCACCAAACAGTAGGCACAATAGAAAGAAGTCATAGAACTTTCAATGAGTACGTACGTTCCTATATATCTATAGACAAATATGATTGGGACGAATGGCTAAAATATTTTACTTATTGTTTTAATACAACACCTTCAACAATACATAATTATTGTCCTTATGAGTTAGTCTTTGCAAAAACTCCTAACAGTTTTCAGATTTTCTATGTAGACAAAGTAGCACCACTATATAATATAGAGGACTATGCCAAAGAAACAAAATTTAGGTTAGAAGTAGCATATAAGAGAGCTCAACATTTATTAGATAAAAATAAACTTAAGCAAAGATTAAACTATGATAAGGATATAATTGATTATAACTTTAAAATAGGAGATCTAGTTTTACTGAAAAATGAAGCAGGCCATAAGTTAGAAATACAATATAGAGGACCTTACAAAATTAAGAAAATAGACTTAAGAAATAATGTAACTATATTTGATAAGAAAACAAATAAAACACAAATAGTTCATAAGAATAGACTTAAGTTATATAATATTAAATAATTAAAACAGTATGCGCGCTACTAATAAAACCTAATATTTTACAATAAAATTTAAATTATTAATTATACTTCAAAAATACTTTTTATTTGTAAAAGAATGTCCATAAAACTAACGTTATATGAACATTCTTATAAAAGGTGGAGGTGTACCGTGTTCTAACTATCACTACTATCAAGATTGTATAGTAAACATTTAAAGTCAACTTGACCGCAATATACATAACATCCAATGGCATTGAAATTATTTTTGCACTGGACATTTGACACTCATGCAAATGCATTCGACAGACTGCAACGTAAATATGTATTTTGTACAAATGCTATTTGACACTCACCAGTCTGATCGAAGGCCGCAGCATAATGCATTTGAATGAATCATAATTAATAACCACATGTGTTTATATAATAAATATAAACAATACAAAATCCATGTTTTCCAAATTTCTTATGAGACACACGCCGCACGCCTACCGGGGGAAACTAAAAGGAACAATTTGCTTATTAAGCATATACCTTTTCTTTTCCCTCTTATGTTAAGATAGGTTAAGCTTTATTCTCATAACTAGTATATAAGACACTGTATTTTTATTTTAAAATTAATTATTAAACAACTTTCCTAGAGCTCCTAGCTGAGCTCAGGAAATAATCTTTATTTTGAAAATAAATAAATAAAAATAAGTTTGATAAAAACAAACCTCTATAAAAAATTAAACATCATTACTTTTATTACAATACGTTGTCTCCCAGAAAAAGTTAAAAACGCGATTTCAAATAAAAATTGAGCTATGCCCTTTTTATATTAAGCCATTGTATTGGTTGTTAATATTTTCAAAGCATTACTTTTCGCTGGGAAACATTTTAATTTAAAGTGGTATAATGCTGTTGGTTTTAACTGATAAAACATTTTATGGCGAAAACTTACTAAACCAAACTCACATTTAATTGTCAAAGCACACTTTGCCTTTAGAACTTTTTACAATTTTCTTTACACTGATTTAAAACATGAGTTGTGTTTATATAAAGATCAACTTCTGTGCCGCAGAAAATATCATTGAGTGAAATATGGTTTTCGTTCATATATAATTGTGAAGGATTACACTTTTCTAAAATATCTTTACTTATAAAATTTCGTGTCATTTGTCGAAAAAGAAATTTAATTCCTGGCAAAATAAATGCATACACGCGTCTTCTGACCAGTGATGGGAATAGGAAAGCTTGATTTCGTGCCGAATCTGTTTCTAAATAGTGGCAAAATCACTTGAATAGTGCCAAACCACTTTTCATATGATTTAAATGTTGGTACTTGATGTCCGTTTAGTATACTATGATCCTTGATTGATACATTATTGTGTATAGCTAGAAAATTGCATGAATATCACAAAAAACACGTTCCAAAATTAGTTGCTTACACACATACATACATATATGTACATATGTATATATATAATTGATCAATACTTTGTGCTTATTTACATGAAATACAACTACATATGATCTGAACAATATATACTTCTATTATGAATTTGACGTTTGCCCGTTTTTATAGTTATGTACTTTTTCTTCACCGAATTTGCCTACAAGGTGCTGTGTTATGCCAGCATATTGAAATTATTTTTTACGTCTCCGATATCTTTCCAAAACTCACTCTCAACATAGAGATCATGAATATATTTTTTTTTTTCAAAAAAAGTCGACACAAATGACGTAATAAAAAGGAAAGCCTCCTAAAAATTATTTTAGGAACATAAGTTTTATCATTGCATTTTGACTAAACATTTGATAATGTGAAGAAATATTATGAGGACACTACATACAATAGTTTGACGTTTTATAAAATATTTACGACACCAGCTGTTACAAAGAAAATTATTTATATTTTTAATAAATCGTCCCAAACATTCATTGGACTCCGTTCCTTTTTCCCATCATAACCGAACAGTTGTCAGCCCCAAATCCTACTAAGTTTTCAATAGTACAAGAATACTTATTATTGGAATAAGAAAAGTTTCCATATTGATGCGAGCCATAACTGCCAAAAAGATTAAGCAATATATCTTTCGAGCGTAATTTTTTGACGAAACTTGATTAGTTACGATCGCAGATAATCGATTTTCGTAAAAAAACGAAGTTAAAAAATATGCCGCTTAAGCTTTTCTGGCGGTTATGGCTCGAATGGACAAAACGTGCCAGAAAAGGAGCGAGAGTGCCATAGTGCCGGCTAGCATCCAATGGTGCCAACAATGGCAAAATTGTGCCACATTTCCCATCACTCCTTCTGACTGCATTTCTAAGTTGACTGCGAGTGTATCAAATGTGTTGCGGGAGTACTACGGTACTTTTTCATGTGAAATAGTATCAAAAAAAGTACGATCGTACCAACTTTCCCATCACTGGAGAGTATTACAACAATAATGTAAAGGGAAAAAGAGTATAAAAGGCCGAAGAATTTGCAAACAATGATGAAAAAAAAAAAAATGATCAGTCGTTGCGTAGACATCAGTTGATCAGGATGAATCCGGGTAAGTTAGTAGAGCTGTGCCAAATCGTTCATTCAAGTGACCGCTCATTTTCTAAAAAAGAACGAGTTCGTTCATCCGCTCTTTTCAAGAAATAGAACGAAGTGAAAACAAACAAGCAGTTGATTCGGTACATACAAAGGGAAACATGCACAATGCATTTTGTTATGATTTGAAAGTAAAGAATTGAAAAAAGATTCATATCGCCAAAAAAGCGCCAAATACTTATACACAATAATGACAATGAAAATATAATGTATATGTATATCTAAACTAATTTTGTTAAAAAAAAAATTATTAATACGGTTCTAAAAACTTAATAAATATGAATGGCAATTTAATTAATTTCATAATGGCCACAGTGTTACTAAAAGTATGTAAAAAGTCAAATGGAAACAAGAATATGGCTTAATTCATAGGAGGATTTAAAAATCTTGTTTTATTTTAAATTCTCTTTAAAAGTTGCTTCCGAAAACATTGTTCATTCATACGATGATTTTTTCCATGTTTCTAGGTTTCATTTCATCAGTGTTGCCAGTTGATTTTAAAAAATCCATTTCCCCTACATTTTAAAAAATGTTCCCACACGAAAATCTACAAATTTCATTAATTTTAATTTAAAAAAAGATTAATTAAAAACATTTAAGTCCTCATTTTGACATACATATGCAGTTCTTGTGTATTAAATTATTTAAAGTGACTACTTCTGCGTTCGAAATTAATGCATACTTCTGTTCAAATTTTCAGAAATTATCTTATATATGTATAATTCAAATTTAACATAAAGCTGCATTTGAGATTTCTCCATTAATGGAGTTTATTAAGATTTAAGATAGATAGATGCAAGTGTAATTTCTTTAATTATTAAATCATTGTTTAATTGATGCCCATATTCTATTTCCTGAGGTGCCTGCCATTAGATAAAAGTCTGTGTAATTTCGAGCAAAAACAAATTTTGAAACGGTTTATGAGCAAAAATATATTTTAATTATAGTTCTTTTTTTATTTATGCAATCTGAGTATAAAAAATATCTACGTTTT
This sequence comes from Tachina lurida, assembly GCA_944452675.1. Classification (NCBI taxonomy): domain Eukaryota; kingdom Metazoa; phylum Arthropoda; class Insecta; order Diptera; family Tachinidae; genus Tachina; species Tachina lurida. The sequence continues at coordinate 60,390,988 of OX101756.1, forward strand.
GTCAAAGTATTATTAATACTTATTAAATAAACGTTTTGGAGAAAATAAAATATTTGTCCGATATTCCCTATAGTCCTATATTAGCGACAAAATAACCTACAGGTAACACTGTTTTCTATTATAAAAAGCTGTTGTCGCATTGAATGAAAAAATAAAATAAAGCAGCATACCAAAAATTAAAATATGTGTAAATAAAATTTGAAAAAAAAACTCGGAAAACGGGAAATGTGATTTTTTTTCTACCCCCTTTGCTTTTCTATACCGTTCGCCTACAAACTACAAAAATCTTGTTTCAAAAAATCATTGAAAAATCAACGTGTGAATTAGGTGTATGACAACAAATCTCACATGAACAAAGAAAAAGCCAAACAGAACAAAAAAAAAAAAAAAGAGCCAAGTGTGCTCGGTAGTTCATTTCGTTCAATTGTACTTTTTATCAGTACTGCTGAGCCAAAAAAGCTCAGTAAAGTGACCGCCTGGCTCACTTCGTTCATTTCACTGATTCGTTCAATTGTAGTCGTTCGTTCATGAACGACACAGCTCTATAAGTTAGTATTCAAGTAGCAAACATTGTTAGCGATTAACTAGTCGCTGAGCAATACAGTAGAACCTGGATAAGTAGATATTAATACACATTGTTAGCGATTGCCTAGTCGCGAAACAATACAGTAGAACACGGATAAGTAGATATTAATAAACATTGTTAGCGATTTCCTAGTCGCGAAATAATGCAGTAGAACACGGATAAGTAGTTATTAATAAACATTTTTAGCGATTTCCTAGTCGCGAAACAATACAGTAGAACACGGATCAGTAGATATTAATAAACATTGTTGGCGATTCCCTAGCCGCTAAACAATACAGTAGAACCTGGATAAGTGGATATTAATACACATTCTTAGCGATTGCCTAGTCGCGAAACAATACAGTAGAACACGGATCAGAAGATATTAATAAACATTGTTAGCGATTGCCTAGTCGCGAAACAATACAGTAGAACCTAGATAAGTAAAAATTAATAAACATTGTGAACGATTTCCTAGTCGCGAAACAATACAGTAGAACACGGATAAGTAGATATTAATAAACATTGATAGCGGTTTCCTAGTCACGAAACAATACAGTAGAACACGGATCAGAAGATATTAATAAACGTTGTTCGGGATTGCCTAGTCGCTAAATAATACAGTAGAACCTGGATAAGTAGATATTAATACACATTGTTAGCGATTGCCTAGTCGCGAAACAATACTGTAGAACACGGATAAGTAGATATTAATAAACATTGTTAGCGATTTCCTAGTCGCTAAACTATACAGTAGAACCTGGATAAATAGATATTAATACACATTGTTAGCGATTGCCTAGTCGCGAAACATTACAGTAGAACACGCATAAATAGATATTAATAAACATTGTTAGCCAGTAGTATGAATGTGAGGCTTCCGTATCACGGATCCCATACATTTTTGGGATCATGTCTACGCTACAGTCGGTATTTTAGTTTCATCGATCGGTACGCTACACAAAGAGAGTGTAGTGTTGTTTCCATCCCTGGAAAAAGTGTATTTATTGTAAATTGTGTATTTGTGGTTTTTATAGTTTAATAATATTTCTTGGCGCGTTGAGATTTGTGGTTTTATAATTTCTTTGTAGTCGCTTCGTACGTGGGTGGTTAAGTTAATTGTTTGAAATAGATTTTTTAATGTGTGAAAAAATGTTTAATTGTTGGCGCGGTAGTAGTATGAATAAGGGGTTTCTAGATAGAAATGTGCAAAGGAAAAATGTGCATACCTTAACCCTTTAACGGTCGATGGGGTTAAATTCGACCCCATGATATTTTGTGTTATGAGGCGGCAGCGTGTTCGGTTTTGCTTAAAGTGAAGTCGTGGTGGGGGGTTCGGTTTTGCTTAAAGTGAAGTCGTGGTGGATGTTATTTTTGTTGAAGTGAAGTCGTAACATTTAATGTGTTCGTTAGAGGGTTAATACAATATGAATTAAACTACATTAGGGCGGTTTACGAAAGTCTGTGATTTTTTTGCTAGTATTTAATAAATAAAATTCATTTACTGCGGTATATATTAATCTCCCTAATACTACTCGTATTTGTTATCAGTATAAAATGTTAACCACAATATTTAAAAACAAAACACTAGTATTTAATAAATAAAATTCATTTACTGCGGTATATATTAATCTCCCTAATACTATTTGTTATCAGTATAAAATGTTAACCACATTATTTAAAAACAAAACATTTATTTATTTTTAGTGTTAATCATATACCTACATACTTATAAAGCATATGTATATTAGCAACAATTCTATATTTTTGTAGACTAAATAATTTACAATTACACATAACACTCGAATCAGCCGTAATTTGTTTCAATTTAAAACAATTTTCAAAATGAACTCCATGAACTGATGAATCTACTAACTCCAAATCTTCATATAAAGGTATGATTTCTAGGAAATTTTCCATATATCTGATGAGATCTATTTAAGATTCATATTGTTTCTTTAGTGTATCTTGAGCTAGAACGATAACAAAAAAATAATATTTAGATTTAATAATAATAAAATAAATAAAAAAACTATTTACCAAAAATTACCTGTTGCAGCTGCATGTATATTCAGCTCGTAATATTCATTGCTGCTGCTACCTTTGCTACCTTTGCTACCTTTTCTATCTTTAGTAAGATAGTAGGTATTGCGCTGGAATTCTTCTATACTATCATCGTCTAGAGTTTCGTTGAATATACCAGGTAGGTATATGTATTTGGTGTTTCCCACCAAACAACGTACTTTTTTCCCATAAGGCGTCTGGACACGCTCCATTTTTGTAATTTTATATTTACTAGTGTTCGCCCAGTGGTGGAAAATCAACCATTAACGCACAGAGGTGGAGAATAGAATGAAAATATTTAAAGTTTGATGAATTTAAAACACAATTTAAAAACTATATTCAAATATACATATGTATAGACTCCAGGGTAAACCACTCTCTTAAACCACTTTCTTAACTACTAAATACGAATTTAAAATTTCATTTATCGGCATAAATAAGAATAGATTTTAAGCAAACTATTTAAAAAAGGTTGTTCACTTTTTGAACTAAATGTAATTAGATATTTGCTCCTAGTGCTTTCACTTCATATTCATTATTATTGCCCAAAACAAAAATATTCGTTTATTTTTTCATTAAACGCTTTTTCTCTAAAATTTTAGACTCCCCATTAAAACATTTGTTACAAATAATGTTTCTATTCCCTATTCTTTGAGAAAGATCCCATATGTATGTAGGAATTTGCTAGACTAATAATATAAACATTCCATTATATTCCAACATTCCAGTATGTTCAGTAATTTAAAGCACAGAAAAAATAATGAAAACAATGAACAAAAACAAAACGCACACAAAATAAACCAACAATAAAAAACTTACTTTGTGCTGTAGGTGAATTTAACTTTAATCAAAGTTATTAATAATTAAAAAAATATATTATTTTTAAGCATCTAAAGAAAAATAATACAGTACCACTCGTTATTTAAATGTCCAAATTTTATTAGTTTCAGCAATAATCGTTTAAGTACATAGAAAGATGGAAATAAGAATAGAACATAGCCACTCAAAATTTCATTTGCAAGCCCATGGGCTTGCGCAGTCGACGTTTTGGTGACACACGTATACTTCGTACAAAGTATGTGTGATGTTGTGTGTTTGGCTGTTTCGTCAGCTACTTCGGACAAAGTGTGTGTGATGATGATGACTCGAACTGCAAAAAGAACAACAAACACACATAAAAAGCAGAAAGAACATACACATGCGCACAAAAGCGCTCAGTCACGTTTGGTGGGCTCTGGAATATAATGAATAAATCAAATACGTTTTTCCTTCTGAGTGTTTATGGAGTTGCCAAGCCAAGTTGTTGTAATTTTTTTTTAGCAAATTAAGAGAGAAAGAGAAATCATGGCTTTATGATTGGCTAATATTCTTAACTGTTTTTAACTATCTTAGACACAAAAATGTAGAAGAAAAAATACATTCTGCACTGCTCCTATTGACAATCTATCTAACAAAAAAAAAATCAAGCGAATACGTTGAGTTTAAGTCAGTTAAAATGGTTCTTAACTTTTTTCACTTGCCTATTTATATATAGATATTCAAAAAGCATCTCCTTTATGGGGAGAATGCTTTTTGTTTGGTTTTTTTTTGAAAATTGATTTTAGGTGTGCTTCCATTTCTGTACTTAACTTGAATAGTAATTAAATAAAAACTAGATGGGGGTGGGTTTTTATATAAAATTATGAGAAGTAATTTTATAGCTTATCATTCTTTTCAATAAAATTTTAAAACAATGTTTCTGATGCGGTTTGTCCGTTGTTTATAAAGTTTCTATTTAATTAAAAGGTGTGAGACCGTTTTAAAAAGTTTCTGTTGCGGTTTTTCCGTTTTTTTATAAAGTTTCTATTTAAGAGTTTTGTTGATATATATATATATATATATATATATATAAATATATATGATTTTAATTTTAAAAGGTTTCTGTTTAAAATGTTTCTTCTATTTCATCATCATCATCGTCATCTTCTTCTTCTTCAGTACTGTCATACAAGTTGTTGTAGAATACATATTGCTTCTTCTTTTTAATGATTAGAGTATATAATCCATTCACTTCTTTAACTTTCTTTAAAATGTGTGGATTTGCGTTTAGATAATCCATCTGATTTTAAGTAATAATCAGAAATCGTTTAGGTAAATAAATATGATATTCTTTATTTACAAGACATCTTATACTTTCACCATATTTTGTATCTACTCGTTCTATCTTGTTGATTTCATATGCAGTATTTTCTTCCATATCCTTTAAAGGTAAGTATATAATATTAGGATTTTGAAACAATTTTCTTAAACTTGCTCTCATTATTTTGCTTTTAACTTTTCACCGTAAAACGAATTTTCAAACTGATTCTTTATATTCAATAATTGATACTATAAGGTGTTTTTAGATATTTTAATAACTTCTTATCAATTGCGGTTAAGCATAAATATTAAAAAAGTATACGTATGTATGTATGTAATAATATATAAGCAGCTGGTGTTTTAATCTTATTGTATCCAAGTTTATGTTATATATATATACGTTATTTATAATGAGAGATTTAGTTGAATTAAAAAACTTTGTTAAATATGTATTGGGGTCAATTTTTAAAAACTGGTGATAAATATTGTACTTGTCATGCACAGTGGAAAACTTTTCAAATAATAAATGCAGTAGTTTTGGATATTATAATGCAGGTGTTCCTAACCGCAGAAGGAGGGACAAGAACTCAAATTTTTTCTCTTAATAGAGGACAAGAAATGTCAACAAATATTCCAATATTTCATTTTAGTCACAATCAACATATAAAAATTGAGGTTATCGGTGGTATGATATCACTAGTTGGAACAGTCTATGAGGGTGGTTTTAAAGATATAAATGTACACTCATACAAACCATCGTGCGTTTATAGTGAAATAGAGGCTATTGTTTTCAGAGATACAAATAAACTATATAATAGTAAGACTGATATCCACTCATTGAATAAAAATCAACAAAAACCTCTTCTCCTTCAAAAAATAGTTAATGATAGTAAAGTTAAGAAAGGTGGTAGTAACGTTGGTGGCGACTCAGTTGATAAATCATTTGAATACGACGATTATTAAATTAGTATATAAATATGAGAAACAATTCTTATCATCTCATTTAAAAATATATCGCTAACTTAAGAACACATCTATTAAAAAGAAAAACTAAAATGAAAAATATTTTTATCATATTTTTTTCATATATCTATATCATACAAGTGTTTTCAGCTTCATTACCTATTGATTTGAGTGAAAATGAACTTAAAAATACAGAATTTGCTATAAAATTACCGAATAATGATACTGTGAGCATACAACTAAATCTCAAACTTTTAAAGTATAGTAATGATTTAAATAAAAACATCGAGTTAACAACAAAAGCAGAAAATAAATCAAACGAAGAACAAGAAGACTCCCCACCGCCTATAAGTCAACCTTTTACTGTTGAACAAGCTATTGAAACATTTAGGCAAGATTTAGTAAAAAAGAAAAAAATATTGCAGGAATAATTGAAAGTTCGGCTCCATTTTATAGACATTTTCAACTTCAATACAAAGATAATATAAAATTGACAATCCGTTGCACATATGACAGCAATTACTTGAAACGTCGATTAAATATTTTATGCTTCGAATACCATCAAGTTGAATACGAGAGAATTTTAAGTAATGGTGAAATTGAGGTGGCTTCTGAGGATGATACAACGTACCGATCCGATGTTACATTAATCAACATTCAAGATTACACACATGATTTGGATATGGAAATAATATAAATTAGCTGATATGATGAAATACATTTACTATTAGTTAGTTAGTATAAACTTTGATGTTAATGTGATAGGAGGTTTTATTTAACATAAGTAAAAAAAAAAAAGTTAAAATAAGAAAATAATGAATAACGAGTTTTATTCGAAAATTTTACATAAATTCATGAAGGAAGAAAAGCTTTTGTGTTATGTTCATGAGATTATTTTGAAAAAATTAAAAGCTCAATTCGATGAATATGCATTTTATAAGAAAAGTAAATCAAAATTTGGATATCAACGATGAAACAACTTGTGGACCTGATACCTGTAAATGTTCCCTTATCGATAACAGTTGGGATCAAGCATTATATATAATGAATTTTTATTATAATTTAAAAGCATAGACTTTATCAACAGTTCTACAGTCATCGTTGTCACTTAATTAGTACTAAACAATGTCGGAGGAGAGAATTTTAGTTGTAGACGTACAAGGTTTTTATCTCAACAATAAATTCATTGTAAAAGAACTGAGTATTTCAATTGACGACTCAAAAGTTCAAACATTTATTATTAAACCACCTTTTCCATATTCATCGTTGACAACAAAAGAAAAAGCTTTAATTGACTGGCTTTATAATCATCATCATGGATTAAAATGGAAAGATGGTGATTCAACCTTATCAAATATTATGAACTATTATATTACACATGTTAAAGACAACAATTTTATTTATTATGTTAAAGGATTAGAAAAAATTAAGTGGATTCAAAATATTTTTAAAGACGAAATTAATTTTTATAACCTAGATGATCTAAATTGTCCAAATTTGAAAACTTTATATAAAAATGATAAATCTATAAATGTTTGTTCTTATCATAGGAAATATTGTATATGTGCTGAAAAAAATGTAATACTCTTAAGAAAGTTTATTAAATCAAATATTAATAAAGAAAACATAAAATTATAAAAATAGAAATTTTTGATTATTATTATTTAACACTTAAATCGACTAAAATAAACATCAATCATCAGTTCATTCTGAATACTTGTAATGTCAATAACCGGAAACACTTCAACTTTGGTTGGAGAATATTTTCCTCCAATGTAGATGTTTACAACAATTTGTTTCATATAGGAAATCATGTTATTACTATTCCAGTTGGTTCATACGAACTTGAAGATATTGATTTTTTCCTAAACTCAAGCTTAAGAGATATCGATGAATCAATTTAACTAATAATTGAAGCTAATAATAACACACTTAAAACTGAAATAACCTCATCTATGGATATAGATTTTTCACAACCAAACAGTATAGGAAAGTTACTTGGATTTAGCAAAAGAAAATTAGAAGTAAATTCAACTAACTATTATAACACTGATCAAAATCTTCAAAATGATAAATCTTTGGAAGTGATGATTGTAGATGTTAATTCATTGAATACTACAAAGTTATTTGAATCTGATTTACCTGCACATATTACGGATGTTAATACAATACGCATTGAAAGCAACTTAACAACCGGTTCATTTATTAATAATACTTCGAATCATGCTATTCATGAATTTCCTCTTGATGTTCCTCCAGGATATAAAATAAACGAAAAACCTCGAAATGTTATTTATTTACCCGTCAACTGTCAACAAATAAACAACATAACGATTAGAATCTTAAATCAAGACAGTGAACTTATAAATTTTAGAGGAGAAAAAATCACTCTTAGACTCCACTTCAAACCAGAATAATGATCATTTACAATAAAAACATAGTGCAAAGAGGATTTCCATTCAATACCGCACCAACTCACATTCGAGAAAGTATAAAAAATAAAAAACTGTTGTCCTCATCTAATACAGAATACTTAAAATCGTTGGGATTTAATCTTCAACAATGAATGAAATACTAAATGTTCTTCAAAAACCTATGTATGATGAGAGTATTGTAAAAAGGGAATATCATAGTTACTCTCCATATCTAAAATCATTTAACAACAACGATGAGATTCGTATACCAATTCAAAATCAGGATCTCTTCGTCTTACCAAGTGAGAGTATGATTTACATTCATGGTTTTATAGTAAAGAAGGAAGCAACCAAAGAGGTTCCAGCTATAGATGTGAAATTAAAAAACAACTTTGCTTCATATTTGTTTGATGAAATTCGTTACGAAATTAATGGTTTTGAAGTTGATCGTACACGTAAACTTGGAATTTCATCCACCATGAAAAATTTTGTATCGTTGAATAAGGCTGAAAGTGATGTATTAAAAAACGCTGGTTGGTCTCTTACTGAAACTTTTGTTTTAGAAAAAAGTCATTTTAGCTGTTGTATACCTCTGAAAATGTTGATGGGGTTTGCTGAAGATTATAACAAAATACTATTAAATTCGAAACATGAGCTTATCCTTCAACGTTCTACATCCGATGAGAGATCATATTATTCTAAAAATGCAACTGATCAGTTGAAATTAACAATTCTGGATATAACATGGAAAATGCCACACATTCAACTATCGGACTTTGCAAAATTGGAAATGTTTAAGATAATCAACAGCAAACATTCTATACCAATTGCGTTTAGAAGTTGGGACTGTCATGTAAATCCTGTTTTACCAAAGAGTACAAAGGTTTTATGGAATGTAAAGCTTTCTCCACAAAACGAAAGACCACGATTTCTTATAATTGGTTTACAAAAAGAGAAAAGTAAAGAACAAGGAAATATATTTGACCATTGTAATATCTCTAATTTAAAAGTATATCTAAACTCAGAGTCATATCCATATGATGATTTAAATAATCGTTTCGAAATGGGTCAGTATTCTGTTCTATATAATATGTATGCAAAATTTCAACAAAGCTTTTACATGCGAGAACCTGAACCATTATTAAATGTTGATGAATATAAGACTTATGCACCGCTTATTGTTGTTGATGTTTCACATCAAAATGAGGCTGTTAAAATAGGACCTATTGATGTACGAATTGAATTTGATACTGAAGCAAACAAACTAATTCCAGATAATACATCAGCATACTGTTTAGTTATTCATGATCGTTTAATCGAATACTCACCTCTAACAAGCGAAATTAGAAAAATTATTTAATTATATTTATTTTGAAATTTTTTTAATAAATGAAATAATATGTTTATTTATAAATAAAACAAATTCTTAATCAATGTATTTTATTAAAACATTTATAGTTTCTTTTTAGTTTAGCTTCGAAAACAAAAATTTTAAACATAAATGGCCACAATTTATTGTATTAAAATTTTGATATCTATCATAATTATAACTTATGTTTTTTCCTAAATATTTTATTAATTGTTTCGGTGGTTGCAAGTTACCAAAGCTATCAAAATATTCAATTTGATTGTTGTTTTTCCAGTACGCTACCCAATGTGTGCCAGATCCCTTTGAAGTATCCAGATTAATTATTCCACATTCTTTTTTAAATGATGTACTTGGAAGAGTGTTGAACATAAACACACCTCTAAAATTTGGAATATGTTTTGCATATTTTCTCAAGTCTACATCAGAAAGGGCTCTTTTAGGTAGCTTCATTAAAAATTTTGTTGATAAGGCTTTAAATATAATCCAAAACCTTTTTTATATGGTTTTAAGAACATGCCTTTTCCCATCGCAATGGCTTCCATTGTATTATTGTGTCGTTTTGCTTCAGTCAGCTGTTCCTTTCCATTTTTAACTGCATTGATTGCTTTTGTAATACCAGATACACCACCAGCTAAACCACCAAGTGCACCCAGTGCAGCAAATATAGGGGCAAGTGGAAGAAAACCTCCAGATTTTGGTAGCGGTATTATTCGAGGTGTTTTTATTAACGATTTTTTCTTCCCCTTGAAAATATTGTTTACAACTTTTCGTGAAATCTTTATTGCATCTTTCAAGTTTTCACTTTTCTTTATATTCTTTCTTGCACTTTTCAATGCATGTGTAAATAGTTTGTGGGTATTTACTGGAGACGACTTTTTAGGTTTACTAATAACGTTACCCATACCGAATTTTGTTTTTGCTTTCATTGCAGTAGCAACAAACCAAGCGTTTGATTTTTCACCCCAACTACTATCTCTTGCTTTGTCCCTTTGCCAAGCCTTTTCAGTTAAAATTCTATCAGCAATATGTCTTTTCTATAAATCTTTATTTATTTCAGAATGCGTTTTTTTAAACAACATAAAAGGATTGATGTAAAGAATATCGAATCAAAGTTCGATTCATCAAATAAAATTCGTCATAGTTCATTACTACCGAATTCTATTCGAGCTCTTATTGTGGGTCCATCAAATTGCGGAAAAACAAATGTTATGATCAGTCTTATTGAAAGTCCTCATGGATTGAAATTTAAAAATATTTACTTATATTCAAAGTCAACACAACAACCGAAATATAAGTACTTAGAAAGTCTAATTAAACCCATTAAGGAGATAAATTTTTCATCATTTTCTAATAATGATGATGTTCTATCCCCAGACGAAGTTAAACCGAATTCAATATTTATATTCGATGATATAGCTTGTGAGAAACAAAATCATGTACGTTCTTACTTCTGTATGTGTCGCCATAAAGACATTGATAGTTTTTATTTATGTCAAACTTATACACGTACACCAAAACACTTGATTCGCGATAATGCAAATATGATTATAATTTTTAAACAGGATGTAATGAATATTAAGCATATTTACAATGATCATGTTGGTTCTGATATGACTTTAAAAACATTTTATAAGTTATGTACCGAGTGTTGGAAAGAAAAATATGGTTTTCTAGTTATTAACAAAGATGATTCTATGAATAATGGTCGATATAGAAAAGGTTTCGATATATTTATAAATCTATAAAAGAAATATTACAGATATTTTAAAATCAGTACAAGATTAATTATTAAACTAATAACTTCTCAACTATAATCTGATACTAGCTATTAAATTGCTAACTGCTAAACTGATCTGTTTTGGATCTGTTTCTAATTCAATCTATAAATATGAATACAAATTTGGTTAATAATCTTATTAAAACTCGAAATATTTTAAAAAAGAAATATAAGAATATTTTGCTTGGAGAAATTGCAAATGATGAATTGTTGGAAAAGACATTTAAACCAATATCAAAACCATTAAAAGAATTAGTTCAATCAACTAATGATAACATTATAAAGCATGAAAAATATCCGGATAACTCTTTTAAACATGATCTTGAGAATAATAAAGTTGCCTTCAGTACACCATATAAAAAGAGTAAGCTTGATTATAACACGTTTTCTCCAAACTTTAATAACAAGAAAATCGAGAAAAGTTCAAACACGTTTCAATCATTTGATGATGAAAATGATCATGATGATGACCATGATGATGATGATGATGATAATAATGATAATGTTGATAATGAGGATGATAACAATGATGATGATAACATCATTACAATACATCCCAATCAAAGTATTCAATATAATTTATCAAAAGTTAACTTAAATATATATGATAAAACCTATGGTCCTCATAAGGATAAAAATCAAATATGGAGACTAGGTAATGAACCCATCACTTTCAATTCAACCAATATTACTGTAGGTAATTTAAAATGGCCCTTCACATCAGGCTTATATGAATTGTTAGTTTATAAGAAACTAATCAGTTATAATAAAACAGATTTAAATAATTATAAACAAATATTGGAGATGACTAATGTCCATAAACGAAATAACAGTATTAATGGTCAAATTAAAGGAAATCGTTCAATTAAATATGCAACGATTATTAAAAACCTATTTAAACAACAACAGAAAATTCATAAGGGAAAAGGTTTAATGAAATTGAATAGAAAAAAGCATAATTATGTTTATTGGGATGATCCTAATGAATTGGTCGATAGATTGCGTCTTTTGATTTCATCAACAACAGCTGGTCACTCAAATCATAATAATGAAATTGTATCAATTATTGAGGAATTGAGAGAAGCAAAAATTATTATATAAATAGACTTAAAAATGTTTAACAATTCATATTCATAAAATGCCTATCGATAAGTTTGGACATTATATTGAAAAATCTGTAAGATACCAAAATCAACATTTCAAGATTCATTTGGATAGTGATCGTAATTTCAACTTTAACTTGCGGAGAATAAAAAATATTGCTAGTCCTGTATTGGAAAACGATGCTGTAAAAAAATTTACATGAAAAGTTGTTTAAGTGAAATAAAGAAACAACTGAATACAATGTATATGGAGAGAATTAAGGAAATGGAGGATCGTTTTAACGAAATAATACGACAACAAAACGTGTTGACTACAGAAAAATTTGATAATGTAGAAACACGTTTAAGTAAATGAATACATGATCAAAGTATAATAATACTAAATAATCTCAATCAATCACTAAAAGAAATGAGATCATTATTTAATTACAAAATTGATTCAGTTGAAGAACGTCTAAATGAAAAACGAAGCTCATTACAAACCATTTAAACATAGATATATAAATCGTTTTTGATTTAAGTTCAATATCAGCAGCATTTAAATTGATGTAATCTAAGATAGATGTTAGAAATGGAGCGACAAGAAGTGGTTCAGGAGCTTCATAAGCAAGCACGTAGAAATTTCATTCGACGTCGAGTGGTGATCAAGGGAATTGATGATCTTTGGCAAGCAGATCTTGTTGAAATGGGCGTTTACTCAAAATATAACAAAGGCTATAGATTTATTTTAACAGTTATAGATACATTTTCAAAGTTTGCTTGGGCTGTACCCGTAAAATCTAAAAGTAGTGAAGATATATCCAATGCTATGCAATCTATTTTTTCGCTAAAGAGAATTCCAAAAAACTTGCAAACAGATAATGGTAAAGAGTTCTATAATAAAATATTTCAAAACTTGATGATAAAACATAATATCAACCACTATTCTACATATAGTATAATGAAAGCGTCTATTGTAGAACGATTTAATAGAACTCTAAAAGGAATGATGTGGAAAAATTTTAGTCTACAAGGAAATTATCAATGGATACATATATGCAAGGATTTAATTAATCAATATAATAATAAAAAGCATAGAACAATTGGAATGACACCATAGTCTGTTAACACAGAAAATGAAAGTTCTATACTAAAACAAGTCTATAATCATCCCAAAATATATAAATTTGGTAAACTAAAAGTTGGAGATCACGTTCGAATTAGCAAATATAAACATATTTTTTCAAAAGGATATACTCCAAACTGGACAACTGAAATTTTTAAAATTCGTACTTTACAGAACACAAACCCCATTACTTATTTATTGGAAGACTATCAAAGGAATCCGATTGTTGGTGGATTCTATGAACATGAACTATTAAAGACACATTTTCCAAATACATACTTGATTGAAAATGTTATTTAAACTAAGGGGCACCAGGCGTACGTAAAATGGTTGGGATTTTCCAATCAACATAATTCTTGGATCAATAAAGATGAACTTCAATAATATTATATATATATATGTACTTCAATATGAGATTTATTTTTATTATATTATAAAATTCTCAAAAAAATAAAATAATATATAAAAAAGTTTTGTTTTGATTTTTTTTTTATTTCTAAACGATTAAATTTTATATCAACTTAGTTGAGTAAGGTTAAGAACAAGCACGATTAAATTTTATTCACACAAAAACAAATTGTGGTTACTTGCGTTTAAAATTCCTATTCAATAGATAACTATAGTTTAAAATAAAAACAAACTAAAATATTTTAATGATATTCTTTATTTATTTATTGTTTTTTCACGTTATATATATTCACTTATAATCTAAAATCACTTAATACTATTGTACAATATTATCACTTGAAGATGATGTTAATACATTTTCATTGGGAAATGATGATGATGATGATGGTTGTTGACTATTTATTGCATAATGTCCCAATGCATATGTATTAATACTATTATCTCTAATAAATCGCTTATCATCTAAATAACTTAATGCTAATTTACTAATGTGTTGAGTATATATTTCATGAATCTTTGATCTGAATACATACATAGAATCATAGTACATTTTTTTTTCAAATAAACATTTTCTAAAGTCATTAATCGTTAGTCTATTGGTTACGCATTTTTAACTCCTTTAATTTTTTTAATTTCTTTTTCCTCTTCATCAATTTTAATTGAATACATTTTAGCGCGTAAACCAATGAACTCTTTAATTATTTTACCATTACATTCATCCTTCATCATTCCTAAAACCTTTTTGTTTAACAAGGGTATATTAAAAACATTATCTTTCGGATAAGCAGACGTATCAAACTGTAAGATGATATCATCTAGAATATCCTTATATAGATCATATGTCTTAATATCGTAAACAAAGGAATCAGTATCCATATAATTCAGATAAATATTTTCCTGATATTTAGGTTTCATGTATTCATAATGGAAATTATACATTTTCCATTTGGATATTTCTAAAACAGAAAATCCAATATAAATGGGTTTATTGTACTCAGATTTAATTCTATTCATTTGAATGACATGCATATTATCATAAATCTGAAGTGAACTATGGAAATTTGGTTTAGCTATAAGAGCCCTAGCTCCTAAACGTTTACCCCTACTCTCCCATTGACATACTATTTTAATATCTTTCCTCTTGTCGACGTTTTCCATAGTCTTTCCATATACCGCATTATTTAACAATTTAAAAAAATTTTGTTCAAATGGATTTTTAGCCAGAGTCCTATGATGATTATTTAAATCAATATATTTTTTTAACCAATCCGATTGATTAAATTGAAGAATTCTATGTATTTTCTTTAAAATTAGTCCATGTTGTATACACTGCTGCAAATTACGATAATGTATTATGTAGTTGGTTTTATTATTGAGATCAGTTATTAGTTTCTTTTGTTTCATGCTTTCGATTTTCTTATTTTCAGAACAAAATGGTAAATCATTATGATAGTCATGCAGTATAGATGGATATTCTAGATCCACTTCTAATATATATCCCAATGGCGAATCTTCTGCTATATTATTAACATTGAAATTTTCACAATTCTCAACCCATTTGAAATTTTTATAGGGCAGGTATTGTGACATTGCATAACCATACAAGTTATTAACATCTAAATATATTAGATAATTTGATTCTTTGCTAGAATCATAATCACTAATATATTTATTATTAGCTACTGAATGTCGATTAGAACACTGTACAATACCACCTCTTATACCTCTTTTTTTTTTTTTTTTTTTAATGCATGATTTTTATTTATTGTATCTTCATATATGAACTAACAATAAGTATTCAAATCTTAAATCTAAAAATATAATTAGGCCCGACCAGTGTCGGACATAAGCTTAGTAATAGTTATATATAATACATAAGTAGTGATAGTCAAAAGGAAAAAAATAAAGTATTTTCAAGAAGTCCCATCCGGAGAGCTATGAATAAGAGCCATTGTGTCCCTCTTTTTTAGGCGGATGTGTCCAGTAAAGTTCAAAATATTACGGGCAAGCGGATTAGGATGTGACTCGAGTTTTGTTAAATATTTGCCAGCGTATTTTGCAATTTCTTCAGTCACTAGTGGCATATTTAAATCACGATGTATATTTGAATTTTTTATATACCATGGAGCCAATGTTATTAAGCGTAAAATTTTGTTTTGCCTTCGTTGGATTCTCTCGACATTAGAAGCTGAAGCAGTGCCCCATAACTGTATTCCGTAGCACCATATTGGTTTCAAAATCGTCTTGTATATTAAAAGTTTACAATCTAGACTGAGTGTTGAATTTCTACCAATCAGCCAATGTATCTGAGTTAATTTCAGTTTCATTTGTGTTAGCTTTGAGTCAATATGGGGCTTCCATGTAAGCCGTCGATCAAGGTGTATACCAAGGTATTTTACGTGTGAATGTTGAAGAATAACTTGATTGTTGATTCGAATTGGGGAACAAGTATCTCTTCGCAGGGTAAATGTTACCTGGACACACTTTTGCTCGTTTACTTTGATTCTCCATAAATTTAACCATAGTTCCAGTTGTGTAATATGTTCTTGTAGATATCGGGAAGCCTCGTGAGGATTTTCGTGCATACTAAGGCAGGCTGTATCATCGGCAAACGTAGATGTATGGATATTGCTGCTCAAAGGCATATCACATGTGTAAATCAAATACAAAACTGGCCCCAGTATGCTCCCCTGTGGCACACCGGATGATATAGATTCAGGCACACTCATGAAGTCTCCTTCCACAACCGTAAACTTCCGGGTAGTAATATAACTTTCTAATAGCTTCAGAAAATTTATTGGTAAATATGATTTCAATTTTAAAATAAGACCTTCATGCCACACTTTATCAAATGCCTGAGAAACGTCGATAAACAGCGCAGAACAATACTTCTTTTCTTCAAATGTTCTTCTTATAAATTGAACCAATCTATGAGTTTGTTCGATGGTGCTATGCTGACTTCTAAAACCAAATTGATGGTCTGGTATGCACCCACTACTAACTAGAATTGGGGACAATTTTGTCATGAGCAGTTTTTCGAAAAGTTTTGACATTGTTGATAGCAGACTTATTGGCCTGTATGACTCAGCCTTGGTAAGGTCTTTGCCCGGCTTTGGAATCATTTTAACTTTGGCAAGCTTCCAGCTATTTGGATAATACTCCAGTCGTAAAATGGCGTTAAAAATAAATAACAGGATTCTAATTGCAATACGAGGCAACTTTATTAGCATCTGGTTACTAATTCCATCAATACCCGGAGCTTTCTTCGGGTTAAGTTCAGCAATTACTTTTTGTACATCACACATTCTAAATTTTATGGGTCGAGGGGGTAGCGCCACTACATTCGGCAAATCAATAACACCAGTACACGAGTTAGGGGTAAATACTGATTTTAAATGCTCAGCAAATAGTTTACCTTTTTCAGTATCGCTTCTTGCCCAACCCCCTGTAGATGTACGCAGAGGTGGTTTAAACGCAACAGATGTTTTAAGCTTTCTAGCAGCGCGCCACAAGGAGTAATTAGATGCTGGTGTGGCATCAAGACCTTCCAGATAGTTTTTAAAAGATGCAGTTTTTTCAAATGCAAGCAAGTCTTGGAGTCGTTTAGTGCACTCTTTAAATCTGAGTTTATGTTGGGGCGATCTGTGCTGTTGCCATTCCCTTCTAGCTCTTCTTTTTTCACTTACAAGACGTTCAATATCCGTAGAATAAATTCTATTAAATCCAGTCTGCGGGTAGGAGGTAGTCGCATGTTCAGCAGCCTGTTTTATATTTTTGATAAGATTGCCAATGATAAATTCAATATCTTCGGATGTTCTTAGCGTAATGTTTTCCGTACAATGAGTACTGATATATTTTCTGAACCCCAGCCAATTAACACGGTTGATCGTCTTCACATACGGGTGAGGTAAGTCACTACTTAGTGGGCTACAAATTGTAACGATCGTAGGAGAGTGATCGGAGGAAAGATCTTGAGACGCTTCAACATGAACTAATTCCCTAGAAATATTTTTCATGACTCCAAAATCTATAACATCCGGAATTTTTTGTATGTCCGTAGGCCAGTAAGTGGGCTCCCCACTCGAAATGACGTCCAAGCCCATTTTTGAAATTGTGTTGAACAATGCCCGACCTCTAGGTGTAATAAGACGCGAACCCCAGAACGTATGTTTTGCATTGTAGTCGCCAGCTGCTACGAAGCAAGGGCCAAGGGATTTGTAGAAATCCTCGTATTGGTCCTCAGTAATTGCGAACCTAGGAGGGGAGTAAATTGATGATATGACAAAATTAGTGCAAAAATTTTCGATACAAATATTCGTTGCTTGTAAATGTTCTTCGCAAATGTTGTCAATAATATAATGCTTGAGTCTTGACTTTATTAAAATTGCTGATCCACCGCATGCTCTTCCTCTCGGGTCCTTTGAATCATATAAGGTGTAGCCATAAATTTTAAAAAGGCTTCTCGAAGTCAAATGAGTCTCAGAGACCAACATTATATCAATATTTTTTTCCGTGAGGAAGTGCTCAAGTTCATTTTTATGTTGGCGAATGCCGTTTGCGTTCCAGAAACATATTGTTAACGTGTTCATGGCTTATTAAGTATTGCTTGAAGCAGAGTATTCTGCATTCGCAGCATTTCTTGCATCATGCTAGTCATACTTGTTGTAAAATTGTTTATAGTTTGCACCAGATTTTCAATAGTAGCTTCAAGGCGATTAAAATTAAAGCCTGAGCTTGTATTTATTGAAGTATTTGGCCGTGAAACATTTTGTGTGGGAATAAAGCTTGTTTTTGCAGCATCGGCATACGATACACGTGAATTAACTGGTTGGCTCACTTGGGCAAGAGTGGCAGAGTAAGTGTTTGCTGTTTGTGCTGGAGCTACTTTAGGTTTTTGCCCATAGTCTTTTTAACGAAAGAATATACAGGACAACCTCTGTAGTTAGCAGTGTGATTTTCTCCACAATTACTGCATTTTTTGTTACTTTGATCTTTCGGTTTATTGCAACTATCAGTACCGTGCAATTCACCGCAAATAACACAAACTGTAGGTGATTTGCAGTAAGTTTTTGTGTGGCCATATTCTTGACAGTTATGGCACTGTACGGGTCCAGAACGCTTGTGTGGTTCTTCAACTGTTATTTTTCGGTATAAAAGATATTTTAAATTATAAATTGGGTGCGTCTCATTTTTTCTCAATTTTATATCATTCGGCTCAAGTTCAACGCGAAATAGAGGCTGGGGGATCTTCTCCCTATTTATTATATTTGAAACATTTTTTACCTTGAATCCCTGGAGGACGAGTGCGTCTTTTATTTCTTCGGGAACAACATAAGAATCTATGCCCTTCAATACGATCTGCAGGCCTTTAGCACTCTTGAGCTGGTATGTGTAGAAACTTGTTTTATTTTTTTCAAATTCAGAAACCATTTTACGGAAATCTGTTTCGTCATAAATTTGAATTTTCGTTTCATCGATATTGCCACGTTTTATTGGAACAATGTGAAATTTTTTCTCACCAATGACCGAAATTAATTTCTTAATAAGAGCGTTTGAATTTTTTTCTCTCAAATATATTGGTGGCGGCTTGGAGGTTTTTTTCTCAGATATATCAGGTGTGTCGTTGTCATCTTGCAATATTTGAAAACGATTAGTGGAGGATGCGCTGTTATCCCTAGATACCTTTGAAGCAGATGCAATCTTAGTAGAATTTGGGCTTCGCCCGCGCTTTCCCACAATTATATATCGGTCCATTCCGACTTGGACCTTGGGTTTTGGGCTACTTATACCTCGAAGAACAAAATTGTAGATATTAATATCTGTCAACAACTCTAATTCTATTTCGGTTGTTTTTAACATTGCATCCCAGGATAGACCTGGAGTGGTATAATATTGACATGGATCTAAATTATATATGCTTACAAAAACTTTACGGAAATTTTCAAATATGTCACAAAGTAAAAGAACATCTATTTTTAGGTATAAAAGCAAAAATCCTTTAATGTTACACATTTAAATGTTGACCATACTTTTTGCGCATGGTCATAATCCTCTACACTACATGACTCATTACTTAATTTATTGAAGAATTTTGAACGAGGTGGTAATTGAATTTCATCAAGTCGATTAATTGAATCTAAATAGTCATACGGCAAGACTCCCTTACGTCTCATAAAATTGAATTCTTCAGGATTTGGATAGCTTGACTTTACTGTCGATAAATCACTGTCGGACAAATAACTGGCTAGCTTTGATATACTCGACGGCATAAACCTAAATGAATCGAGAAAACGTAACTCAAATGTAGCTTTTTCATTGACTGTAATTCTCTTTGATATGGATACATAGATCTCCTTATTTGAAGGTATTATATTTATATCACCTTCAATTGTTGAAAGCTCTCTTGCAAACAGATGACAATCATATGCCGAGAGATTATGGAAAAATATAGGGATGAAATTTGAAATTTGATATTCTAAATTACACTGGTTATGGGCTGCACCCCTATATTAACCAGTTAGATGACAGTGATCAGCTACTTTATTCTCATTAGTTAAAGGTCTAGAACAAATATGACAATTCTTGCATTCATAATGTTGCATCTGTTGAAGGGGTGTTAAGGGGTTCATTAGTTTAACAACACTCAGATGTCTAGTGTAAATAGATAAAATATCATGAACTAAACTTTTAAAAAAATGTTGTGGTGCGTCAACACCACTGTAAATTCTAAAAATATCTAAATCTGAATTATAAGAACACTTAATGTAATAGCTATAAGCAAATGGAATATTTTTTTGTACTGATTTTACATTAGATGAATTTTGTATATTAACTGATTCAAGTATACACTCGAAATCAGCATAGCCAACAAAAGGCACATTCATTTGCTTTTTAAAATTCTTAAAACTAAGCTTACTGTTTTCTAAGGTGGACATTCTTGTCACTAGCCTATTACATTCTTTTTTATGTTTGATCAGCGATGATTCCTCATGAAAATGTATTAGACAACTATTGCATATATACGATTTTCGCTTATGGTGTGTTAATTGACTTTTAATTAATCTGTAAATAGACAAATATAAAAGAAAAAATTAACTAGTATACTTTTTGTCTAAAAAAGTACTATATACATATGTATATATATCTATACCTTGACATATTTTTAATCCATATATAATGTGATTTTTCATCGTCTTCAAGCAGCAACAAGTTGATATGATTGAATTTTTCCTTTTGTGTAAAATAATATGGACCGATTACATTATTATCCTCATCTAGACCAAACACGTTAATACTAATATCACTGTTATTGGCTTCAAAGATTTTGATTCTATTAATCGGAAGTGGAAAATTCAAGTTCTTAAAGTTTAAAACAATCCCGTTTTCCAACACAATTACTTCATCTTCAATATTGGTTATTTTATACGGTGTGCATCTATTTGAATTTAAATCAACTGGATACAATGCTGATATTAGTGCCCATTTAAAACAATACTCATAGTTATTTTGAATATTAATACAAGCTAACTTCCTCAGTATTGAGGGTGGTAAGGGAATATATTGCGAACCTTTTATACACTTGTATTGATTAATATTCACCTCCAAATGCATAATTTGAATCAATGTTCAACCACTATCTCGCTCCTGAAATTCGCTCATCTTTTTCACTATAACATCACATTGTTCATTGTAAATATCAAGGATATGTTCTCTTGTTGAATACATTTCAAGAATAATCATTTTAGTCTGATGAGACTTTATATCAATCATAGATGAATCATCATCTTCCTTTATCAATATGTATTCAGCGAACAACTCCATGTTGAATTTTATATTTTCATGTTTTTGTATGTGATTACATAATAATCTTATTACTATTTCTCTGATTGTAGATAGAAAATTCTCAGGTATTAACTCATTTTTATTTTCATTTTCAATTAAATACGATACGATACGATTGCTGAATGAAGATTTTATACATTTTAAGTTACCATCATCTTCATCTGATCTTTTAGAACAATTAATTTTATGCTCGTTTGTTCTTTTATGATAAGACCAATTTTTTCTTGGAATAACTTTTTCACAATCATCACAAAAAATATTAATATTTTCATCTTTGTTATTACCTTCTGTCTCAGTGTGTGTGTGTGTGTGTCGGTGCCATTCCTCTCTATCTGAGAAATGTCTTTTGCAGGTTGTACACTTAAACGATGAGGAAGGACCATTGTGATACCGTCGAATATGACGTCTTAAATTCGTATTCATTGTGAATAATTTTTTACAAAATTCACAAATAAATCTGCCGTCCATTTTTTTTACGTTGCTTTCTTTTTATAAATTATTACGTGTGTGTTAGAAAGAATTTTTAAAACAAGAATAATTTTATTAGCTGCAAACAAGTCTCATTTATATAGAAAAAATTTTTCTTGAACTAGGATTAGGGAGGAGAAGTAAACTAGGAAGGTTAAATGTTATATATAAATAAATTTCTTATCACAAAAAACCCACATTATTTTTTAAATATATGCAGAACCACAAACAAGTTTAAATATACTTTTTTCTATTGCATTTTTTTCTTCCAACTAAAAGCACTAAACTAAATATTTCATACATTTTACATCACAAATCTAGAAGCGCCAACAATTAAACATTTTTTCACACATTAAAAAATCTATTTCAAACAATTAACTTAACTACCCACGTACGAAGCGACTACAAAGAAATTATAAAACCACAAATCTCAACGCGCCAAGAAATATTATTAAACTATAAAAACCACAAATACACAATTTACAATAAATACACTTTTTCCAGGGATGGAAACAACACTACACTCTCTTTGTGTAGCGTACCGATCGATGAAACTAAAATACCGACTGTAGCGTAGACATGATCCCAAAAATGTATGGGATCCGTGATACGGAAGCCTCACATTCATACTACTATTGCTTAGTCGCGAAACAATACAGTATAACCTGGATAAGTAGATATAAGTACACATTGTTAGCGATTGCCTAGTCGCGAAACAATACAGTAGAACACGGATAAGTAGATATTAATAAACATTGTTAGCGATTTCCTAGTCGCTAAACAATACAGTAGAACACGGATAAGTAGATATTAATAGACATTGTTAGCGATTTCCTAGTCGCTAAACAATACAGTAGAACCTGGATAAGTAGATATTAATACACATTGCTAGCGATTGCCTAGTTGCGAAAGAATACAGTAGAACACGGATAAGTAGATATTAATACACATTGTTAGCGATTGCCTAGTCGCGAAACAATACAGTAGAACACGGATAAGTAAATATTAATAAACATTGTTAGCGATTTCCTAGTCGCTTAACAATACAGTAGAACCTGGATAAGTAGATATTAATACACATTGTTAATACCAGACTCGTTTGCCTGGCTTAACTGAGATGTAAGTGGTGGGGCTTATCCAATTTGTACACAAGGATAAGCAATTTAAAGAATGTTGATGTTTTTTACCCAAGTGATACACAAGGATAACGCAAGTTGTGGAGGAATTAATTAGTTATTCAGGTAGTACACCAGGATAATCTAATTGACTCAAAGAAGTGAAGTGTATGACGATTTAAGTAGCAATCATAAATTTTATTCAATGATTTTAATATTTATACAAAATGTAAAAATTAACTTAAAACTAATACAATAACAAAAATAAAATAATAAAAAAAATCAATAAGAGTACAAACATAATTT
Source organism: Tachina lurida (assembly GCA_944452675.1). Taxonomy (NCBI): domain Eukaryota; kingdom Metazoa; phylum Arthropoda; class Insecta; order Diptera; family Tachinidae; genus Tachina; species Tachina lurida. Next base: position 60,414,605 of record OX101756.1, read on the forward strand.
AAAACGGCCAGAAACTGTTCATTATTATATTGCCAAATTCATTCCCATCGTAAGCTAAGCAAAACAAATATTCAATTTCACTACTGTCTGGCTGGTAATTTGAAACACACGTGGAAAATAAAAAAAAATGTTTTATTTATTTCGTCAATTATGCTGACATGATGGTTCTCATACCTGGCTTGACAAATGTGTGAGAAATAAATTAATTTTATTTTAATTAAATTGTGGGAAAGAATTTAAGTGTACTTGAGACTTGGCAAAAATATGAATAAAAAAAAGTTAAACAAAAAAAAAAGTAAGCGTTTTGCTTAAATTTTAATTCAACTAGAGATTCTTTTTATTTTGATACCAAATAAAAAGAATCAAAAGAATTAACATATTGCGCCCCCAGGGGGATTGTTAATAACAATAGGCAGTTTAACTGAACACTTTCCGGCAATTTATGCTGCAGTAAATTAAGCGCCAGGGTCCAACGAAATGTTCCAGCTTGACCTGGGTGATGGCTGTGGTGCTATTGGACGCGTATTGAGTCTTCTTTTTACTAATATTTTGATTAACAGGATGGTTAGCAATGTTAAAATCAGAGCCAGTCCCACATAGCTAACTGCCAAGCTATGCACGCCATGATTCATGGTTGGGGTGGGTATATTCCGCATCTGTTCTCTTACCTCCTCTTGTAGTCGGGTTAAGTTTCCCATGATTCTTAGGTCTTGTAAAGTTTCGGTTATATTGAAGACCTTTTGTTGTAAATGGGGCCATGAAACTCCAGAGCTTGTATAGGAGGGATACAAAGTCGAGGTAATTGTTTGGTGCACATATACGGTAATCAACTCATTTTTCATTGAACATCCTGCTGGCAAGGTAAGCAATCCAGTTCCTTGTAAGACCTGAGAACCACTGATGCCGTTGCACACCATACTTAATTTGAGTGGATGTTGAGTTGCGACTAGCCATTGATTTCTTTTATGAAGTTGGTACCACACATTACTATGGGCTAGTACGTCGGTATTGCAACTTATGTCTGACTCGTTGTTAAATAAATGTATCTCACAACGACACATTGGTGAATTTTTGAAATACGTAGCTTGGATATTTGGGCATAAGAAAGTATCGTGATCAACGATGTGGCAATCACGGAGTTTGGTATCATCAACCGGGAAATATTCGTCTCGGTGAGCGTTGAGAGCCATCATTTTGGTTGTTGGAATGATCGCAACCAACGAGTCATTTACTAGTTGTGGAACTGGTGTAAGATAAGAGGTCGAATTCCTCTTTATGGGCTAGTGGAATTTCCAATGTGCAAATAATGTGTTGGTTTGAAATGGCTGTATTAGCTGTCACTAAACCATACAGATGAATGATATCCGTGACTGGTAGTATCAAATCCGATGCCAGATTTGCCTTTATATTGTCCACTTCCAAGGAAAATTGTTGCGGTGTTAGTAGAGAGGGACTTATTCTGCCATGATATGTATCGGTTAGCAGATCCATTATGGCCTTTAACATTGTTTGCACATTGTCTGAGATGATGATCAACTGAATGCTAAGCGAGAAAATAAGTTGAGACTGCTGGGTTTCATTGACAGTAAAGTTCTCGAGTCTTTTTAGCCTAAAGTTTAATTTATCGAGGCTATTCTGAGTATGAGCCTCCGTTTGTTTCATAATATTAAGGGTGGAATAGAGGAATGATGTTTGATTCCGTAGAAGGTGTGCCAAGTGATCCTCGTTATTCTTTATGCTGTTGATGGTGTCTGTCATTTTTTCGGCATACTGTGAATCGAGAACTCCAAATAATGAATTTGCTACATTTCCAACGAAATCAATTGCCCCTCGTTTCTTTCTTCTTAAGAGGCTTTCGAGACTGGTAGCCACTTTAAGTTTAACGTTGTTAAAATGCGCAACGAGCGCGATACATTGATGATTGAGATCTGAACTGTTGCAACATTTCATCAACGTATTAGTTCCGTTTGCTAGAAGTTGCACTTCATTGAGAAATGGTGATAGTTCAAAGTAGATAAAAAGCTTCCATTCTGAGATAATTGGTTTAACTTGACCAATCTGTTCAAAGTGTAAGCCAGGAGAGCTAGTGATCTTTGTGTAGGTACCTAGCTGGCATACCACTAACGGAAGGAATAAGGCAAGAAGCATTAGTAGGCTGGTTGGAGATAATGTGCAGCCTTTTGGGGGTGGTGAGCCTTTGTATTTGTCAGTAGGTGGTTCGTTTCTCTTGAGTTCCGAGCTATTTCCTTTAGCTTTGTTCGGAGATTTGTAATTTTCCTTGGGAAGGGAACTGCTTTTTACACCTTCACTGCCCAAAGACGTTGAGAATGTGTTCTGAAGATCAGGCATACTTTCATTGCCAGTAGTGGTGTAGGATGTATCGAGAGGAAGCGGAGCAAGTAAGTGAATTGCCCGTTTAATGATACCTGTAGACGTTTTTACTGTTGCCGTCCTCACGATACCGTCAGGCCCGGGGAATGTTTCGATCACCTTTCCGATTCGCCACGTCATGACAGGAATGTTGTCTTTCACTATAACTATAGTACCCACTGGCAGATTTTGAGACTTTGATTGCTATTTGTTACGCTGCTGGAGTTCAGTGAGGTACTCGTGGGACCATCGTTGCCAGAAATGATGTTTTATTTTTGATACTAATTCCCATCGTTTAACGAGTGATGGCGACATCGACTGAGCAGTTGCATCGACTTGTGCCGTGAGAGGTTCCCCAATCAGGAAATGACCAGGAGTCAAGGCAGCTGCATCATTAGGATCATTTGATAATGCTGTTATTGGTCTGGAATTCAGTATTGCCTCTACCTCTATGACTACAGTTTCCATTTCTTCATAAGTTAGGGATGCGTTTGTCATTTCTTTGAGTAATAGCCTTTTGGCTGACTTGACTGCGGCCTCCCACAATCCCCCAAAATGAGGTGCTCGAGGAGGAATGAAATGAAAAGAAATGTTTTTATTTGCACATTCTCGCTGAATGGCTTCTTGAGCTGTGGGGGTAAAAAGGGCTGATGATAATTCCGCTAGTTGATTTCGTGCTCCGACAAAGTTTGTTGCATTGTCGCAGTAAAGTTGTTAGCAGTGACCTCTGCGACTGGTAAATCGTTTTAGTGCTCCCAGGAACGCTTCTGTTGTTAGGTTTGTAACTAATTCGAGATGCACTGCTTTTGTGGCGAAGCAACAGAATACTGCAATGTACGCCTTTTGAGGTCGTTTTCCTCGAGTTTTAAAGTGAACCCAAATTGGACCACAATAGTCAACCCCGGCATTTATAAATGGTCTTGCTGGTGTAACCCTCATTGCAGGCAAATTTCCCATGATCTGCTGGAGAAGTTTTGGTTTTGATTTTGCGCAACTTAGGCACTTATGGATGGTTTCTCGTGCTAAGTATTTTCCCTTGATGGGCCAAAATCGTTGTCGGACATTTGCAAGGAGAGCCTGAGCTCCACAATGCTTATTTTCTTTGTGTATTGACTCAAATATTAGTTTGCTGATTATCTCATTATAAGGGAGGAGCATTGCATGTCTTGTATCGAATGGCAAAGTAGACTCTTCTAGTCTGCCTCCGACTCTTAAAATGCAATTTTCATCTAAAAATGGTGATAAACTTTTGATCGGACTTGACACCCTTAGTTCTTTGCGTTTTTGCAACTGCTTGATGTCTTCTGAGAATGCAAATTTTTGAGTTTCTCTAATAATTATAAGAAGTGAATCGTGGAGCTCGAAAGGTGTCAGAGCTCTTTGAGTTTGTCGATCTGCCTTGGGGAGCCTAGCATTTTTTATGAATCTGAAGATGTATCCTATAATACGTTGCAGGGTTTTAAAAGAATTTCTATGGTTGATAGAATGCAAAAAATTTTCAGTGAGCTCTTTGAGTTTGTCGATCTGCCTTGGGGAGCCTAGCATTTTTTATGAATCTGAAGATGTATCCTATAATACGTTTCAGGGTTTTAAAAGAATTTCTATGGTTGATAGAATGCAAAAAATTTTCAGTCGTTACCGAAACCAGCATGTTATAGGAAATTTTCTTCTGTTCAGGTAAAGGTGTGTCAGGAGTTGGAGAGAACATCGGAGGCAAATGTTTCTCATCACCATGAAGAAAGAATGGCCCATACATCCACTGGGGTGTATGCTGCAACTGCTGTGGATCCAATCCTCTAGATATTATGTATGCTGGGTTGTCCTGGGAACTCACATGACGCCATTGATCAGGTGTCGAGCTTTCTTGAATTGAAGCAATTTGATTTGCTATGAATGTATGCAACGAAGATGATCGTGAATTTATCCATGCTAATACTATTTTTGAATCAGACCATTTGTTTTTGTAAAGTTTTCATTAAGTGTTGAAATATATTCATAGTATTTTTACGTCAGTGCATTTGTTACATTAATTTTCGCATTCCGGCAAAAAACTACACAAAATAAGTAAATGTGCAAAATATTCAAAGTTACAAACTAGACATATTTGTGAAAAACCACTAATCTTGCGTTTTCTGTGCTGTTTTTAAATTTAATTAAAAAGAAATTAACATTATTTTTGCGCAACATATTTTAAGATTTCGCCACATAGAATTTACTAAACTACCTCCAGTATATGACGATGGTAAGAAAGTAAAAAACTGCAACGACATCAGCAATTACATCTCAAGAAACTAGCCGTACGATAAAAAAGTGACACATCAACTTCTGCGGATCCTAACTCGTTAAACTCAACAATTACAAGAGCTCCGCTTACTACACCCGGAATTAGTACTGCTAAAGTCCCAGAAACAACTACTCTTGTTCCAGAGACAACCACCTCCCGGTAAGTCATACCTTTTTCACATATACATATATACAACCCCCGTGTGCCCTGCACAATGATAATTAAAAATAAGTTTACACAATGTTAGGCAATCCACCCATTCATACTTTGGTCATAAAGCCTGGAACTCTGTTCAACATTTCATGTGAAATGCTGTTAAATATGTACATATGAAGAAAACTTGGAATGAATTTTTCCTGAAAAAATCTTGCAGAAGTAGTACTCTGTTCATCTTGGGAAAAACATATGAAATATATCTTCAACATTTTAAGTTTTCATAAGAAATAATATCAGTGGCACTTGTTTCGCGTGGAATTTACAGCAAACAAGGACTAGTTAATATTGTTGTACGAAGTAATGAATGGTGTTCAAAAGTTTGAAACTGAATAATATTTCCAAACACCACTGGGTTTTGGTTCCATTTTGATACTTATAAGAACTTATTGATAGAAAAGTTTTCCGCTAAAATATTATAGTTTTACATGTAAGTACATGCATCTTTTTCATGGTGGTTTAAAATAATTTTCGTCTTTTTGATGTTTGTTCATCGTAAACTATTTTCGTAAAAGAAGTACAAAATATTTTTAGTCTTTAGTATTCGCTTGAAATATTCGCATACATTTTAGCGAATGCAAAAGCGAATGCAAAAGCGAATGCAAATAGCAAAAGTAAGCGAATTATTTGCGAATGCGAAAGCGAATGCGAACATTCGTTACATCCCTACTAAAAACATTGAAAATTTGTATCAAAAAGTTTATAAACATATGTAAATAGTTATGCCACAGCATGTAAGTGAACGCATGCGTGTGTATGTACATAAGTATGTATTTACTTGTTTGTGCGTTGGCTTTTGGTAAGATTTTTGGTTTTTCTTGTTCCCGTACTTTTGTAAATTTTTTGTATTATTTAGAGAAATTATAGCTTTTTCTCATTTTACCGAACTTTCCCCAAAAAGTACGGGATCAAACCTAGTACATATATAGTGTTGGGGCACTTCCTTAAATTTCTATGTAAAAAACTAATTTTTTATTTATCTCCTTTTTATGCACACTAGTAAAATACAACTCTTTGTAAATTGAATTGTACTCAAGTAATCGCACTCATAAATTTACTTTTTTTCAATTATCTTTTGTGCTTATATTCGTAAAATATTGAATGTATTGAAATCAACTTTTATATGCTTAAAAAACTTTAAATAAAACCACTTTGTTCAAGTCAATCAAGGACAACGGAATCAGTTCAGTTATTCAAAGTAGCCAAAGGTTCCATATATATATAAAATAACTTAAATTGTCGTAAACTTTATAAATTAAATTTTATCATCATTAAATTAAATTGCAAACTAAACAACTTATATGTATTCGGATTCGCTGCTCGCGCAAGAGTTAACAAAAAGGCAGTCCCACTATACCACAACCCTTTTCTTGTTGATATTTTTGAAAGTTTATTTATCTCTTATATCTAAGAAAAATGCGTCGGCTGCGACTTTGTGTGAAGTTGTCAGTCGATTATAGTTTACGTTTAATATTACTCTTATTTCTTCAAATTTTGTTATTAAATTCTGTATGTGTTTTTCAATTGTCTCGTCTTTTGTTGCTCTATCGGTGTTTAAATATTTATAGGACTTATCAAAATTTTCTTTTATCAATCTAATTTTACTAATAATATTTTGCCATTCCATTGATTTAAAAATGTATGTTTATTAAATTTTGTTTTCTTTTAAAATTAGATTTTATCTAAGTTGTCACTTCGGCTAGCATACTTTTTTCTCAATGATCTTTTGTGTAAGATATATAATTTAATTAATATATTTAATGCGCTTAATATAACTAATATTAACATAAGTATAAATACTGAGTCTATTTGTCTAGTGTGGTCTACAATTTCAACATTATTTACTACATTGGCATTTGGGTTAGATATCTTGGATATTTTGCCTCCCATATTGATTTCAAATAATTTTTAAATATTATATTTTCTTAGGTTTTGTTGAAAAGAATAATTTATAGTAATATTAAGAAAGTTTAAGCATTTACAATTTAAAACAAATTGCTAAAATAATATTTTTTTGTCATCTTCATAAACGTTTTGTAAATTAATGGGAGTCCTGGAATCTAATGGGAGAGTTGATATTACTGAGCCAGTTTTCGTTTGGGCCTTAGAAAGTGTGATTTGGTTCCATTATTAGTTTGTCATTTCAGCAAATTATTTCGGATGTAAAATTCTCGTTGATTTCTTCAGTCATCTGTTGGGCTATTGTATTCTAAAATGTAATGGTGTGTAAAGGTTGAAGTTTTTTAATTCAGGTTCTTTTTGTTTGCAGGATCGCCATGTAATGATAGCAGTTGGGATGTGTGTAAGTATGGCCCTATGCAGGTAGGATGTATTTAAGTATGGCCCTATGCAGGTAGGATCTATGTAAGTGTGGCCCTGTAGTCCCTTGTTTTGCTTTTACAGATGTCCGGGAGACCAGCTTATCAGTAGGCGCTCAAAAGAGGTGCCAAAAGATTTTTGAGAAGTTAATTAAAAAACTAGGCAAGTTATTGCCGGTTTGCGTTTAGAAATTAAAGTCTGATTTATTCAATAAATTTCCTTGCTTATATACTAGTTTTACAAATCTTAATTAGCCTTTCTAACCTACGTTTAATATTTACAATTATCTTTTGTTTCTTTCTTCACTATGACAATGGTAAGCATTATTTTAAACGACCAATCAAAAAAAGGGAATTTGGTAATTATCAATTTATATTGTGACTCAAAAGTATGTCACTCAATTTCTTGCATTCAGCATTCTTATTATTTTGGGTTGTGTTGCAATGCTTGTGCATTGAACTGATGTTACAGCAATGCAAGTAATTTATGTTACAGTGCATTACTGTAAATGTGGTACACTACACTAGTCGCGAAACAATACAGTAGAACCTAGATAAGTAGATATTAATACACATTGTTAGCGATTGCCTAGTCGCGAAACAATACAGTAGAACACGGATCAGAAGATATTAATAAACATTGTTAGCGATTGCCTAGTCGCGAAACAATACAGTAGAACCTAGATAAGTAAAAATTAATAAACATTGTGAACGATTTCCTAGTCCCGAAACAATACAGTAGAACACGGATAAGTAGATATTAATAAACATTGTTAGCGGTTTCCTAGTCGCGAAACAATACAGTAGAACACGGATCAGAAGATATTAATAAACATTGTTAGCGATTGCCTAGTCGCAAAACAATATAGTAAAACCTGGATAAGTAGATATTAATACACATTGTTAGCGATTGCCTAGTCGCGAAACAATACAGTAGAACACGGATAAGTAGATATTAATAAACATTGTTAGCGATTTCCTAGTCGCGAAACAATGCAGTAGAACACAGATAGGTATATATTAATAAACATTGTTAGCGGTTTCCTAGTCGCGAAACAATACAGTAGAATACGGATCAGAAGATATTAATAGACATTGTTAGCGATTGCCTAGTCGCGAAAGAATACAGTAGAACCTAGATAAGTAAAAATTAATAAACATTGTGAACGATTTCCTAGTCGCGAAACAATACAGTAGAACACGGATAATTATATATAAATAAACATTGTTAGCGATTGCCTAGTCGCGAAACAATACAGTATAACCTGGATAAGTAGATATTAGTACACATTGTTAGGGATTGCCTAGTCATGAAACAATACAGTAGAAGCTGGATAAGTAGAATATCCATTAGGTTCCAATTATGCTAACAAGGCACTGTATATAACCACAGGAGTAATGGAAAAATTTACCACGGAAGCATAGAAGATAACTCGCAGGAAATCAAGTCAAAACTAATCCGAGAAGCTGAGAGGCCATAAGCGAAACAGATGGTATAATACTACGGAATTGAAGTCAAGTGAATTGTATTTAAGAAAAAACTAAATTTATTTATTTTAAATAAAGAATAGTAATAATTAAGGATAAAAAAAACGTGTTATTTCTTGTAACGACCTTGGCATTTTCATACCCGGCAGAAAACGACGTTACAATATGTACATAAAAATTACTTGCAGTTTTTTAGCGAGCATGTTCCTATTTGTTTAGTACCAGTATTACTGGCACCAACTTCAAACGGCAGTCTAGGTAATATACATATATAAAAATCTTTTATTTAGCTTTTTAGTGCTTATTTTTGAAGTCGGTTTAATTTTTTTTAAGTTATATTTTTACCTTTTTAGTGCATACTTTTTAGCTCTGGTCAAAGTTTTATTTGTAAGTATCTATTTTTATTTAGAAATATGGTCCAGTTTTGTAAAAATCTATTAAGTAAAAACACGTGAAATATAGTATTAAATTTTATGGAGCGTGGCTACGCCTACTTTTTTAAAGCAAGATTGTGTATTTTTAAGAGTTCAAGGTGTGTGCCAAGTTTCGTAAATATTGGTTAAGTACAAGCACATGAAATATTATACTAAAATTTAATAGGCGTGCCCCGCCCACTTTTTTGAACGCAATTTTATGCCTTTATTAAAGCTTGGGGTGTGTGCCAAGTTTCGTAAAAATCTGTGAAATTGAACCCTGTGAAATATAATATAAAATTTTAATGGGCGTGACTCCGCCCTTTTTTTTTAAAGAAAATTGTGTCTTTTTTAAAGCTCAAGATGTGTGCTAAGTTTCGTAAAAATCGGTTAAGTAGAACCACGTGTAATGCTATAATACATTTTAAAAAAATTAACGGCCTGGCCCACGATGTCACCAGATATCGTTCGATTGAGAACTTGTATTGCAAACAACAATAACTTTAGAAAATTTGTTTTTGTTTGCAATGCAAGTTGTCGATCGAATGATTTCTCGTGACATCGTGGGCCAGGCCGTAAAAATTTTGTAATTACAAGAACCAAAGATGTTTGCTAGGTTTCGCAGCAATAAAATGAGTAGAAGATCACAAAATCAAATTTAAAAAGTTCTGGGCGTGACCCCGCCCACTTTTTTCAAATGGGACCAATGGGAAGCTATACCCTCTCAGACAACAAAAAAAATTTTACAATCGGTCTAAAATGCACCGAGTTATGAACCTACACACCTAAAAAAAAAATAGAGACGAATTGTTAACCTCCTTCTTTTTTGAAGTCGGTTAAAAATAACATAAAACATTATTATAAGCATTCCCTACATCATGCTCCTTTTGTTTTTGCATTATTTTTTTATTCTTTTCAACTGCAATTCACTTATTATTAATAAATCCCCCACATTATTAATTAATCCGCGCGTGTAGTTCCTTAAAAATTTTCTTTCAAATTAATTAGTATGATTTGTAGTAACGTGTATCTGAAAACCCGTACTACAACTCATACTTCGCTAAGTACGGAATTAAGTATCGTGTATACCCTGCATTACGATCAACTCATAACCAGGGAGCGAGAACACGATTAAAACGAAAAAGAGGGTTGCTGTTCAGACACTTAGTGATTCCGTCTAATTTTTTTAGGTCTTTTGAGTGAGAAGACCACACAGAGAAATTTGGTTGAGCATATTTTGCAAGCTCTAATTTATACTTATATTCCTATTATTAGGTGTGTTTCTTTACTCTACATTGGGCCGAAGGCCGCCAGTGCTGGAAAACGTTAAGCAGGAAAACTGCAAGGCAGGAAAAATTTATTACGCTTCGCCGTATACGGAAACACCATGATACAAAGAGAACTAACGATTTTCTGGAATAAACGACGAGAACAATTAATGTTTCAAATACTGAAATATTATTCAAATAAAACTTACTGTTTTGATGTATTTTCGACACAAGCTGACTTGTTGGAACCTTCTAAACTGTTTGCGTACATCTTATTTGGTAGCACGCTGTTGAGCAGCGTTAGAGGTGGCCCGTCCAAAGCAATATAAGGTGCTGGAATAGTTTGCAGCTCAGCGTAGAATATTACACATTTGTGTAGGCACTTACAGATCTGAAAAAGGTGGCCGGGTACATTAGGCGTGGAAGCACGCGTGCATTTTTATTTGGTAGCACGCCTACATTTTTATTTGGTAGCACGCTCTTGAGTAGCACCAGCTGTTAAAGGTGGTCCGGCCGAAGTAATATAAGGTACTGGAATAGTTTGCTGGGCAGTTATATCACAAGCGTCCATGCAAAGCACAGTGAAAGTGCTATACGCATTTGCGTAGGCATGGGTCGCAAATCGTCCATGTGATGCACATATTGTGAGTCCAGATGAGCCTTACAAACTTATTTTCGTTGAGCAAATGCCGATTATCTTATGGCTTTCTTATGGGGAAGATATTTGCAAACGTATCCTTTCTCCATATATGTATAAACATGCACAACTTTAGCAATTGTTTTATTTGCTACATCTTCCGAAGTGTACAAAACCGTTTGCTTTAGATGAGTCTCCATCATCGGTAGTAACTTTGTGGCTACATACCCATATTTCCAAATATCGGGAAAGTATCACAATGCCCTTATCCACTTTTTTTTTTTGTAAAAACTTTGTTATTTCGAAAATTTGTTACATTATTTGGGCAACAATTTACAGTCAGTAGTTGAGGAAGCCCATTGACCTTCAATTACACAGCTTATTATATTAAAAACACATCTTTTTTTAACAAAAATTTAATTTTTACTTAAAATTTTTCACTTTTGCAGTAGGTTTGATCCCGTACTCCATATTGGGAGCCCGCGGGATCCCAATTTTACCGAAAATTGTTCCCGTACTCAAAGTTTGGGCAAGTAAGGGAGCTTTTGAGAGAGTAATGTTCTTCTTCTTCTTGACCGAAACAGCCCGTAATTTTTCTTTGGGCAAGCCGATAAACGATCAGCTGTTTGAAAAATAACCAATAACAAAGTAAAATTTAATTGTCCTAAGCACTAAAAACTAGGGAAGTAACGAATACCAGTTTAGCGAATGCGAAAGCGAATAAAATATTTTAATTTTTGCGAAAGCGAATGCGAATGCAAATATTACAATTCGTTAAAATATCACATGCAAATAATTTTTTTTAAGAGTAAGTCTAGATGATAATTAAAAATAAGTTTACACAATGTTAGGCAATCCACCCATTCATACTTTGGTCATAAAGCCTGGAACTCTGTTCAACATTTCATGTGAAATGCTGTTAAATATGTACATATGAAGAAAACTTGGAATGAATTTTTCCTGAAAAAATCTTGCAGAAGTAGTACTCTGTTCATCTTGGGAAAAACATATGAAATATATCTTCAACATTTTAAGTTTTCATAAGAAATAATATCAGTGGCACTTGTTTCGCGTGGAATTTACAGCAAACAAGGACTAGTTAATATTGTTGTACGAAGTAATGAATGGTGTTCAAAAGTTTGAAACTGAAAAATATTTCCAAACACTACTGGGTTTTGGTTCCATTTTGATACTTATGAGAACTTATTGATAGAAAAGTTTTCCGCTAAAATATTAAAGTTTTACATGTAAGTACATGCATCTTTTTCATGGTGGTTTAAAATAATTTTCGTCTTTTTGATGTTTGTTCATCGTAAACTATTTTCGTAAAAGAAGTACAAAATATTTTTAGTATTTAGTATTCGCTTGAAATATTCGCATACATTTTAGCGAATGCAAAAGCGAATGCAAATAGCAAAAGTAAGCGAATTATTTGCGAATCCGAAAGCGAATGCGAACATTCGTTACATCCCTACTAAAAACATTGAAAATTTGTATCAAAAAGTTTATAAACATATGTAAATAGTTATGCCACAGCATGTAAGTGAACGCATGCGTGTGTATGTACATAAGTATGTATTTACTTGTTTGTGGGTTGGCTTTTGGTAAGATTTTTGGTTTTTCTTTTTCCCGTACTTTTGTAAATTTTTTGTATTATTTAGAGAAATTATAGCTTTTTCTCATTTTACCGAACTTTGCCCAAAAAGTACGGGATCATACCTAGTACATATATAGCTTTTGCTTTTTATACATTTAGAAAACAATTTTTTTCTCACTTGCAACAACTTATTAAAAACCATAGACTAACAACTAGACGCGACACGGGCGAATTCAGTCGATTTCAACCGTATAAATGTTGCCATAGAGATGGCAAAAGTTGGTAATTTGTGGACAACAAATTTATAGTTTATTTTGTCCACATATTACCAACAGTGAGAAAAGTGCACAAAACAAAAGTGATGGTGAAAAAACATGGAATACTGGGAGCATCACACAGCAAAAGTAAAAATGTAAGTACATATTTATTGTTTCTTTTACTTATTTATAATGGATGTTAACAATATATACTTAATTTCCAGGAGCCACAGATATACTATGGGTTGACCTACAGGATAGAAGCTAAATTTGTTCCCGACAGAGCCAACTAAGTAAGTAATTTATTTAAAAACTTTTGTGAAAATTGAATTTTTTAAAGTAACATTTAAGTGTGGAATTGTGTACATTGGAAGGGACAATGGTGTTCTTGTCCCTTCCAATGTACAAGTGCTTTGCTTAACATGTAGTGAAGAGAAGATGTGTTCCGATCAATAAGATCTAAAATACGCTCGCTTTGTTTTACTTTTAGAAAGAGCTAAGTAATGTAAACTACACGACTAATGTGAAAATGTAAAGTGAATGGAAAGTGTGAAATTTTGTACTTCGGAAGAGACGTTGTTTGTCTTGTCCAATGCACAAAAACTTTGGTTAACTTGCCGACATGGAATGAAGTGTTTGGATCAATTGGAATCCAATTTTGTTCGCTTTTTGCAAGTGCGTTACGCAAACAAGCTTATATGGTTAATGTGGAAATATAAAGTTAGTATGTGTTATGGCAGCATATTGAAACTATTTTTTACGTCTCCGATATCTTTCCAAAACTCACTCTCAAGATAGAGATCATGAATATATTTTTTGTTCAAAAAGTGTCGACACAAATGACGTAATAAAAAGGAAAGCCTCCTAAAAATTAAATGTACTCTTACATCTTCAGATTGTATTTCAATATTAATATCGTATTATTTTAAGAACACAAGTTTTATCATTGCATTTTGACTAAAAATTTGATAATGTGAAGATATATTATGAGGACACTACATACAATAGTTTGACGAGACAATCATCATTTTGGGGAAATTTATAAAATGTTTACGACACCACCCAGCAAAAAACTTTGCCTACTAGAATGCAAAAAAGTGTATGTACTCCTCAGTCGTAAGTACTTACAATTTGACTGAAAAACCCATTATTTTTGTTTGAGAAGTTCAAAAAGTATGCTGTACCCTATACTTTTTGCCTACAAACATACAAAAGTTAATAGATTACTGATTGCCTAAAAGTACTCAAAATTTAATGGGTTATTTTTTGCGTACAAATATGCAAAATAATATAGATTAATTTTTGCTTAAACTTATTCAAAATTAATTTGCTATATTTTCTAATTTTTTTATTTTAAATGAATAAAATTTTGTAACAAATTTCTCTAGATATACATATTTCCTTATTAACTGAAAAGTACTACAATAAGTACTTTCACGTAGTGATATAAATAAGTTCTTATTTTATTCATTACATGACAGTCATTATTATGCAAATAAAATAATTAGATAAATAAGTACCACTCGTTACTTTGTAAGCCATTAAAAGAGTACTACCCATAACAAAATTTCGAAAATTTTTTGCTGGGCAGCTGTTACAAAGAAAATTATTTATATTTTTAATCGAGTTCTCGTTGTACCTTCATAGTGAACAGACGTATTAGCGGATTTTTTTTTTCATACAAACAAAACAAAACCCTACAAAAAATATTTGTAGTACATAGTATTCGTTGTACATTAACTTTGATAAACAAGCTTTTTTGCTTTGCTAATATTTTTTACATAGACAGTAATAACTAAAACAAAAAAAAAACAAAAACAACCGTAAACAAAATAACTCAAAGTGCCCTTGACGAATACACTAACAAAGTGCCCTTGAGGAATAATCTATATAAGTACCTCAAAAACAAATAATTGTGAAGTGAGTTATAATGGTAGAAATGCCTATCTTACTGTGAGCTCTGATGATCTTAATGATAACAATAAAAATAAAAAATCTGATAATAGACTTACTGTGAGTTCTGATGATCTTAATTTAAATAAAATAAATAAAAAACCTAATGATAGACTTTTTTTAACGGCTAAGCCAATTTTTCGTCAGCGATCAACTTCGCTTTGTCCAATGCCAACTAGTGATTCGTTAACATTACAGTTGCCTACTACTTCGTCATTTAAATCAGCGATATCATCCGATTCATCACTTACCCAATTAGTCACTGTAAATAAGAGTAGCCCAAAACCCAAGGTCCAAGTCGGAATGGACCGATATATAATTGTGGGAAAGCGCGGGCGAAGCCCAAATTCTACTAAGATTGCATCTGCTTCAAAGGTATCTAGGGATAACAGCGCATCCTCCACTAATCGTTTTCAAATATTGCAAGATGACAACGACACACCTGATATATCTGAGAAAAAAACCTCCAAGCCGCCACCAATATATTTGAGAGAAAAAAATTCAAACGCTCTTATTAAGAAATTAATTTCGGTCATTGGTGAGAAAAAATTTCACATTGTTCCAATAAAACGTGGCAATATCGATGAAACGAAAATTCAAATTTATGACGAAACAAATTTCCGCAAAATGGTTTCTGAATTTGAAAAAAATAAAACAAGTTTCTACACATACCAGCTTAAGAGTGCTAAAGGCCTGCATATCGTATTGAAGGGCATAGATTCTTATGTTGTTCCCGAATAAATAAAAGATGCACTCGTCCTCCAGGGATTCAAGGTAAAGAATGCTTCCAATATAATAAATAGGGAGAAGATCTTCCAGCCTCTATTTCGCGTTGAACTTGAGCCGAATGATATAAAATTGAGAAAAAATGAGACGCACCCAATTTATAATTTAAAATATCTTTTATACCGAAAAATAACAGTTGAAGAACCACACAAGCGTTCTGGACCCGTACAGTGCCATAACTGTCAAGAATATGGCCACACAAAAACTTACTGCAAATCACCTACAGTTTGTGTTATTTGCGGTGAATTGCACGGTACTGATAGTTGCAATAAACCGAAAGATCAAAGTAACAAAAAATGCAGTAATTGTGGAGAAAATCACACTGCTAACTACAGAGGTTGTCCTGTATATTCTTTCGTTAAAAAGACTATGGGCAAAAACCTAAAGTAGCTCCAGCACAAACAGCAAACACTTACTCTGCCACTCTTGCCCAAGTGAGCCAACCAGTTAATTCACGTGTATCGTATGCCGATGCTGCAAAAACAAGCTTTATTCCCACACAAAATGTTTCACGGCCAAATACTTCAATAAATACAAGCTCAGGCTTTAATTTTAATCGCCTTGAAGCTACTATTGAAAATCTGGTGCAAACTATAAACAATTTTACAACAAGTATGACTAGCATGATGCAAGAAATGCTGCGAATGCAGAATACTCTGCTTCAAGCAATACTTAATAAGCCATGAACACGTTAACAATATGTTTCTGGAACGCAAACGGCATTCGCCAACATAAAAATGAACTTGAGCACTTCCTCACGGAAAAAAATATTGATATAATGTTGGTCTCTGAGACTCATTTGACTTCGAGAAGCCTTTTTAAAATTTATGGCTACACCTTATATGATTCAAAGGACCCGAGAGGAAGAGCATGCGGTGGATCAGCAATTTTAATAAAGTCAAGACTCAAGCATTATATTATTGACAACATTTGCGAAGAACATTTACAAGCAACGAATATTTGTATCGAAAATTTTTGCACTAATTTTGTCATATCATCAATTTACTCCCCTCCTAGGTTCGCAATTACTGAGGACCAATACGAGGATTTCTACAAATCCCTTGGCCCTTGCTTCGTAGCAGCTGGCGACTACAATGCAAAACATACGTTCTGGGGTTCGCGTCTTATTACACCTAGAGGTCGGGCATTGTTCAACACAATTTCAAAAATGGGCTTGGACGTCATTTCGAGTGGGGAGCCCACTTACTGGCCTACGGACATACAAAAAATTCCGGATGTTATAGATTTTGGAGTCATGAAAAATATTTCTAGGGAATTAGTTCATGTTGAAGCGTCTCAAGATCTTTCCTCCGATCACTCTCCTACGATCGTTACAATTTGTAGCCCACTAAGTAGTGACTTACCTCACCCGTATGTGAAGACGATCAACCGTGTTAATTGGCTGGGGTTCAGAAAATATATCAGTACTCATTGTACGGAAAACATTACGCTAAGAACATCCGAAGATATTGAATTTATCATTGGCAATCTTATCAAAAATATAAAACAGGCTGCTGAACATGCGACTACCTCCTACCCGCAGACTGGATTTAATAGAATTTATTCTACGGATATTGAACGTCTTGTAAGTGAAAAAAGAAGAGCTAGAAGGGAATGGCAACAGCACAGATCGCCCCAACATAAACTCAGATTTAAAGAGTGCACTAAACGACTCCAAGACTTGCTTGCATTTGAAAAAACTGCATCTTTTAAAAACTATCTGGAAGGTCTTGATGCCACACCAGCATCTAATTACTCCTTGTGGCGCGCTGCTAGAAAGCTTAAAACACCTGTTGCGTTTAAACCACCTCTGCGTACATCTACAGGGGGTTGGGCAAGAAGCGATACTGAAAAAGGTAAACTATTTGCTGAGCATTTAAAATCAGTATTTACCCCTAACTCGTGTACTGGTGTTATTGATTTGCCGAATGTAGTGGCGCTACCCCCTCGACCCATAAAATTTAGAACGTGTGATGTACAAAAAGTAATTGCTGAACTTAACCCGAAGAAAGCTCCGGGTATTGATGGAATTAGTAACCAGATGCTAATAAAGTTGCCTCGTATTGCAATTAGAATCCTATTATTTATTTTTAACGCCATTTTACGACTGGAGTATTTTCCAAATAGCTGGAAGCTTGCCAAAGTTAAAATGATTCCAAAGCCGGGCAAAGACCTTACCAAGGCTGAGTCATACAGGCCAATAAGTCTGCTATCAACAATGTCAAAACTTTTCGAAAAACTGCTCATGACAAAATTGTCCCCAATTCTAGTTAGTAATGGGTGCATACCGGACCATCAATTTGGTTTTAGAAGTCAGCATAGCACCATCGAACAAACTCATAGATTGGTTCAATTTATAAGAAGAACATTTGAAGAAAAGAAGTATTGTTCTGCGCTGTTTATCGACGTTTCTCAGGCATTTGATAAAGTGTGGCATGAAGGTCTTATTTTAAAATTGAAATCATATTTACCAATAAATTTTCTGAAGCTATTAGAAAGTTATATTACTACCCGGAAGTTTACGGTTGTGGAAGGAGACTTCATGAGTGTGCCCGAATCTATATCATCCGGTGTGCCACAGGGGAGCATACTGGGGCCAGTTTTGTATTTGATTTACACTTGTGATATGCCTTTGAGCAGCAATATTCATACATCTACGTTTGCCGATGATACAGCCTGCCTTAGTATGCACGAAAACCCTCACGAGGCTTCCCGATATCTACAAGAACATATTACACAACTGGAACTATGGTTAAATTTATGGAGAATCAAAGTAAACGAGCAAAAGTGTGTCCAGGTAACATTTACCCTGCGAAGAGATACTTGTTCCCCTATTCGAATCAACAATCAAGTTGTTCTTCAACATTCACACGTAAAATACCTTGGTATACACCTTGATCGACGGCTTACATGGAAGCCCCATATTGACTCAAAGCTAACACAAATGAAACTGAAATTAACTCAGCTACATTGGCTGATTGGTAGAAATTCTTCACTCAGTCTAGATTGTAAACTTTTAATATACAAGACGATTTTGAAACCAATATGGTGCTACGGAATACAGTTATGGGGCACTGCTTCAGCTTCTAATGTCGAGAGAATCCAACGAAGGCAAAACAAAATTTTACGCTTAATAACATTGGCTCCATGGTATATAAAAAATTCAAATATACATCGTGATTTAAATATGCCACTAGTGACTGAAGAAATTGCAAAATACGCTGGCAAATATTTAACAAAACTCGAGTCACATCCTAATCCGCTTGCCCGTAATATTTTGAACTAAACTGGACACATCCGCCTAAGAAAGAGGGACACAAGGGCTCTTATTCATAGCACTCCAGATGGGACTTCTTGAAAATACTTTTATTTTTTTTTTCCTTATGACTATCACTACTTATGTATTACATATAAAAATTACTAAGCTTATGTCCGACACTGGTCGGGCCTAATTATATTTTTAGATTTAAGATTTGAATACTTATTGTTAGTTCATATATGAAGATACAATAAATAAAAATCATGCATTAAAAAAAAAATATTTTTAATAAATAAAATAATAGAGTTCTCGTTGTACCTTCATAGTGAACAGATGTAATAGCGGAATTTTTCTTACATACAAACTAAACAAAAAAAAATCATACAAAAATATTCGTAGTACATATAAACTTTGATAAATTAGCATTTTTTTGCTTTGATAATATTTTTACATATAGAAATAACAAAAACAAAAAAAACCGTAAACAAAAAAACATACAAAGTACCTTTGCGGAATACTCTATATGAGTACCCAAAAGAAAAAAAAATAGTGAAGTGAGTTCTAACGGCAGAAATGCCTATTTTACTGTGAGTTTTGATGCTCATAATGATAACAATAAAAATAAAAAATCTGATAATAGACTTGCTGTGAGTTCTGAAGCTCTTAATAAAAATTAAAAATCTGATAATAGACTTTTTCTAACGGCAAAACCTCAGTTTCGTCAGCGATCAACTTCGCTTTGTCCAATGCCCACTAGTGAATCGTTGACATTATTGCCTAGTACTTCTACAT
Organism: Tachina lurida; assembly: GCA_944452675.1. NCBI lineage: Eukaryota > Metazoa > Arthropoda > Insecta > Diptera > Tachinidae > Tachina > Tachina lurida. The sequence continues at coordinate 60,434,240 of OX101756.1, forward strand.
TTAACTCAGCGATATCATCCGTTTCGGGCTCGTGGTCATCACTTAAACAAGTTGTCACTGAAGATAATAGTAGTTCAAAACAAAAGGTACAAGTAGGAGTGGACAGATATATAACTGTTTTAAAGCGCGGGCGAAGCCCAAATTCTACTAAAATTGGATCCGCCCCAAAAAATGTCTAGGGATAACAGCGCATCATCTACCAATCGCCAAAATCGTTTTTCAGTATTGCAAGTCAATGACGACTAGCCGGCTGCATCATCGCAAAAGTCTTTTAAGCCACCACCTATTTATCTGAGAGAAAAAAATTCTAACGCGCTTCTAAAAAAACTACTGTCGACCATTGGTGAAAATACTTTTCACATCATTCCAATTAAACGAGGTAATATTGATGAAACTAAAATCCAAATATATGATGAAAAAGATTTCCGAAAAACTGTTAGTGAGTTTGAAAAAAATAAAATAAATTTTTACACATATCAACTTAAGAGTGCTAAAGACCTACAAATAGTATTAAAGGGCATAGATTCATATGTTGAGCCCGAAGAAGTAAAATGTGCACTTATTGAACAAGGATTTAAGGTAAAAAATGTTACCAATATAATCAATAGAGAGAAGATTCCCCAGCCTCTATTTCGTGTTGAACTGGAGCCGAATGATATACAGTTAAAAAAACGAGACGCACCCAATTTATAGTCTAAAATACCTTTTACACCGAAAAATCATAGTTGAAGAGCCACGTAAGCGTTCAGGTCCCGTACAGTGCCATAATTGCCAAGAATATGGCCACACAAATACTTACTGCAAACTACCTACAGTTTGTGTTATTTGAGGTGAATTGCATATTACTGCTGGCTGTACTAAGCCAAAAGATCAAGCAGAAAAAAATGCAGTAATTGTGGAAGTAATCACACCGCTAACTACAGAGGATGCCCTGTATATTCTTTCGTTAAACAGGCCAAAATCCAAAATTAGCTCCAGTTCAATCAGCAAATGCTTACTCCGCCACTCTTCCTCAAACTAGCCAACTAGTTACTTCACGTTAAACGTATGCCGATGCTGCTAAGACTAGTTCTATTCCCACACAAAATGTTCCACCGCAAAATAAGTCAACGAATGCAAACTCTAGCCTTAACTTTAGTTGTCTTAAAGCTACTATTGAGAATCTGGTGCTAACTATAAATAGTTTTACAAAAAATATGACTACCATGATCAGCGTTGTCAACTCGGTGTTTTCGCACCGTTTTTAGTGCTTTTTGAAATTTTCGACGCGAAAAATTTTGAAGTTAGTGCTCAGTGCTTTTTTAAATTAATTTTTGGTGCGTTTTGTATCGAGCGATGGCACTTAACCAAAAATTCAAAGAGAAATTTCCTTATCTATTTGTTTATCGAGGAAGTCTATCATTTAAAAAACATAAGCATTTCAAAGAATTCTAATGAGTTTGTACAAGACTTGGTTGAAGAATTAAGCGCCATATTACCCTCAAACTTTAAAATTTAAATTGAAAATGTAATCATAAATACTTGTCGATTACTGCCAACTTAAAAATAATTAATGTGATGATCGTAAAAGATAAGTCAGAATAGTTAAACATACATAGGTAGAGTGATATAACTTCGTGCTAACCTAAATAGAAAATGGAAAAACAGAAAATGAATAGTGATACTTACAAATGTGTTTGCCAAAGGTAAATCAATAATTGTATACACAATCAATTCTCATATTCCATTTCATAGAAATTTAAGTTAAATAGCTGATGTTAATAATAATCTCTACCCCAGTAGATAGACATGGGTGCTGATGAAGAGCGTGGCTGCACAGAAAAATATCGGTTTTTCCCCCAGCTAAAAGTCTATTTTAATTTTTCTTCTCTTCTTTAGATACTCACATTAATTAATAAAAATATTTCATTCAATAAGAATTGAAATTACTGAACTCAAGCCTGATTAAGAAATTATTTCTGATTAAAATTCACTACATATCAATTAAATCTAAAAATGTCTCATTTAATTCATCATGGGCACGTGACAAAAATATGTTCACTTAGCGATCACTGTTCACTTGGCTATCACTGCTTCAGAATGCTGAAAAGCGAAGTCAACTGTAGAAAGCAAAAACAAAGTAACATAAAGCCACTACAATAATACTTATATGTATGTACCGATGGTGCATCCAATAAGTAAAAATAATTAATGTGATGATCGTAAAAGATAAGTAAGAATAGTTAAACATACATAGGTAGAGTGATATAACTTCGTGCTAACCTAAATAGAAAATGGAAAAACAGAAAATGAATAGTGAAACTTACAAATGTGTTTGCCAAAGGTAAATCAATAGTTGTATACATAATCAATTCTCATATTCCATTTCATAGAAATTTAAGTTAAATAGCTGATGTTAATAATAATCTCTACCCCAGTAGATAGACATGGGTGCTGATGAAGTGCGTGGCTGCACAGAAAAATATCGGTATTTCCCCCAGCTAAAAGTCTATTTTAATTTTTCTTCTCTTCTTTAGATACTCACATTAATTAATAAAAATATTTCATTCAATAAGAATTGAAATTACTGAACTCAAGCCTGATTAAGAAATTATTTCTGATTAAAATTCACTACAGTTCAATTTAATCTAAAAATGTCTAAATTTTTTTTTTATAATAACTTCTAAAATCTTCATCAAAATGATTTTAGAATACACTGATTTCTATAGAATTAAAATGTGTATCGGATGCCTTTAATTTGACGTTTTAGAACGGAATGTGAGGTCAACCAATTTCTTTTTTTATATACTGACGTACATATGTATGTATTTATAACTAATTTTTTTTAAATAAAATAAAAAAATTTTAAATTTAGTGCTTTTTTACTTAAATTACGCGCTTTTTTCCTGATTTCAGTGCTTTTTAAAATTTGAAAGTTGACAACGCTGACCATGATGCAAGAAATGCTGAGAATGCAGAATACTCTGCTTCAAGCATTAGTCAACAAACCATGAACACGTTAAAACTATGTTTCTGGAACGCAAACGGCATTCGCCAACATAAAAATGAACTTGAGCGCTTCCTCACGGAAAAAATATTGATATCATGTTGGTCTCTGAGACTCACTTGACTTCGAGAAGCTGCTTTAAAATAAATGGTTACACTGTATATGATTCAAAAAACCCGAGAGGGAGAGCATGCGGTGGATCAGCAATTCTAATTAAGTCAAGACTCAAGCACTATATCCTTGAGAACGTTAGTGAAGAATATATGCAAGCTACGAATATTTTCGTAGAAAATTTTTGTGCGAATTTCGTGATATCATCAATTTACTCACCTCCCAGATTTTCAGTTACCGAAGATCAGTATGAGAAGTTCTACAAATCGCTTGGATCTTGTTTCGTGGCAGCTGGTGACTACAATGCAAAACATACGTACTGGGGCTCGCGTCTTGTTACACCTAGAGGTAGAGCGTTGTTTAATACAATTTCAAAAATGGGCTTAGATGTCATTTCGAGTGGGGAGCCTACTTACTGGCCTACTGACGTAAGAAAAATTCCAGATGTTATAGATTTTGGCGTCACGAAAAATATCCATAGGGACTTAATTCACGTAGAGGGCTCTCTAGATCTGTCCTCCGATCACTCTCCCACAATAGTTACAATTTTCAACCCACTAAGGAGTGATTTAACTAACTCATATGCGAAAACGATTAATAAGGTCAACTGGCTAGGATTCAAAAAATATATTAGTAGTCACTGCGTAGAAAACATTCAGCTTAGATCACCTGATGATATTGAATTTAATCTTGCCAATCTTAACGAATATATTAAACAGGCTGCTGAACATGCCACTGCTTCCTATCCGCAGACTGGCTTTAATAGAATTTATTCTACGGAAATTGAACGTCTTGTATGTGAAAAAAGGAGAGCTAGAAGAGAATGGCAACAACACAGATCACCCCTAAATAAAATCAGACTTAAAGAATGTACTAAACGACTCAAAGAGCTGCTATCGTCGGAAAAGACTGCATTACTGGAAAAGTATTTAGAAGGTCTTGATGTAACGTCAACATCTAATTACTTTTTATGGCGCGCTACTAGAAATCTTAAAAGACCCGTTGATCTCAAATCACCACTGCGTACTTCGACCGGAGGCTGGGCAAGAAGCGATAGTGAGAAAGGTAACTTATTTTCTGAGCATTTAAAATCTGTGCTCACTCCAATTCATGTACGTGTGCTGCCGATTTACCGAGTGTAGTCTCTACCCCCTCGTACCTTAAGGTTTAAGATGCGTGAACTACAAAAAATAATTGTTGAACTCGATCCGAAGAAAACTCCGGGTATTGATGGCATTAGTAACAAGATGCTGATGAACTTGCCTCATATTGCAATAAGAATCTTGCTATTTATTTTTAATGCCATTTTACGAATGCAGTATTTTCCACATAACTGGAAACTTGCCAAGATTAAAATGATTCCAAAGCCAGGCAAAGATCTTACCAAGGCTGAGTAATATAGGCCTATAAGCTAACTTTCAACAATTTCAAAGCTTTTCGAAAAGCTGCTCATGACTAAATTGTCCCCAATTCTAGTTAGTAGTGAGTGCATCCCGGACCATAAATTTGGCTTTAGAAGTCAGCATAGCACTATTGAGCAAACGCATAGATTGGTTCAAGTTGTAAGGAGGACATTTGAAGAAAAAAAGTATTGTTCTGCCCTTTTGATAAAGTATGGCACGAAGGCCTAGTTTTAAAATTGAAGACATACCTACCAATAAACATACAAAAGCTTTTGGAAAGTTATATTGTTGATACGAAGTTTACTGTTGTGGAAGGAGACTTCATGAGTGTGCCCGAATCTATATCTTCTGGTGTGCCACAGGGTAGTATTCTGGGGCCAGTCTTGTATCTAATATGTACTTGTGATATGCCTGTGAGCAATAACATTCACACTTCTACATTTGCCGATGATACAGCCTGTTTGAGTATTCACAGAAACCCTGATGAGGCATCCCGCAATCTCCAAGCTCACATTACCCAGCTTGAAATATGGTTGAACTTATGGAGAATTAAAGTAAATGAACAAAAGTGTGTTCATATAACGTTTACCCTAAGAAAAGATACCTGTTCCCCCATTAGAATCAACAATCAAAATATTCCTCAACATTTTCAAGTGAAATACCTTGGCATACACCTTGATCAAAGGCTTACATGGAAATATCATATTGACTCTAAGTTAACCCAAATGAAACTTAAATTAACTCAAATATATTGGTTAATTGGCAGAAATTCAACACTCAGCCTAGACTGCAAACTTTTGATATACAAGTCGCTTTTGAAGCCAATATGGTGCTATGGAATTCAGCTATGGGGCACTGCTTCAGCTTCAAATATTGAGAAAATTCAACGAAGGCAAAAAAAAATTTTACGGTTAATAACATCGGCTCCATGGTACATTAAAAATTCAAATATACATCGTGACTTAAATATGCCACTAGTGAGTGAAGAAATTGCAAAATACGCAAGCAAATATTTAACAAAACTCGAGTCACATCCTAATCCGCTTGCCCGTAGTATTTTGAGATTTACTGGACACATCGGCCTAAAAAAGAGGGACACAAGGGCTCTTATACTCAACACTCCAGATGAGACTGCTTAAAAATACTTCATTTTTTCCTTTTTGATTATCACTACTTATGTATTATTTATAACTATCACTAAGTTTATGTCCGATACTGGTCGGGCCTAATAATTATATTTAGATTTAAGATTTGATTACTTATTGTTAGTTAATTTTTGAAGATACAATAAATAAATATATATATGAAAAAAAAATATTTAATATTCTGTGGTTGCGTAGACATCAGTTGATCAGGATGAATCCGGGTAAGTTAGTATTCAACTAGCAAACATTGTTAGCGATTAACTACCCTACAAGAACACTACCAGTTAACCGGTTCTCCTTACTGATATGTCTGTTAAAGTTTCTATTAGTTTCTTAAGGGCAATATGAAAAAAATTACCGAAACTCTTGTGTACATGTGATTTTGCATCTCTTTCTATCTCATTAATTCCTCCGGACTACGCAACATATATCTGTGCTGCTCACTCTTCCTTCCTTTTAAAGGTTATGACTACCAAAATATGGGTTAGCTCTAACCAGTTAGGCAAACGTAAATATTGGTTAGCTCAAACCAGTTAGGCAAACGTAAATACTAGTAAGCTCTAACCAGTTAGGCAAACGTAAATGTTGGTTAGCTCTAACCATAAAGTAAATGTTAAATTTGTTCCCATTTACATTTCAAATTAAAATTTTTATTAATAAAAAAACAAACAATATTTAATAGATTTAAGATCTAATTTAAGCAACATGACCTTCATCTTACTAGCCAAAGATGGATGCATGCTTTCGGTCATTGGGTATAAACGTCCGTCCAGAATTTGCTCTTTATGATCTTCCGTCTTATTAGCCAAAGATGGAGGCGTACGTTCTATCATTTGGTATAAAGCTTCGCCCAGTAATTGTTTCTGATCTTTAGGTTTCGCATTTACCACCAAAGAGACACAAGATTATTTTCAGCTCCTTAAATGATGGTGAGAACAAATAAAATTTATAAAACAAAATTATTATTTAAACACAATCTTACCGTTTTGATGCATTTCCGGAACAGCCAGATTTGCTTGAATTTGTTGATCTCTAAAGGTGCGTCCACATTGAAACCACAAGCGGTATTAAGTGGGAATAGTTGGCCAAGTTGTTGCATGTGCATTCCAACTGTGCCGGAATGACGGATATTGTTGAGAACATATAGAACAAACATGTTTATCACCGATTGTATCCAAAATTGATTGTATTTAAAGAGCATTAAGCGTAAAAATATTTAAAATCAAATTATTTTATAAATAAAAATTCTTGACGATGTTTTCACAAATATTTTTTTCACTCTCCCATTATTTAGGCTTCATTTTACAGTCGGAAGTTCGTGAACACCATTGGCCTTTTATTAAACCATTCAAAACACAAAAATTACAACTATATTGCGCAATTATTTAAATTTTATTCCAAATGCGTGTAAAACAATTAACTTTCAGAAATTTTTATTTTGTGGTTTTTCACAAGCATGTGTTCACAAAATTTATGTATAGCTATTGCTTTTTATACATGCAAAAAGCATTATCAAGAATTATTGCATATATACATGTAAGATATATGTTAGAGTGAAACAACTAATGCAATATTTGTCTGAACTGCCACTAGCAAACATTTTTGTTCAATACGTTTTTTTTTCTAAGAACCTCCACAATTTCCAAAACCTATTTGTGTACTAATTATATATTTTTGACAATATATAATCAAATAATTATAATTTATAGAAACATTATCAATAAATTTTTATAAAACTTTAATTAAAATAAAACTTAAATAAATATATACACAAATTACTGTACAAAAATATGCAATAAGTATTATAAAAACAATCCTTAAAATTTTATTGAAAAAAAGAAACAGTGGCAGCTCCGGTAGCAAGAATTCAATACAAAATTGTTGCATGTGTGTTAGTAAAAAAGTTTTGTTTGTATTAGTTTCGGTCATTCATTTCTTGTAGGGTAGTAGCTAAACAATACAGTAGAACCTGGATAAGTAGATGTTAATACACATTGTTAGCGATTGCCTAGTCGCGAAACAATACATTAGAACACGGATAAGTAGATATTAATAAACATTGTTAGCGATTTCCTAGTCGCGAAACAATACAGTGGAACACGGATAAGTAGATATTAATAAACATTGTTAGCGATTTCCTAGTCGCGAAACAATACAGTAAAACACGGATCAGAAGATATTAATAAACATTGTTATCGATTGACTAGTTGCGAAACAATACAGTAGAACCTAGATAAGTAAAAATTAATATTCTGTGGTAAAAATTACGAATTCACACCAATCAGCAGTTTTCGCGATTTTTCATAAGTCATATTAGGTCTGTTCCAGATGCATAACAAAACAGTCCGTACAAAGTAATCCAAAAGCGTTCCAGATATCAATTTTTGTACAATTTTGAGAGCGAATGAGGGAGTAATTTTTTCCATTTCCTGTACAAACTAGTACGAACTTTTTCTTCTGGGTAAGGTCGGACAAAAATTGAATAATCAGCTGTTTTTTGTTTACATATGAATGTGAAATATTAGTCAGAAAATTTGCAATTAGAGAAAAAAAGTTTTTACACAGATTTATTAAAAAGCAAAATAAAAAGTTTTTGAAATAAAGCTTAAGTTGTAAGTTCATTTGTAATTATTTTTCCATTTCTTTAATATAAAAAAATCGATTTTTATGAATTTTTAAATAATTCACGTAACTTTCACTTTTTTGAATTTTTTTCATATACTTTTTACAGCTGTTGCCAATGATGCAAATCTTATGTTTTTATAATGTGATGCGTTTTAAGCGTCTAAACTGACTAAAATAAAATTTAATTTAAAAAGTAAGCAGCACTAGTATTTCAAGATGGTCAATTATGTTTTTTTGCGTTCCAGCAATTTTTTAAAACTTTTGCACATTAAAAGAGTAATTTTCTTTTTACTCTCATTAGTCCGAACCTTAACAAAATCTTTTGGAACACACCTATTCTGTGATAATTATTGTTTGTTTGTTTGTTTGTTTATTTATTTAGGGTTACTCCGTGCCCCCTTGTTATTACAAGGGATGGGAGATTTACTTGGCCGAACTCAAAGGTTATATCGCCATCAAAATTTTTTTGCTAAGGAGCCTCCTCCAAGAAAATTCCAAACGACATATACCGTCGCATACGAAGCTGGAACTCCCAAACTAGTTAAAGACATTATGTGCAGTTTCTACAATGCAAGCAAGTGACTTGTCTAGAAAAAATATATGAAAAGCACTCAAATGTTTGAGTGATTCCTATACAAATTTTCTAGACAACTCGCTTGCTTGCATTGTAGAAACTACACATTAATCTATCTTTTATTAAAAAAACCAAATTTTTTCGCGACGCGATGCGTCTTTTATTTTATATTTATTTTGAATTAAAAATATGACGTCTATGCATCTTTACTACTTATTTTTAACTTGAATCAAAAATATGACGTCTATGCGTCTTTACTACTTATTTTTAACTGCCTGAATATAAAAAATATCTGTCTTATATACTAGCGGAATAACATATTTTTCTTATCATAATTTCTTATTCGTATTTGTATTTTCTCTGACCTTGAGTAATATTTATTTATAATATTGATTACAAAACAGTCATTTAAAATTTCTCAAGGTTGTTTGTTAAATTATGTTTATGTATTGTCTTATCATGTTTTATGGTGTTTGTGTATTAAAGGTTGTTTTGACCTTTTTTTATCTTTATTACTAATCTATGTGTTTACAAGGTTATTTCTTTTAAGTAATCTTAGAACTATGTTTGTTATTGTTAAAGGATTAATATACATATGCATGTATTTCTTATATTTAGTGATAATTCTTAGAACGACCATAACTAACTCCTCTCCTTACTTATTTAAACTGAGTTTTTGTTTGGTTCTTCAACCACGTTTCAATGTTTATTTTTTTCAAAAATGAGTTTTTGTTTGGTTCTCCAACCAATTTTCAATATATTTTTTTTATACCACGGTGGATACCGTTAACCGACGCCAACCACTAATCACATGCGGTGAGACGCAAAACTCTCGAAGGCCAATAAACAACAGTGGCCTGGTTGCATTTAAGAAATAATTGCCAACGACGCGTGATGTTGACTCGCCTAGAGCCACAGGGTATACCAGAGGTGACACGAGACGGGAGATAATTTGCGTTTTCGGATCTTTCGCTCACTCTGTCACTGCGTCTTCTTTAACCTTCTTTCGTGGTGGAATTTTGTAGCTTAATTTCAATTTATACTTTGTAACCTCATTCGCTTGACGATTTTTGTAAATAAATGATAAAAATTAATATTTTTTAATGAAAATGCTTCAAATGAAATCTGCAATCATCTTAAAACAATTTTTAATTGCCTTTTTAATAGTCATAAGCTATTTCGCACTTTGTTTCTTAATTCAACACAACAAACTCCTTAATCTAATTTTGTAAAATTTGTTTACTTGTTAAAATGTTTTTCGTTTAACACTTTGTGGTCTTATTCGCTGAGTGATTTTTGTAAATAAAAGGTAAAAATTAACATTTTTCAATGAAAATGCTTAAAGTTAAATCAGGAATCAGTTGCAAACCAATTTTAATAACTTTTTAATACAAATAATCTTTTTTACATTCGGGTTTTTTAATTAAATGCAACAAATTCTTCAATTTAATTTTGTAAATGTGTATGTACGTATGTATGTATGTACACGTGTTTATTTCACAAAGTACACATTTTCTTTTGTTTGTTTTGATTTTTTTGGTTACATTTTAATAATAAATATACTGCAGTTGTCCCTTTCTCGCAGAATCTGCGCGACAAATGATTTTAGCTTTTTTCATAAGTCACTTTCTTCAACTCTGGTCTACTTTGTGCTAGAGCTGCTTTACGACTGGATAATTATTGTGTTCCTAGAATTAGCCGACCAGAGGTCCAATTCGTGTGGCTCACAGCCGGTTTACAGCCGCCGCCGGTCTTATTTTCATTGACAAAGCCGTCGCCCATGCATCCGGCTGACATCGGCTTGTTTTCGATTTTTAAGTTAAATTTTTTGTTTTTTACCTACTTTATACATATATTTACAAAACAAAATATATAGGTTTTTTAAATAAAATAGCTGATTCTTATGTATTTTTCTGATTACGAGGAGTTATTAGTTTTTCCCTATCAGCTCTAGTTTTAATGATTTAGTGACATTTAGCGTTTGCATAATTTGCACCACTTTTTGTATTATTCGCTTAAGCCCCCCGTAGACGACAAGTTTTTTGCGTCTGACTTGTCAAATTTCCCAGTGTAAACCATGTACATGTCGTGTGGTACCTTTAAAACTTTGCTTCTGTAAAAGTCAGACGCAAAGTCTTCTGACAAAATTTCAATTAGAGCACAAAGGATATCCTCTATGATTAGAGCATGTTCTATTTTCTTCTGACAAAATATGTCGTCAAAAATCTATGCCGCGAGGAAACATTTAGCGGCGTTCCGCTATTTACGGAAGCATTAGCCTGAAGTTGATATAATACAACACCTATATATATATGTTTTCTTAAACTATTAAATAACAATCATGTACATGCAATAAAATTGCGTTGCATTTAGATATCCTAACATGATTCTTCGAATTTAAAGAAAAATTCTTTAAAATGACTGAACTTCTTACGGCGTAAAGAAACACTTTTGTGCCGGCAACACTCCATTTTGAAACGGAGGCCGACATAGGTTTGTGCAAAAGCTGTGAGTAATATTTACAAAGTTAATAGAAAAGACATACTATAATTTCATTTATTTATTTTTAAGAAATGTAGGAAGTTTTAATAGAGATACGTTTTTAATATTATCTGTACATATGTATATGAAATATACATTCTGTATTCATTTTAAAACCACTTTTCACAAAATATTTAATAAAATTGGAGCACAGATCAGCTGTTGGAAACAAACACAGACAATGTCAGACGTATTTGTACATGCACGTTTGTGACCAAATATTATAAACCGTCTGTAAAACAACAATTTTGACAGACATGCAGAATTACATCTGAGTTGAAAAGTTGAAATGTCAGACGTAAAAAACATGTCGTGTACGACCTGCTTTAATATTGGGTTCGTTAGTCGAATTGTATCGTTCGTATCCGCTGACAAAATCCGTAACATTTAAAGGCCGTTTCACACTATAATACAAGTATTAATACTTTTGTGGAAAATACAACTCTGACATGTTGAATTTTTATTGTCTTTTGAAATTTTTGAAACAGAAATTAGATTAGGGATGCATTTTCGTCAAAAGTATTAATACTTGTATTATAGTGTGAAACGGCCATAAGCAACATGTTAATGCTTATTAAAAATGTATTGGAAACGTTTGTATGTAAGCCAACGTCAACTTCTGGCTTAAGGCCGGGGCACAATGAATCCGTCATGGGTTAAACTTCGCCTTTTTCAACTGACATTAACGCAACGACGGAGAAGCTTGGCACAATGAGTACTTTATTGACGGAAGCATTTGAATATCTTATACAGGTCGATTCTCCATTTTACTTATTAAATTAAACCTTTTGTATTTATTTCGCTTATTCTTTTGTTTAATTTTATTTTTGCTGCCACAAAAATTTAAATCAGATCATACCAAAAAACCAACCAATATCTGTCAAACTACTCAACGTATGCAAAAAGTAAAAAGCTTACCAAATTTTTTACTTTGCGTTGACTTACCCGTACTGATTGTAACCGACCTCATGAGAAACAATGTATTTCAACTTAGCTGTCAGTTGAAAAAGGTGAAGTTTAACGCCTTTACATACATACACTCACACACGTATAAAGCAAAGAGAAATACAATAACAGCTGATACATTCGCTGACAGCCTCACGTTTTTACCCGACTACGCGATGCAAAGAAGAGTATTGTGTTTATCAGCCTATGCATGTTTGTGTGTTTCTTTGCGGCGCTATATAAAACGAATGCGTGGGCTGATTTTGATGATTATTACATTAATCGATTTGTCACTAAAGGTATGACAGTAGTCAAAAATCAATATGGCGGCGATTTTTCTAAATTCGACAGGTATTTTAAAATCATCCATAGGTTTCTCTTGTGAGTTTTCATTTCGAATAATCATTTAGGATATTTAACGGTACAAAGTTGGTGGCAGTTGGGTTTTTTTGGAATTCCTACTTGTTTACTGTGTTTTTTACTAGCTAACATTCAAACCTAAGCGATACAACAACTTCAAAAGTAAGACGATACGATTTGACTAACGAAGTAAGATATCCTGATATACCCATCAATGTCACTCTACTCGTACTCAAATGAAAGAAAATTTTAAGTAGATGAATAAACCCGAAAGAATTTTAAGGGACCATTCATGAAATATTAAGCGAATAATTCAAAAAGTTACGTAAATTACGCAAATGTTAAAGGGTATTATATCTTTAAAACTAGAGCTGCTGGAGAATAACTAATGATGCCATTGTAATCAGCAGATGAAATTACGTAAGGATCAGCTTTTTTTAACTTGCAGTATATACCAATGCCTTAAGGTAGAAATGCATAACACGCGTTAGTTCGTCTACTAATATCATGCGTTTGAAAATTTTAACGCATGAAAAATTTCAAGTTACACAACACGCGTTATAATCGCCTTTTCTATCAGCTTTTTTATTTATTTTTATATTCAAAAATGGACTTGGGACATTTTCAATTGCTTTTTTATGCAATACTGTATGTTTTTTATACTCTTTAATAAGTTTTTACTCCATGATTCTAATATTTTCTCATTTATTGTCGGATGGTTAGCTTTCAAAACAATACAAACCTTTAAAAAGTTGACAGTTAACCAACTTTCTGCGGCAAACACGTCAAAGAGTTTCGTATGTAACTTGTATGCATAAACACTATTTCAACTTTAAAGTGAAAGTACACAACACGCGTTAGTGCTCGTGCGAGCTGTAGGCATCTTTAAAAAATGTTGAAATTGTGTTTTGCCGCAGAAAGTTGGTTAACTTTCAAATCTATGGAACGTTAACATTTTTTAAAAACCAGAAATAACTTCTAGTCAGGCTTACCTACCATTTACACATGAAACTAATTGCAAGAAAGTAGCAATGCAATCACATTTTTTCACTACCACACTCACATAGTTCTTAGTTTCCATTCAGCTTTCAACGATTTTTTCAAGAAAGTAAATTTTTGATGTTTTCAGAAAGTAAAATGAAAAAAGGTTGACAGTGTTACCCCTTTAAAGATTTGTACAAATATATAGGATTGTGGCAAATAATTATTATAAATTATTTTTATTTTGTATAAATATTTAAATAATTGTAATTTCGTATTTTCAAATATACATGAAGAAGACAATTCGTGCCTATTTAAAACAATAATATTATTAAAATATTAACAATAATAATTATTCCCAATAAATGTGTGTATGCGATAATCTGGCTAACTCTAATTAAGTAATAAACAAATCAATAGAAATGGAACTTTTCTTTTCGACGACATTTTTAAAATGAACTTTCACTTTCCTATGAAAACGAACAAGAAATTTTTATGAAAGTAATTTTTTTCATTAAAATTTTTATTCATAATACGTATACAAAAATTTCAAGAAAGTACTTTCATGTGTAAATGTAGCGTTAAGCTCAGTAATTTCAATTCTTATTGAATGAAATATATTATTAATTCTGTGAACCAACTTTCTGTGGCAAACGCGTCAAAGAGTTGCGAATGTAACTTGTTGTATGCAAGAATACTATTTCAACTCATTCGTGGCAACTGTTTTAGATACTTTCGGAGTTAATGTCAACTGTTGCAATTTTAAAAATATATTAGACCATATTCTGATGCCATTTGTTGACGGCTTTGTACCGCAAACCACTGAATTTTCAAACAAGATGAAAACCACATGCGTTTTGAACGTATTTTTCATATATTTTATGCCTGTATGGAGAGTTTTGTCCAATGAATTTTCAATAGTTTTGTCAATATTGCAGTTATTATACTTATGAATTACGTTTTTATTTTTTGTATAAACATATTTATCAGCACCCTAAATATTGGGATAAATAATTTTTTAGAATTTTTCCCAGATTTTGTCAAACCCCAAAAATTATGGCTGCATGGAGAGTTTAGTCCTTCACTGTATATTTTCTTCTAAAAGAAAGATGTATGGGCAATGAAAAGGTGTGAAGAGGGCTAGTACCGTCTAGGTTATTCTGTTTTTGCTTATTTCGGTCTTTATTTTTAAATATTTTATTTACTTGTATGTTTTGAATTGACTTTTTAAAATAAACAAAATCAATTAAAATAATAAAAATTATATTTATTGTCAGTATATGGGGGATATATTAGTCAGTTATGATCAGTCGAATTAATATTTATGCTATAATTAATAAGTAGAAAGCATTGGAGTGAGCAGTTCGACTATATGTTACATTCATTAGTTAGAGAGAGATGCAACATCACACGTACACAAAAGTTTCCATCACACATTTTATTTTGTCCTTGCGGTCAAATGACCGGTCAATTGACTGATATTATTCCTGTGGGGTTAGTTCATTTGAAACAAAATAAATTTTTCTTGAATTTAAATTCAGTAAAATCAATGCATATTAATACATTTTGAGTAAAATCACAAAAAAAAAGATTATTAATGAGAAAAAAAAATTTTTTGTTCGACTTGAAGGTTTTTGAGAAAACACAAGCAAGTTTTCCAAATTTTCTAAATAACTAATTTTTTCAAACTTTAATTATTTTATTTTAATTTAAATAAAAAAATTTTAATAACAAAATCACAAACAACAATATCGTCTGTCCAGGTGTTAAAATAATCAGGATTGTATTATTTATTGGTTTGATAACCCTGTTTTATCGTTTTGACATAACGTTGCCGCTTTTGTTTAGGTATAGCATTTCAGCGTTAAGGCTCGGCGGAAAAAAACGTTCCGCTTTCCGCCCTTATTTAGGGATGGCTGTAAAGGCCTCGTTAGCACAAAGTAGACAAGAGTTGAAGAAAGTGACCAAGGCGCATTTATTAGGTGGCAGCACTACACCAGGTGACTAATGTCATTATACCAAGCCAAATGTCAAATTTGGATTGTGTAGGTATAAGCCTAAAAACATGCTTTTATTTGTGTATCAATAAACACCTAACGAATACTCAGTTTTGTATGGTGTTTGACATTTCTTATAATAAACATACAATCTGGCGATGCTACCCTGTTTTGAAAAGTAAGATGGTAGTTTATAGCAACAAAGTACATGTGGTTGTTGCTGTTGTAACATTTGTTGTAGAAATGCGGTTACCTGATTGATGTGCCTTGAAAGTGACTTATGAAAAAAGCTAAAATCATTTGTCGCGCAGATTCTGCGAGAAAGGGACAACTGCAGTATATTTATTATTAAAATGTTACCAAAAAAATCAAAACAAACAAGAGAAAATGTGTGCTTTGTGAAATATACACGTGTACATACATACATACGTACATACACATTTACAAAATTAAATTGAAGAATTTGTTGCATTTAATTAAAAAACCGAATGTGAAAAAGATTATTTGTATTAAAAAGTTATTAAAATTTGTTTGCAAATGATTCCTGATTTAACTTTAAACATTTTCATTGAAAAATTTTAATTTTTACCTTTTATTTAGAAAAATCACTCGGTGAATAAGACCACAAAGTGATAAACTAAAAACATTTCAACAAGTAAACAATTTTACAAAATTAGATGAATGAATTTGTTGTGTTGAATTAAGAAACAAAGTGCGAAATAGCTTATAACTATTAAAAAGGCAATTAAAAATTGTTTTAAGATGATTGCAGATTTCATTTGAAGCATTTTCATTAAAAAATATTAATTTTTATCATTTATTTACAAAAATCGTCAAGCGAATGAGGTTACAAAGTATAAATTGAAATTAAGCTACAAAATTCCACCACGAAAGAAGGTTAAAGAAGACGCAGTGACAGAGTGAGCGAGAAATCCGAAAACACAAATTATCTTCCGTCTCGTGTCATCTCTGGTATACCCTGTGTCGTTAGCCGACTGTAGAAATCGTAGATGTAATGTAAATAAAATGTAAATGTAAATGTTTGAACGCTTAAGCAGTCGTTAAGCAGCTCTGGGTCGAAGAACATAATTTCGAGTCATCGTAATTATTTCTTAAGTGCGGTCAGGCTTAGTTCTGTTGTTGGGCCTTCGAGAGTTTTTCGTCTCGCTCGCACTGGTTGACTGATCTGCCACAGATAACCGTATAATCTTGCGGTTTTTTGTGGAATTTCTTTAACAACCACGTTGCTACTTCCTATGTGAAGGCATATGTCGTACAGTCAGTCACGGAACTTTTTTGAAAATACTGTTAATAACATCTTGGGCACATGGTCTAGTTACTCCGCCCATATTCGTGCAACACCATACTATGCAAATTTACTTTGTATAGTATGTTTAATAAATAAATAAATAAATTTATAAAAAGCAAAACATATACATATATTGTATTTGCAAACATATGTTCATAAAAAAGTAGAAAATAAAATTGTTCAAGTGAAAAATTTTAAGTAAAACTTAAATTTTTGTTGAAAATATATGTGTTTTAATATAATAAGTTGTGTAATTGAAGGTCAGTGGGCTTCCTCAACTACTTGCTGTAAATTGTTGCCCAAATAATGTAACAAATTTTCTTAATTACAAAGTTTTTACAAAAAAAGTGGATAAGGGCATTGTGATACTTTTCCGATATTTAGAAATATGTGTATGTAGCCACAAAGTTACTACCGATCATGGAGACTCATCTAAAGCAAACGGTTTTGTACACTTCGGAAGGTGTAGCAAATAAAACAATTGCTAAAGCTGTGCATGTTGTTTATACATATATGGAGAAAGGATACGTTTGCAAATTCCTTCCATATAAGAAAGCCATAAGATAATCGGCATTTGCTCAACGAAAATAAGTTATGCGACTCATGCAACAATTTGGCCAAGTATTCTAATATAATGCAGCTAGAGGCTTCTGTATGTCTAACATGGGGCCCGGCCAACTTTTTTCGGATCCGCAAGTGCCTACGCAAATGCGTATAGCATTTTCACTGTGTTGTGCATGGACGCTTGTGATATAACTGGCCAGCAAATTATTCCACAGCAAGTCAGCTCGTCTGGACTCACAATATGTGCATCACAAGTGCGGTATATGGCTCATGCAACAACTTGGCCAAGTAATCGAAAATAATGATGTTAGGATCTTCTTTGTACCTTACATGGGGCCCGGCCAACTTTTTTTTTGGATCCGCAAGTGTATACACAAATACGTATAACACCACGCTGACCTGCACATGTGCGGATATGATATAACTGGCCAGCAAACTATTCCAGCACCTTATATTGCTTTGGCCGGGCCACCTGTAAAATCTGGTGCTATGCATCAAAACGGTAAGTTTTATTTGAACAATAATTATTACATCCATTTCATAAATAAATAAATAATTCAGTATTTGAAATATTAATTGTCATAGTTTATTCCAAATAATCGTTAGGCCTCTTTGTTGGTAAATGCAGAAAGATCAGAAACAAATACTGGTCGAACATTTATACCCAATAATCTGACATATGCATCCAGTAGATAAATTAGAAATTTAATACCATTTACAAAATCATAAGGGTCAATTGAAATCAGAAGTACACGGTATAAATTTGAGAAACTTTTTCGAAGTCAAGGTATTTTTTACTTTAATGTACATGAATGTACATTTATTAATTAACTTTTTTTCTTACAGATGCACACATCATTAAAGGGAGGTACATCGCAAAAATGAATTGGATTAGTTTATTTATTTTATCAGTTATACAGTGGATCTATTCCAATTATAATTGGAATAATAAGCTTAATCGAATCATGTCTTTTTATGTCAGTAGTTTTTAGAAAGAAAATCATAAATGTCAAAAAGTTTACGTACACCACCACTTGTTTATGGTTATGAGTGCACTATTTTATAAATCTCTTTTCTTTCTAAAAACTACTGACCCACAAAGATCTGATTCGATTAAGCTAATTATGATAGCTATTAGCATTATTAAAAAATTGGAAGGTGTACTGAAATTGTATAGGTCCACTGTAGATCCAATTTTAGAGTTGTTTTTTGCATTAAATTAATTTTATATTGAACATTTTTAATATTTTTTTTTTAATCTTAGTACCTTATACCCATTTGAATTGCTTACTAATTTCTTAAGAGTGGCACAATCGTGGATTTGTGTTATTAAACATATCTTAGACTCAAAGTAATAACTTTTTTATAAAAATAAATAATGTTTTTTTAACTTTGTATTAACTTGAAATAATATTCAGTATAGAAATAAGTTATGTTAATAGGTGATCCAAATCAAAGGTCTTCGTTTATTGAGCGTATACTAACCTCAATTTGTAGTGATAAAGTATTAAAAAAAATTAATTATATGCTCAATTTGTTACAATTCTGTTTCCTCTAGGCGAGTGGAAAGAGAGAAGG
This sequence comes from Tachina lurida, assembly GCA_944452675.1. NCBI lineage: Eukaryota > Metazoa > Arthropoda > Insecta > Diptera > Tachinidae > Tachina > Tachina lurida. The sequence continues at coordinate 60,453,359 of OX101756.1, forward strand.
CCTGAGTTGAGGTTTGGCCCTTATTCTTGCTCGGCTATGTGGGTTCGTCTCTCCACAGAACTAAAGACAAAAAAAATTAATTCATCTTGCCTCTTGAGTGACTATCTACTTCCCCAAAATTCCCTTCAACAACCCACATACTACATTGGTGTGCATCGGTATATATATGTATGTGCATGTATAGATTTAACAATGAGGACTAAAAAAAATATATATGAGTTCCCATGCATCCTACCAAAAAAAATCTAGCACTTCATATTAAAAATTTTTTTATTACAAATTCATTGCATTAGGATATATTAATTTCATTTTCTATTTAAGAGACAATTTCATGTACTATTAATTGAATTTTGTAATTTCTGAGAATTTAATATTAAAATTCGTTTATATATAAAGAGAATACTCTATATTCGAGTAACAAAAAGAAAGAAAAAAAAAACTAACAAATAAAAAAAATGTGCAGACTTACATTCTCATATCCATTTGTATGGAAATTTCTAAGGGTTGTTTGTATAGGGTAATTTGTTTATCGGCCGATGTTGAGCGCTCAAAATCGTCGTATGATGTCGTGTAATGCAGGATTAAATGTGATTGTTTTGCTAGGTATAGGTGTTCTCTCTATATAATATAAAAGGAAATCATATTAATACAAATTTTATTTATGGTGGCAAATTAAGTGATCAAACTATAAAATCAAAAGTTAGATTTCGAGTGGGGAGCCCACTTACTGGCCTACTGACATACATAAAGTTCCGGATGTTATAGATTTTGGCGTCATGAAAAATATTTCTAGGGAATTAATTCACGTAGAAGCTTCCCTAGATCTATCGTCCGATCACTCTTCCACGATCGTTACAATCTGTAGCCCACTGAGAAGTGCTCTACCTTACTCATATGTGAAGATGGCCAGTCGTGTTATTTAACTGCGATTCAAAAAATATCTTAGTAGTCATTGCACGGAAAACATTACGCTAAGAACTCATGATGATGTTGAAAATAACATTGCCAATCTTAACGAAAATATTAAGCAGGCTGCTAAACATGCCACTACCTCCCATCCGCAGACTGGGTTTAATAGACTATATTCTACAGATATTGAACGTCTCGTATGTGAAAAAAAGAAGAGCTAGAAGGGAATGGCAACAGCACAGATCACCCTAGAATAAAATTAGATTTAAAGAGTGCACTAAACGACTCCAAGAGCTGCTTGCACATGAAAACACTGCATCTCTTAAAAACTATCTGGAAAATCTTGATGTCACACCAGCATCTAATTACTCTTTATGGCGCGCTGCTAGAAAGCTTAAAACACCCGTTGAGTTTAAACCACCTCTGCGCACATCTACCGGAGGTTGGGCAAGAAGCGATACTGAAAAAGGTAACATATTTGCTGACCATTTAAAATACATATTTACCCCAAACACATGTACTTGTGTAATTGATTTGCCAAATGTAGTCGCTCTACCCCCTCAACAAATAAAGTTTAAGACGCGTGATGTACAAAAACTAATTGCTGAACTCAACCCGAAGAAAGCTCCGGGTTTTGATGGAATTAGTAACCAGATGCTGATGAAGTTGCCTCGTATTGCAATTAGAATACTCTTATTTATTTTTAATGCCATTTTACGACTGGAGTATTATCATCACAGCTGGAAACTTGCCAAAGTTAATATGATTCCAAAGCCAGGCAAAGATCTTACCAAGGCTGAGTCATATAGGCCAATGAGCCTCCTATCAACAATGTCAAAGCTGTTCGAAAAACTGCTCATGACAAAATTGTCCCCAATTCTAGTTAATAGTGGGTGCATACCGGACCATCAATTTGGTTTTGGAAGTCAGCATAGCACCATTGAACAAACTCATAGATTGGTCCAATTTATAAGAAGAACATTTGAAGAAAAGAAGTATTGTTCTGCGCTGTTTATCGACGTTTCTCAGGCATTTGATAAAGTGTGGCATGAAGGCCTAATTTTAAAATTAAAAACATACCTGCCAATAATCGTTGTAAGTCTTTTGGAAAGTTACATTACTGCCCGGAAGTTTACGGTTGTGGAAGGAGACTTTATGAGCATGCCTGAAACTATGTCATGCGGTGTGCCACAGGGGAGTATACTGGGGCCAGTTTTGTATTTGATTTATACTTGTGATATGCCTCTGAGCAGCAATATCCACACTTCCACATTTGCTGATGATACAGCCTGCCTTAGTATGCATGAAAATCCTTACGAGGCATCCCGATATCTTCAACAACTCATTACCCAGCTGGAACTATGGTTAAACTTATGGAGAATTAAGGTAAACGAACAAAATTGTTCAAGTAACATATACATTACGAAGAGATACTTGCTCACCCATTCGGATTAACAATCAAGTTGTCCCTCAATATACTCATGTGAAATATCTTGGTATATACCTTGATCGACGGCTTACTTGGAAACACCACATTGACTCTAAGTTAACCCAAATGAAACTAAAATTAACTCAGGTACATTGGCTGATTGGTAGAAATTCAACCCTCAGTCTAGATTGCAAACTTTTGATATACAAGTCACTTTTGAAACCGATATGGTGCTACGGAATTCAACTATGGGGCACTGCTTCAGCTTCCAATGTCGAGACCAACGAAGGCAAAATAAAATTTTGCGATTAATAACTTCGGCTCCATGGTATATAAAAAACTCAAATATACATCGTGATTTAAACATGCCACTAGTGATTGAACAAAAAATGCAAAATATGCAGGCAAATATTTAACAAACCTCGAGTCACATCCTAATCCGCTTGCTCGTAATATTTTGAACTTTACTGGACACGTCCGCCTAAAAAAGAGGGATACTAGGGCTCTTATACTCAACACTCCAGATGGGACTGCTTGAAAATAATTTTTAATTTATTTTTTTTTTCCTTTTGATTATCACTACTTATGTATTATTAATAACTATCTCTAAATTTATGTCCGACAGTGGTCGGGCCTAATAATTATATTTTAGATTTAAGATTTGAATACTTATTGTTAGTTCATATTTGAAGATACAATAAATAAAAAATATGTAATAAAAAAAAAAAAAAAGTTAGACAAAAGATAGAAATTATTTAAACACTTTTTACAACAAGAGTCATTATTTGCTGGCGTGCTTTTTAATTCATTATCCGAAATCAAGTATGTATGTGGTGGTGCGGATTTTTATATGACGTTATCAAATAACCTTCATTGTGACCTACACGTGTACTTTCGTCTCCGAACGGGTTTCATGTAACGGCACCAGACCGGCACGTGGATAAATTTTGACATGGGTGTTGCCCAGGTAGTTAACTCCGAGTTGGCAAAGGTTGGTCGTTAGTACTATTTGGTGGTGCTGGCCAGAGTGTTATGCACACAAGACGAAGGCCCAATCTTCTACTGCTGCTACTGGTCACCAAATTAGTTTCTGACCCTTTTTATTCAACTGCACAATGGCTTCAACGAATAACTTAAAAAAAAGGAATAAGCAGACCGACAAATTGAGCAGCGCAAAGGTCCCGGGTTCACACACTTCAAAGAGGTTGCCAGATTATCCGGTGCAATTTATTCTGCCAGTTCCCCGAATCCCATTTCCCAGCAAACAAAACCGTAACAAATTTTGGAATTGTTTTCTTATTCTTATTTTTAAATTTTTTAGTAACTGCATAAATATATAATTTTTAGTCATCTTAAATTTTACAAGAAAACTGCACTACACACATTGTAAACAAAAACAAAAATAGAATAATTACCAGGGACCGTAAATAACTGTTATCGAAAAAATTTTAACTCAAAAACTGCCTGTGTTAGAGTCAACGGAGAGCTATGCTATCATATACCAATAGATTCGTATTGGCGAGCACTTTCAGAATTTATAGGCAGCTTAAACAAACAACCTCATCTCCACAGTTAAGAGTTATTTTTCAACGGAAAAATAAAAGATCAGATGAAACTCTTAAAAAGAGAGTTTTATTTTTCCGTAATAAAATAAAACTCATTTCAAGAGTTTTATTTTTCCCTCTAAAATGAAACTCTTTTAAGGAGTTTTATTTTTTCGCTCTAAAATAAAACTCATTTAGTTTAATGAAGTCAAAAAAATAAGTCGCTTAAGCTTTTTTTGGTGGTTATGGCACGATATGTTTTTATTTTAATTCTGATTTATTCAATTGCAATGCAAGGGAGTCAATTTACATAAACTGAGTTTTATTTTCGGACGGGGAAAAAAAACTCCGTACAAGAGTTTTATTTTAGAGGGAAAAAATAAAACTCCTGAAATGAGTTTTATTTTATTACGGAAAAATAACTCTCTTTTTAAGATTTTCATCCGACCTTTTATTTTTACGTTGAAAAATAACTGTCTTAGATGAAGTTTTATTTTTTAATTCACAAAATAACTGTTATAAAATAATTTTTTGATATCGATAACTGTTATTTACGGTCCCTGATAATTACTAATGTAATTAACTAAATTTATTTTAAATATCTTGAAATAAAAATACTTTTACTTATGCCACCAAAGTCTAAGGTTGTTTTCCTTGCAAACATTCCAGTTTAGTTCTTAGGGGTCGAATGGTTTTTGTAGCAGTGATATTTTATTTAGTTCCTTCCAGATTTTCTTGCCGTTCACAAATGTAAATAAAATAAAAATTAAAAAATAGCATTATTAAAATTGTATTATTAGTTTTAAAAAAATTATATATTTTGGAAAAAGTTAAAGGGCTTTTTATTTATAGAACTAAGGTTATATATCTATAAAACAAAAGTTGAATGTCTTTTATAAAGTATTCTGTATCCCGTAAAAGGTCTTTTAATTTAATGAAAAATACTTTCTTTTTTGTCTCGAGTACTTGTAAAGGAGGACACAAAATTAACACAATTGCGTTCCAATTGATTGGAAAACTTATTTTTCTAGCGACTTATAAACTGGTGTTATTGTACATTGGACATCGTCCTTCCCAATGTACAAAATTCCACATTGTCAATGCACTTCATATGCACACATTAGTCTTATTTCTTGTAAAAAAGAACACATAGCAAACACATTTGGATTCCAATTGATCCGAACACTATACCTTTTGCGGTTTGTTAAGCTGTGTCATTGTACATTGTACAATAACATGATTGACCTTTCCAATGTACAAGATTCCACACAAACACTTCATTTATATGTACACATTAGTCATAAAAACTAGTTATTTGTGAAGAAATTTTGAATCAAATTGTTCCAAGCACTTCTTTCTTAAACAGTTTGTTAACCAAAGTATTTGTACATTGGAAAAGAACATCATTGCACCTTCCAATGCGCGAAATTCCACACAAACAACGCACTTTACGTAGACACAAATCACTTCTTTTTGTTAAGAATTTGTGAAAAACAAAAAGAAATTGGAACACTTGGAATCCAAAAGATCTGGACACTACATTTTTATACGTCTTGTTAAACCTTGCTATTGTGCATTGGACAGGAACATCATTGTCCCTTCTAATGCACAAGATTCCACACATACACTTCACTTTATCTTTCCACATTAACCATATAAGCTTGTTTGCGTAACGCACTTGCAAAAAGCGAACAAAATTGGATTCCAATTGATCCAAACACTTCATTTCATGTCGGCAAGTTAACCAAAGTTTTTGTGCATTGGACAAGACAAACATCGTCTTTTCCGATGTACAAAATTTCACACTTTCAATTCACTTTACATTGTCACATTAGTCGTGTAGGTCAACCCATAGTACATCTGTGTCTACTGGAAAATAAGTATATATTGTTAAAATCTATTATAAATAAGTAAAAGAAACAATAAATATATACTTACATTGGAACAAATTAAGTTTAGTGACATAACTCCAAAAATAATAACAATTTGGTATCCGATAGAAAATTAAAAACTAAAAAGAAAAACTTACAGAAAAAAATTGGCGGCTGGAACTAGTTTCCGAGTTATGGACCTTTTAAGTTCTGGTATAAAATTGTGATTATATGGTGGAATTGGCACAAATCAAGCTAAGGGGCAACTCTAAAAAAAAATGCTATCCAATTGAGAATTAAAAAATAAGGAAAAAGTATTAAATTAAAAAATTGTAGGCGAGGCTTAGTTTCCGAGTTATGGGCTTATTAATTATTATTACTTATTATTTTCAGATGGGAAACATATTAAAAATATTTTTGATTTTTATTTAAAAGGTTTTCCCTTTCCTTACCATTAAACTTATTCATATTACTATGAAAAGCATCATAATGTCTTTTAATGACATATTCCTTTTTACTTAAAGCTTTGATAACATAAAAGTCATTGTATGTTACCAAATGCATTATTTATAACAAGATATTTTTCGCATATCATCATCAATTTGAAATGAAACACGTATGTTTGCTGGACAAATATTCATGAAAAAAATATAAAAAAATATGTAAGCATCCGCCTGATGTGCATTCGTCGCTGTCTCATCGATGACTAAATTAAAGAGGGTAAGAATACGTGTGAATGTTCTCTTCACAATTGTGCAAAGAAACGCCCGACATTGGTTTAGGGCCTAAAAAATATAAGGAAAGTTGTCGACATTTCAACTAGTGCAATTGTCGCTAGAGAAAAGAGTGTTGACATAGAGACATATGGATCTAGGCTGACTAGAGGGAGTGGTGTCAAAAATAAAACTATAGTTGTATGTGTGAGAAAATTTGTCTCATTCGTCTCTGAAGTACATAGGAAAAAATAAATATTTGGAACAAATGCAGTTTATTAAGGTAGCTAAAAATAAATAAAAAGGAGCCTAGGTGATTGAAAATTAAAAAATAAGATGAAAGAATTAAATAAAAAAGTTGGCGGCGACCCATATTTTTCAAGTTATCGGGCTCTGAACTTTTCATAGGAAACTGAAAAATCTCAAAAAAGAATTTTTAAATAGCTTATCAGGTAGTAATGTGAAAAATAATAAATAAAACTTATGGCCTAATTTTGTAAAACTAAACGAATTTTCGTTTCTGGTTGGAGCGAAAACAAAAATATTTTAACTAGAAATAAATTGGCATACGGTATTGCGCAATTTAAGAGAAGCATAAGGAACTCACCTAAGGAGAAGCTTATTCTCACGATTTTTGAAAATACAAAAAAGTTTTTGAGAAGACACAGAGACATAATTATAACACAATCGGATAAAGGCAACAAAACAGTTGCCATAAACAAACATGAATACGAGAATAAAATGGAAATGATATTGGAAGATAAAAACACGTATCGTATTATTACAGCAGACCCTACTTTAAAATTGATAAAAACTAACAACGCAATAATTTTGGACCTGTATAAAAAAGAACATATAGATAGTAGGCAAAAATTTAAGCTTTTTTGTTCTGCAGCAACTGCTCCCAGATTTTATGGATTACCTAAGGTACATAAGGAAGGCATGCCATTACGACCTATAGTGTCATCTTTCCAAGTTCCATGTTACCAATTAAGTAAATTTGTGGGTAATATTCTTAAAAATATAGTTTCGGAAAAATATAATGCAAAGAATTCATTAGAATTGAAGGAAAAAATTAAAAACGTAAAACTTGATAACAACGACTTATTAGTGTCTTTTGATGTGGTTTCTTTGTTCACCAACATTCCGGTTCGCACAGCGGTTAATACGATAATGGACAAATGGAATATAATAAAAAGCAACACCACTATCCCACGCACACAATTCTTAGATATATTAAAGTTCTGTCTGTACGAAAACAATTATTTTATTTACAATAAAAAAGTTTACAAACAAGTCTTTGGCATGCCCATGGGAAATCCCCTCTCCCCAACAATTGCCGATATTGTTTTGGATAACTTACTTGACGTAGCACTGACTGAACTATTGAACAAAAACGTTAATATAAAATACATAGCCAAATATGTAGATGATATTTTAGCAATAATCAACATAGACGACAAGGATGAGATATTACGTTCTCTCAACGGATATCATCCGAAAATCAAATTTACCATAGAAGTTGAAACCAGGGGTGAAATCGCTTATCTTGACACAAAATTATACAGGAATATTAATACAATAGAATTCGACTGGTATTCAAAAAATATTTCATCGGGAAGAATTATCAACTTCAACGCTACTCAACCCAAAAGCCAAATAATAAATACAGCAAAAAATTTTATCCAAAGAGTACTTGACATTAGTGACCATCGATTCCACACACAGAATTTTAAAAAAATCACTAACATATTAACAGCCAACAGTTTCCCTATTAATCTAATAGAATTCCTAATAAAAGCATACAAAAAGAAAAATTACGGAGAGCGTGGCAACCCTAAGGAAGATGATAAATGTTTTTACAGTGTAAAGTACATACCTGGTCTCACTGATTCGAAGAATATGAGAAAAATAATAAATAAAAATAACATAAGCTTTGCATATAAACCCAACAAAACATTGAGCGAAATATTTACTAATACTAAAACAGCCATACCAAAGTTACAACAAAACAACCTTGTTTACGAAATTCCTTGTAAAGGGAATGACAACAACAACTGCAATTTAGTTTACATTGGAACCACAAAAAGGAGTTTAGAAACAAGATTAAATGAGCATAAAGGTGATATTAATAAAAATAAAGAGAGCACAGCGTTATCACAACACATATTACAAACTAATCATAAACCTGACTTCGAAAATGTAAAAATACTTAATAAAGAAAACAATGTGAGAAAGAGATTTATAACTGAAAGCTTAAGAATACAACAAAAAATTAACAGAACAATGAACAAAAAAGAAGATACCGACAATTTAAGCGCTAACTACAAAATTATAATAGAGAACAGCTGATCAGTTTGGAAAAAACTTTTAATCGTTTGTGTTAGATACTTTTGTTTTGCTTTATTTATTTAAAATAACATACATACGTACATACATATATATGGATGTATGTAACTTGGAATTTGTTTAAAAAGTTTTAAGCATGTATATAAAAGTTTTCTTATAATTATATAAATTAATAATTTTTATTTGTAAGTAAACATTATGTTTTTGTTATATATTGTTATAAATTGTTAAACTTACTTATAATTTTTGATGTTTTTGATTTATGGAATAAATAGACGAATCCCTGGAAAAAGTGAACAAAACATTCACGAAACGTCGGGAAATATGAAATAAAAAATTACTTTTTTATTGTCATAGAAACACGTTAGGCCTAATTAGCTAAAGGAAATAGTCTTCAACTCAAATAAAAAATATTTTAAATTTTGTAAAACGCTACGTTGTTTTCGCTTTTTGTCAAAATATTATAATTGAAAAATTTATTATTCATTATAAAAAGCTGAATTTGAAAATATTTTCAAAGTCAAATTTAATATGCACCAACGAAAGAAGAAATTCTAAATCAACGGCGTTAGTTAACCCTACGTCTACACCTGATATATTTTTATCATAACAAATGTCAATTTCCATATAGAAAAAAGAGCTAACATAAAAAAAATTATTTTTCAATATAAAGTTGGACTTTTGTTATGATAAAAATATATCAGGTGTAGACGTAGGGTTAGGGCCCATAAATACTTATTGGATGCTTGTGTAACTTTGAAACGTTCAATATTTCAATGCTGGAGTGAAATGTTAATGTATATGGATATGTTTTTCGTCATACACATGGATTCAGTCAAGTTCCTATCCAAAATCTCAAAACTGCAATCGACAAGGTCTCATATCATTTCTAGGCAACCTGCTTACTTCACAAATATTTTCCCCACGTAAAGGAATAAAGAGATATCCGCTATTATCATCTGAAATGTAAAGGTAAAAATATTGCCAAGTATGCAGGTTGCATAGAAATAACATGACACCCTAACGATTATAAATTAAAACACATACATATGTATGTAATATTGTGATACTTTATAAAAAAAATGTATCTCACTACTTTTCATGGCCGAAATTTTTAATAGGAACTTGGCCTTTTTCTCATTTATATTTTTGTGAAGATCTAACTACTTTTGTTTTCTTTAATAAAACATTGTAAATTAAACATTGCTAGTCTGTTATATTTCTATTAATGATCCAGTTTAAAAGGGCAGAGTTAAATAATATAATGGGTTAAGGAGAGATACATAATAGTATAACATCACGTTATAAATTCAATGCTTTCGAATTTTTCTTGATCGTAACTCACCTAGGCCTACTTGTGTAACAAAATATAGATAGCTCTGTTGTTAAAGTTCAAGTGCTTCATCAATTTGATGACTGTATCAGTGGTCAGTGTCAGTGAGTATGTCTTAAGAAATGCACTTTTTGCATATCAATTTATCAGGAAACTTTCAGTACACACTTTCAAACTTCGGATTAAATTTTATCATTGTACCATTGACAGGAACAAAGTAGTTATGAGAGCCTCAAAGCGAATGTATGTGTAAATATAGGCACTACGTCCATAGGCCGAGCTGGCCTGGAGCTCTATCGTGCACTTAGATCAAAGTCAGGCAAACGCATACATATACATATAAAAAAAGAGAGTCAAATGCATGCTTGTACGAATGTACGTGTAAAAAATATCATAACAAACTTCCCACGGGCGGCCTTTTGCATATGTTTGACCTAGATACTAATTTACTCATTATTGCAGCAAAACTAATGCAATAATGTAGTTAAAACTTTTAAAACGAATACAATTTAATAAACGTTTTCATATGACATTTAAGTCGTTTGAAAACGTTTGCAACTGTTTTATAAAATATATTTATTTTACGTAAGATAGAATTTTCGTTTTCAAATGTTTTACAAAATTAAAAATTAAAAACAAACCAAAAATTTCTGTTTGAAACGTTTCGTTCCGTTTTACAAAATTAGGCCATTAATCAAAAAAATTTGCTGCAGCCCATATTTCCCGAGTTATTGGTCTTTAAAGTTTAAGTAGAAAGTGAGTTTAGTGAAAATGCTTCAAAAAAAAGTCAAAATATCTTTTAAATACATATTAATTTCTTTCCTTAAACATTTTACAACATCAAACACATTATATATCGCGAAAAGCATTAGTGATCACTGTATCTTTCACTGTATCTATAAACAAATTAATACACCCGATACGCATGTGTTCTCGTCGCTGTCTCATTGACGACTAATGCATTAAACACATTCACCACAGCAGGCTACAAGAACACACGACTTCAAATGCCGCTAGCAGCATTTGTCGCCTCGTAGCCAGCTACTTAATTATTTTGGAGACGGCAGCAGCACCATCTGCAGCTGATATTCAAGTACAAATACATAGTTCAGTATTGCCACTTTCATATATTTTGCATTTATAAAAATTAATTTTTCTTTTAAAATGTACTTATTTCACAAAAAAGTACAATAATGAATCAATTTATTCTTTACATCAATTATTGGATATTGTTTCTAGTAAATAGTATGAAATAATTGTACGATATCATTCATTCACCATTTTGTATTATACTGGTAACACTGCATTTGCTCATTGTAGCCAGAGAAATAGAAATTAGTTTAAAGTTGGCGACAGATACAACGGTGGTCGTGCAGTCGTGTAGGCTGCTGTCGTTAAAATAATTGTTACCATAAGAATGTGTGTATTCTATTTTTGACAGATTGTAGCCCGTAGCCTGCTGTGTCGAATGTGTTTAATGCATAAATGAAAGAGAATAAGAATGTGTGTGATTTTATCTACCACAATTGTGATATGAAACTGACATTAGAGCTGTGTCGTTCATGAACGAACGACTACAATTGAACGAATCAGTGAAATGAACGAAGTGAGCCGGTCACTTTACTGAGCTGTTTTGGCTCAGCAGTACTGATAAAAAGTACAATCTCAAAACTGTGGTACAATTGAACGAAATGAACGACCGAGCACACTTGGCTCTTTTTTGTTTTGTTTGGCTTTTTCTTTGTTCATGTGAGATTTGTTGTCATATTCTTGTTTTCATTTGACTTTTTATATACTTTTAGTAACACTGTGGCCATTATGAAATTAATTAAATTACCATTCATATTTATTAAGTTTTTAGAACATATGTATTAATAGTTTTTTAGCAAAATTGGTTTAGATATTTTAGTTTATTTTCATTGTCATTATTGTGTATAAGTATGTGGCTCTTTTGGCGATATGAATCTTTTTTAATTTCTTTACTTTCAATTCAAAACAAAATGCATTGTGCATGTTCCATTTTTATGTACAAAATCAACTGCTTGTTTGTTTTCACTTCGTTCTATTTCTTTAAAAGAGCGGATGAACGAAATGAACGAACTCGTTCTTTTTTAGAAAATGAACGAAAATGAGCGGTCACTTGAATGAACGATTTGGCACAGCTCTAACTGACATCAATGATGTAAAATGACACTTTTTTGTACACATAATATTTTATATTGTATATGCAAAAAATGGTTCTAATTTTACAAAATATGCATAGAAAATTCAAGTTAATTGGATTTAGTCAGCATTTTTAATAATTTGTGTAATTTGTGCATGGTATTAACACTTGCCAAATAAATAATTATTACAATTATATTTTGCTTTGTTTTTTTACGCAGATATTTGAAGCTTTTCTTGATTAATTAAGATGTACAACAGTGAAAGAAACACTGAACACAATAGAACCTACTTGACAGTATAGGTTCTATTATACTATCAAAGGTTAATAAAACTATATACTCAATTAGTGATTTTGGTGACCAACTTTATGTGCCTCCATAGACTTAGAAAATCATTACACGCTCAAGTTTTTGCCCAACAGCTAATTCAGGCTTGGTGGTAGTACTTATATATGTGACTATACATACCATAATGTAGCTAAGAGTTCACTAAAGGCCAAACCCACGATGTCGACAACGTTCGACTTGTCACACATTTACATTCAAAACAAAAACAAATGTAAATTTTTTGTTGTTGTTTCAAATGTAAAAGTACGACAATTCGAACGTTGTCGATGTCGTGGGTCAGGCCCTAAATGTTAATATTTTACGAAAAAAATAATTTCTATTTGCTTTTTTTTTTAGAATAATAAACAGGGACTTTTAACGTATTGCTAACAATATTTGACAAAGTTGTAACTAAGTTAGACCTGAACTAGTGTCTATGCAATTTTGTAATCAATTGCAAGTTTAAAGTTTAAAAAATTGCGAAAAGAATATTTTATTTTTACAACCTATAGATATTTTATATACAACCTATATAGATAAGACTGATTCTAACAAAAATTTAATTGAAAAGGAAGTTAAAAAATATAAAAATACTATTATACACCTACAGTGTGATTTAAATATTTTGAAATGGTGGGATGATAGAAAAAATGAGTTTCCGCTGTTATATAAGCTAAGCTGCCGAATATTCTCTATACCAGCATCTAGTGCTCCTTCCGAAAGGATATTTTCTGTAGCTCGGGCACTAATAACAGATAAACGATCACAGATTGGTACTAATGCAAAATCATTCAATGAAATTTTATTTGTGAATATAAATTCAAAGAACTGAATTTCGTTTAAGACTATCATATACATATTTTTTTTCTTTTTTTTTCATATACATATTTATTTACTGTATCTTCAAAAATGAACTAACAATAAGTAATCAAATCTTAAATCTAAATATAATTATTAGGCCCGACCAATATTGGACATAAGCTTAGTGATAGTTATAAATAATACATAAGTAGTGATAATCAAAAAGAAGTATTTTTAAGCAGTCCCATCTGGAGTGTTGGGTATAAGAGCCCTTGTGTCCCTTTTTTTTAAGCGGATGTGTCCAGTAAAGCTCAAAATATTACGGGCAAGCGGATTAGGATGAGACTCGAGTTTAGTTAAATATTTGCCTGCGTATTTTGCAATTTCTTCACTCACTAGTGGCATATTTAAATCACGATGAATATTTGAATTTTTAACGTACCATGGAGCAGATGTTATCAAACGTAAAATTTTGTTTTGCCGTCGTTGGATTCTCTCGACATTTGAAGCTGAAGCAGTGCCCCACAGCTGAATTCCATAGCACCATATTGGCTTCAAAAGCGACTTGTATATCAAAAGATTGCAGTCTAGGCTGAGTGTTGAATTTCTGCCAATTAACCAATATATTTGAGTCAATTTAAGTTTCATTTGGGTTAACTTAGAGTCAATATGATATTTCCATGTAAGCCTTCGATCAAGGTGTATGCCAAGGTATTTGACTTGAGAATGTTGAGGAATATTTTGATTGTTGATTCGAATGGGGGAACAGGTATCTTTTCTTAGGGTAAACGTTATATGCACACTTTTGTTCATTGACTTTAATTCTCCATAAGTTCAACCATATTTCAAGCTGGGTAATGTGTGCTTGGAGATTGCGGGATGCCTCATCAGGATTTTTGTGAATACTCAAACAGGCTGTATCATCGGAAAATGTAGAAGTGTGGATGTTATTGCTCACAGGCATATCACAAGTATATATTAGATACAAGACTGGCCCCAGAATACTACCCTGTGGCACACCAGAAGATATAGATTCGGGTACACTCATGAAGTCTCCTTCCACAACGGTAAATGTCCTATCAACAATATAACTTTCCAAAGGCTTTTGTATATTTATTGGTAGGTATGTCTTCAATTTTAAAACTAGGCCTTTGTGCCATACTTTGTCAAATGCCTGAGAAACATCAATAAAAAGGGCAGAACAATACTTCTTTTCTTCAAAAGTCCTCCTTATAATTTGAACCAATCTATGCGTTTGCTCAATAGTGCTATGCTGACTTCTAAAGCCAAATTGATGGTCCGGGATGCACCCAGTATCAGCTAAAATTGTGGACAATTTAGTCATGAGCAGCTTTTCGAAAAGCTTTGAAATTGTTGAAAGTAAGCTTATAGGCCTATATGACTCAGCCTTGGTAAGATCTTTGCCTGGCTTTGGAATCATTTTAATCTTGGCAAGTTTCCAGTTATGTGGAAAATACTGCATTCGTAAAATGGCATTAAAAATAAATAGCAAAATTCTTATTGCAATATGAGGCAAGTTCATCAGCATCTTGTTACTAATGCCATCAATACCTGGAGCTTTCTTAGGTTCGAGTTCAGCAACTATTTTTTGTAGTTCACGCATCTTAAACCTTAAGGGACGAGGGGGTAGAGAGACTACACTCGGTAAATCGTCAGCACCCGTACATGAATTGGGAGTGAATACAGATTTTAAATGCTCAGAAAATAAGTTACCTTTCTCACTATCGCTTCTTGCCCAACCTCCAGTCGAAGTACGCAATGGTGATTTGAGATAAACGGGTCTTTTAAGATTTCTAGTAGCGCGCCATAAAGAGTAATTAGATGTTGACGTTACATCAAGACTTTCTAAATACTTTTACAGTAATGCAGTCTTTTCCGACGATAGCAGCTCTTTGAGTCGTTTAGTACATTCTTTAAGTCTGATTTTATTTAGGGGTGATCGGTGTTGTTGCCATTCTCTTCTAGCTCTCCTTTTTTCACATACAAGACGTTCAATTTCCGTAGAATAAATTCTATTAAAGCCAGTCTGCGGATAGGAAGTAGTGGCATGTTCAGCAGCCTGTTTAATATATTCGTTAAGATTGGCAAGATTAAATTCAATATCATCAGGTGATCTAAGCTGAATGTTTTCTACGCAGTGACTACTAATATATTTTTTGAATCCTAGCCAGTTGACCTTATTAATCGTTTTCGCATATGAGTTAGTTAAATCACTCCTTAGTGGGTTGAAAATTGTAACTATTGTGGGAGAGTGATCGGAGGACAGATCTAGAGAGCCCTCTACGTGAATTAAGTCCCTATGGATATTTTTCGTGACGCCAAAATCTATAACATCTGGAATTTTTCTTACGTCAGTAGGCCAGTAAGTAGGCTCCCCACTCGAAATGACATCTAAGCCCATTTTTGAAATTGTATTAAACAACGCTCTACCTCTAGGTGTAACAAGACGCGAGCCCCAGTACGTATGTTTTGCATTGTAGTCACCAGCTGCCACGAAACAAGATCCAAGCGATTTGTAGAACTTCTCATACTGATCTTCGGTAACTGAAAATCTGGGAGGTGAGTAAATTGATGATATCACGAAATTCGCACAAAAATTTTCTACGAAAATATTCGTAGCTTGCATATATTCTTCACTAACGTTCTCAAGGATATAGTGCTTGAGTCTTGACTTAATTAGAATTGCTGATCCACCGCATGCTCTCCCTCTCGGGTTTTTTGAATCATATACAGTGTAACCATTTATTTTAAAGCAGCTTCTCGAAGTCAAGTGAGTCTCAGAGACCAACATGATATCAATATTTTTTCCGTGAGGAAGCGCTCAAGTTCATTTTTATGTTGGCGAATGCCGTTTGCGTTCCAGAAACATAGTTTTAACGTGTTCATGGTTTGTTGACTAATGCTTGAAGCAGAGTATTCTGCATTCTCAGCATTTCTTGCATCATGCTAGTCATATTTGTTGTAAAGTTGTTTATAGTTAGCACCAGATTCTCAATAGTAGCTTCAAGACGACTAAAGTTAAAGCTAGAGTTTGCATTCGTTGAATTACTTGGCGGTGGAACATTTTGTGTGGGAATAGAACTAGTCTTAGCAGCATCGGCATACGATATACGTGAATTAACTAGTTGGCTAGTTTGAGGCAGAGTGGCGCTATAAGCATATATCATATACATATGTACTATATATGTACATACATACCGATACCTTAATGTAGAAAGCTCTAACTCATTTTTGCAAACGAGGCTTGAATTTTGCGATTCATTAGATGTTCTTCTATGAAATATGCATACAAGAAACTCGATATAATATATATGTATATGCATATATATATGTATGAATATGCATATGTAGATATATGTATGTACATATATTTTTGTATTGCGTAATTAATCTACTTTATATTATATGCTTATCTTGAATAATTGATTTTTTAATTTAATGATGTACCTATGCCTAAATTAAAAAATTTAATAGTTTTTGTTGCTTAATTTTTTAATTATATCACATTAATTTTTGTTATATTATTATTGAATAATTGATTTTTTACTACATAAAGTATGTTAAAATTCAAAAGACAATAATTATTGTTACCTGAGTTTTTGTTTTTAAATTCGTGTGTAGCTGTGTATATTTATTTTTTATATATGTAAGTACAAAAAAGAATTATTTTTGTTACCTTATTTTATTAAATTATTTTAATTTTTTTGTGAAACTCATTCTTGAACGATTTATGAGTTTTTTATTTAATGGGTAAATTGCAGGGACAGAAAATAACTGTTATTTTTAAAAATTTACATCAAAAAAGCACACATAAAAAATGATCGTAGAAAATTTTGGTTTTTATCATTATGATACATAGGTGATGTACATGCAAATTTTTGTATGACTTTTAAATTTGTGCCTTTTTTGATAAAAGTCAAAACATAACTTTAAATTTTGACTTTAATTTTTTAAGGCAAAAATTAAAAGTTATTTTTGACTTTTATTATTTTACTCAAGAAATAAAAGTTATTTTTTAACTTTTAATATTTTAAGGCAAAAATAAAAGTCATGAATTAAATATTGCATAGTAATACGCAAGTTTTATTGCTTTCAATGCGTTTTACTACGCAATACTTAATTCAAGACTTTTATTTTTGCCTTAAAATATTAAAAGTTAAAAAATAACTTTTATTTTTTGCCTTAAAAAATTAAAGTTAAGAATTAACTTTTATTTCTGCCTTAAAAAATAAAAGTTAAAAATAACTTTTTTCTTGACTTTTTCGATAAAAGTCATAACAGTTACGGTCCCTGGTAAATTGAATAACAAAAGCATTTGCTTTTTACTTAAATTTAAAAAAAACACATTCTTTTTATTTAAGATATTTGTGTTTAACTTCAAAGCACTCAATTAGTTTTTTTAAACAAATTATATTAAATAAGCGTTATGAAAAAAATCAAAGTAGCATAAAGCAGTCTTTCATTCATCAACAATGGTAATTTTTTTTCAACACACCATGTGTTACTTATGTTAAAAGCAGTTTTACGTATTTGATTGGTTTCAAAAAACAGATCCAAACAAACATGTTATTCTCATTTGCTCATTATACAAGCACACAACAACAGTTTTGAAAAAACAACCATACCTACTAGAGACAGAAACGCTAATTAACATAGCTAAACATATAAGAACCAATACACGCGCAAAACTGTTGTGAACAGATCCAACTGTGCAACCCTTTAGTATGTATGTATATCTGAAATTCGCTGAAACAAAATATATATGGTTCGAAAGGTTTTAGTTTCTTCTTTCTATATCCGTTTATAAAATTAAAATCGGTTGATATTTAGCTTAGAGGTTGATAAGTGCCTACGGGTACGAAAAACCGGTTTTTTATCCGTAACTCATGATTTTGGAGGTGTTTGGAAAATTTCAAATACAGGGGTCTAATCGTGGCTTTCGTTAACGAGCTGATTCGATCACGTTTTTCATTTTGAGATTATGGCATTCGATATCGTTTCCATGT
Source organism: Tachina lurida (assembly GCA_944452675.1). Lineage (NCBI taxonomy): Eukaryota > Metazoa > Arthropoda > Insecta > Diptera > Tachinidae > Tachina > Tachina lurida. The sequence goes on from OX101756.1 coordinate 60,471,827, forward strand.
TAATACATTGTTCGATAGCGAATGCCATAATCTAAAACTGAAAAACGTGATCGAATCAACACGTTATCGTAAGCGACGATTAGACCCCAGATTATTGTTATACTCGACGACACCTATCACTTCGCAGGTATTTATTTTTGTCACACTGTGTTATACATGTATGTACTTTGTGATGTCCGAATATTCCCCCGTTTTTACATATTCGTATTCGTACTCGCCAAATTCAGACGAAACGAACATTTGAATACTTCAATTCAAAGAATAAACAATATTCTATTAGCCAACTTAAAAACAAAGAAAACAATATTCTTGTACAATTAACATTAAAAAAATTAAAGCAGGTACTTTTCTTCACCTCAAGAGAGGAATCTCTAACTTCAAATATAAAAGTTTAGAAGTTTTTTCTCTACCAACCTTATTTATTACGGTGAATTGTGTAAACAAGACCAACAACAAAGAAAGGAAGTTAATTGATATACATATATTTTTGCAATTTTAGCCCATATTAAGGTTTACAGCTCAACTAAGTTGGATTGAAACTGAAACAAACTTAACTTTTAAACAACTGTTTTTTGGTATTCTGAATAACAACTAATTTTAGTTGTCTTCGAAACAATGCTCGAAAAACAAAGGTTCTTATCTATGCTATATTTTTTGAAACCATAGTATCCATTACAAAACATTTTAAATATTTTTAGTTTTGGGCTTTCTATTTTTGTTTGAGATTCTATGTTTTATGAACATGGCAATAATATTGGTTGACAAATGGGATTGGTTGGCGTCTGGAATAATAAAGCAAAACGAACACAATGGTCGAAATAAAAACCAAAATACAACTGATAAAAAGCAGTTGTCACATTGTGAAAAAAGTTGTAATACATAATAAAAATTTGGCAATTACAACTCAACTATCATTTATTTTTTTGGCGGAATCGGTATACCGGTACTAGAGATGCTAATCGGGACAGGTTTTTTGAAATCCCGGGCTTCGGGATTTAGTGATGGAGTCTCGAAATCCCGAACCGGGATCCCGGGATTTTCTGGACTTACAAAATTCCGAATTGTGCACAAATGTGCGTCTTTATAGTAATTATAATATTTTAATTTAACAATTAATTTTTTTTTTTGCATATTTTAAGGTTACTTATATAACTCAGACATTTAATTGCAAATTGTAATTGAAAAGTGCGATGTATGTAAAAATTTTTCCTAGAAAAGAAAACGCCATATACATATCTGTGGCAATAAATAATAATGGCTTAAGTCGAAATGTCTTGTTTCGAGATATTAAGGGTATTGTCTAAATTGTGTTTAGGTTTTATATAAAATTTTTAGCCACCGAAAAAGATGCACATTTACTTGGAACAAAACTGTTAATTTTATAAAAAAAGAAAACGTTTTATTAGTTTATTTATATTCGTTGTTTTTTAGTTAAGATGTTATGAAAAAACCCATTGGCAGAAAAATAAAAACTAAAGTGCACTTAAGCTATTAAAACAATCGATTTATTGAAGGAAACATTCGATGAGCGCATAATTTCGCGGAATGGACCTGTCAATTGGCCACCAAGATCGTGTGATTTGACACCATTGGATTATTTTCTTTGGGGATATGTGAGGTCGCTCGTCTACGCCAACAAACCAGAAACGTTAGGGGACTTGGAAGCCAACATTCGTGGCGTTATTGCCAACATACGGCCCCATATGCTCGAAAAAGTGGTTGAAAATTGGACCTGTAGAATTGGCTTTATTCGAGCCAGCCGCGGCGGCCACATGCCCGAAATCATATTTAAACATTAATGGCATAAAATTATCCTTCCAATAAAGCCAAATTGATGGACATTAAAACGATTTTCTTGTGTTTTATTTCAATTCGAAGTTCTATACCTCTAAAAAAACACCCTTTATATTGAAATGCAAAATAATTTGTTTTGATAGTAAGTCGCTTTAGATTAAATTGAAAATTGCGGAAAACCTGAGATAATGTATAGATATTTTTTAAATAAGTTTTCAAATTAAATTAAATTTAAATACAAGTTTTTTTCTTATGAGGAATATTTTAAATGGGCTGTAAGTTATTGAACTTAAATGTATACAAGTTTTAACGCTCAAACATTTTAATATTAATAATATTAAAGCTACCTTAAACAAAGATTAAGTTGAGTTAAGATGTTATGGCTTATGTATTATTTTCCATGAAGACTTAAGCTAAAATATAAATGCGTATAGTTTTAATATTAATGACATTTTAAAAAATAAATTTAGCTGAGTGATAGATCTTGAAGAAGAGAATAAGAATATGTAATAAAATGAAAAAGCACTTATGTCAACTTAATCCATTATTATTTATTGCCACAGATATATACCATTTAATATTATCTACGAAAATATTTATTCAAAGCAAATTTTTTATTTTAACAAGGAGTTTCTAATAATTTTTAATATAGAAGATGACCGCCAAAAACATTATTTATGCTAAAAATCGGGATTCAGATAATCCCGAAAATCCCGGGCTTTAAAATTAAAAAAACCCGGGCTCCGGGATTTGCATAGTCCTGAAAAGCCCGGGATTTCCGGGCTCGGGATTTCCCGTTTAACATCTCTAACCGGTACGTACCGGTATACACGTAAACGGTAGTCTGGATACCGGTATTTTCTAACTGAAAAGAATTTCGGTATCGGTAACGATACCGGTATCGAATTTTAGCGGTATTTGAATCGGTATCGGTATTTTTTCGATACCGTTTGCCAACATTGGTTTTTTCTGTTGGAGATATTATACTGTTGTTGTTTATTAGTAGCTGCGTTTGTGTTGTATTTGTTCATTGAGATTGTTGGTTTTGTTAAATCGGTTTTTTCTGTTGTTGTAGAATTTTTAATTTCATTATTTTTTGACATTGTGTTTGCTTTAGAGGTAGTAGGTGTGTTTGTTTCATTAAAAGGTTGCTTTATTTTTGTTGCGAGTTGTTTAAGTTTTGTAATTTGTGTAGATGGTGAGATTTTTTGGTTGTTTTTTGTTTCCTTGCGTTTAGTGGGGGAGTCAGAAGTTACGGCTGCGTATGTGTTTTGGGTGTTTGTTTGAATTTGCTTTCCCTGTATCTACGACGAGCTTCTCCTATACTGCAGTAATTTTTTGATTTTATTTTCAATATCTCCTTCATTTGTATGAAACGGGTACACTTATTATCGGCTGATGAGTGTTCTCCTGAGCAGTTTATGCAGAATATGCGGGTGCAATTTTGTGGTGCGTATGGTGGTAGACTGCATTCGGGACAGGTTGCATTTCCTCTGCATCGGTTTTTGGTGTGTCCGAGTAGCTGACAGTTTTTGCATCTCATCGGGTTTGGGATGTAGTGGTCGACTTTACATTTATACCATGCAACATCTACAGATGTGGATAAGCGTTAGAGGTCAAAAGCTAAGATCATCTTGCCAGTAGGTGTACGTGAGCGTCCGTCTTCGCTGGGTTTAGTAAATTTATAAACATCCCAGTAAAAAAAGACACTCCAAAAAGTCATGAAAATGTAGAGTTTGCGATCTGGAAGTAGTGCAAATTTCGATCCGATCTAATGATTTTTACATGGGGTTGTCATTGCAAGAAGTTCTCTTTTTCGCCGCCTGGTCACCGAATTGGAAGCGATTTTAAGAAAAATGTACTTTTTTTTGTTCTATGATAATATTTTCATCTAGGAAAAATGGCTAATAGTTACCTATTTTAAAAATTAGTTTCTTTTTATAGGAATTTAAACGCGAAATAGTAATTTAATGTAAATTTAAGCAAATAACTGTAAAATTTTAGACCAAAATTAGTTCATAAGTTTCTTCAAAAAAATCGATTTTTTAAAAATTCTGGTGAGTAATTTCTAAAACTAGAGAGGAATTACAAGGTTTTGTATGACTAAAATAAACTTCTACTTGGTTTTCTGCTAAATATTGGCAAATTAAAAATATCGATTTTTTGGAAGCAATGAAAATGTAGTTCCTTTAGAATGACTTCCAATTTTTTTTACTGGGATCGGTTACCCCTTGATCTTTCATCTCTTGTATTATTTCGCTTTCTGTAACGTGTATTAAGCACGGTGACTCCTTTTACAGAGTTGAGTGTTTCATGAAGCTTACATGAGATTGGGCATAGGTTGGCTAGGTGTTTAGCTTTCAAAAACTTGTCAGCAGTGCGTTCATTGCGGGCGAGGACTAGCATACTTCCATCACGGAGGGACGATATTGAGTTGATCTCAGTAGTTATGCTTTCTATTCCTTTTTTTAATAGCAAAAGGGCTTAGTTTTGATAACTCTTTGTTACTGTCGTTGGAGGTTATTATTACATATTTAGGAGTGTTTTTGTTGTTATTTATTGGAGTAGGCAGATCTGGAAATTAAAGAATTTTTTTTCTTCTTGGAGGGATTTTCTATGAAGTCCCCAAGAATGTGGAACCTGTTGTTAGATAACTTGTCCGGAGGGCCCGAAGCCATGATTAAATTAGTTTATAATTGTCTGTATATGTAAATGAGTTGTAACAAAAAACAGGTGTAGTAAGAAAAGAAAAAACAAATCACTTGTTAATAATAAAAAGTAACGACCGTTATTCTGTGATAGAGTTTTTTATTTTTTTTTTTTATTTTTTAGAGACAAGTGAAAAAGAAAAAACAACCGTACGATTTTAGTGTTAGTCGGAGACTGGTTAATCCAAAAAATTTTTATATATATTAACTTATAACAATACAATAAATTTCACTACACGTTTTTAAGAGACTATTTCCCTTTTTTAATATAGATGCATATGTATATTTTCTCTATTTCACTAATATTATTTAAATGTCAAATGCAATACAGAAAAGACGAACATAAATTAACACCGAGTTTGAAGTTTTATGTTCGCAATAATTGTCAACGAAAAACTGTTGACAATTATTGCCGCAATTGTTGCAAGTACTGGCAATAAGCTGTCTCCACTGGCAATATCAATAATTTGACATTTGCTGCAATATATGTTCGCCATTTCAATATATCAAACATATCGAGCCTTATTTTCGATTTTATCGTAAGCAACAAAAATTAAATTTTTCAGGAGAAGGTTTTTTTAAAATATTCAAATTTGATTTTGTACGTAATTTGTCGCTTGCGATAAAATTGTACAGCCTGTATCTTAAAAGTTATCAACAATTTTGCCATTTTGATAATTCTAAACTATGTGTAGGCCCATAAAATTTAAATTTCAATAAAAAAGTCTATTTCCGATAACATGTCGCTTACGATAAAATCGTAAAAAGGGCTCGATATATTGTGTTGGTGTATATCGATTGCATTTTAATATTGATCTCATAGCATTATTTTGTAATTTTTGCAGCCTCTCTATTTATGTGTTAGTGCAGTATGAATTCAGAATCGTTGAACCAAACTCAAAATGCGGTTTAATTATTACGTTATATAAAAAAGTCAAAATATCTTTTAAATACATATTAATTTCTTTCCTTAAACATTTTACAACATCAAACACATTATATATCGCGAAAAGCATTAGTGATCACTGTATCTTTCACTGTATCTATAAACAAATTAATACACCCGATACGCATGTGTTCTCGTCGCTGTCTCATTGACGACTAATGCATTAAACACATTCACCACAGCAGGCTACACGAACACACGACTTCAAATGCCGCTAGCAGCATTTGTCGCCTCGTAGACAGCTACTTAATTATTTTGGAGACGGCAGCAGCACCATCTGCAGCTGATATTCAAGTACAAATACATAGTTCAGTATTGCCACTTTCATATATTTTGCATTTATAAAAATTAATTTTTCTTTTAAAATGTACTTATTTCACATAAAAGTACAATAATGAATCAATTTATTCTTTACATCAATTATTGGATATTGTTTCTAGTAAATAGTATGAAATAATTGTACGATATCATTCATTCACCATTTTGTATTATACTGGTAACACTGCATTTGCTCATTGTAGCCAAAGAAATAGAAATTAGTTTAAAGTTGGCGACAGATACAACGGTGGTCGTGCAGTCGTGTAGGCTGCTGTCGTTAAAATAATTGTTACCATAAGAATGTGTGTATTCTATTTTTGACAGATTGTAGCCCGTAGCCTGCTGTGTCGAATGTGTTTAATGCATAAATGAAAGAGAATAAGAATGTGTGTGATTTTATCTACCACAATTGTGATATGAAACTGACATCAATGATGTAAAATTACACTTTTTTGTACACATAATATTTTATATTGTATATGCAAAAAATGTTAATGTTCAAGTTAATTGGATTTAGTCAGCATTTTTAATAATTTGTGTAATTTGTGCATGGTATTAACACTTGCCAAATAAATAATTATTACAATTATATTTTGCTTTGTTTTTTTACGCAGATATTTGAAGCTTTTCTTGATTAATTAAGATGTACAACAGTGAAAGAAACACTGAACACAATAGAACCTACTTGACAGTATAGGTTCTATTATACTATCAAAGGTTAATAAAACTATATACTCAATTAGTGATTTTGGTGACCAACTTTATGTGCCTCCATAGACTTAGAAAATCATTACACGCTCAAGTTTTTGCCCAACAGCTAATTCAGGCTTGGTGGTAGTACTTATATATGTGACTATACATACCATAATGTAGCTAAGAGTTCACTAAAGGCCAAACCCACGATGTCGACAACGTTCGAAAAGGAAGTTAATAAATATAAAAATACTATTATACACCTACAGTGTGATTTAAATATTTTGAAATGGTGGGATGATAGAAAAAATGAGTTTCCGCTGTTATATAAGCTAAGCTGCCGAATATTCTCTATACCAGCATCTAGTGCTCCTTCCGAAAGGATATTTTCTGTAGCTCGGGCACTAATAACAGATAAACGATCACAGATTGGTACTAATGAAAAATCATTCAAAGAAATTTTATTTGTGAATATAAATTCAAAGAACTGAATTTCGTTTAAGACTATCATATACATATGTACTATATATGTACTAAAGGGTTGCACAGTTGGAACCATGATACAATTATACAGGTAACCGCGAAGCGCCAGCTGTTTTGCTTGTTTCGTGGTGCACTCTGCCAAATGTTGTTTATGTTTTACAAACACACACACACGCTGTTTATCTTTCATTGCTCTATGACAGTTGGCACCAGAAACTAGCAACAAAAAGCCCTGTTGTTTTATTTGTTGTAAATTTGTTGTCGATTTGCGGTTACCTGTATAATTGTATCATGGTTGGAACTGTTCACAACAGTTTTGCGTGTGTATTGGTTCTTATATGTTTAGCTATGTTAATTAGCGTTTCTGTCTCTAGTAGGTATGGTTGTTTTTCAAAACTGTTGTTGTGTGGTTGTATAATGAGCAAATGAGAATAACATGTTTGTTTGGATCTGTTTTTTTTTAAACCAATCAAATACGTAAAACTGCTTTTAACATAAGTAACACATGGTGTGTTGAAAAAAAATACAATTGTTGATGAATGAAAGACTGCTTTATGCTACTTTGATTTTTTTTCATAACGTTTATTTAATATAATTTGTTTAAAAAAACTAATTGAGTGCTTTGAAGTTAAACACAAATATCTTAAATAAAAATAATGTGTTTTTTTTAATTTAAGTAAAAAGCAAATGCTTTTGTTATTCAATTTACCGATTAAATAAAAAACTCATATCATTCTAGAATGAGTTTCACAAAAAAATTTAAATAATTTAATAAAATAAGGTAACAAAAATTATTCTTTTTTGTACTTACATATATAAAAAATAAATATACACAGGTACATACGAATTTAAACAAGTAAGAGTGCTATATTCGGCTGTGTCGAATATTATATACCCTTTACCAACGTATATATATGTAGTATACAGATACACACATTAGTACATACATACATATTTGTTTTCTGATAAAATTTATAACTTTTTGTGATAGTGCAATTTTTAGTAAGTGACCTCTCGGTTTTTTTTTCGACTAAAGAATTTGCTTGAGTAAAGATCTTCCTAAAATACAAAATATTTTTAACTGAAAAAAAAATATTTTTGGTTATTTTTTAGCCAATTTTTTTTTCAACTTCCAACCCTGGAATTATTTAAATTTTTCTGGTTTTAATGCGAGTACAAATTTATTTCTTTCTAAATTTTAAGAAATTTATTATTCGACATATTGTCATAAGTTTATTTTAATTTTAAATTTATTTGCTGGTGGTTCAGCGATGTCTATATGCATTTCATTGTTGCTGTAACAAATCGTCAGTAGACTTCAACCACACATTTTGAACAGTCAGAAAGCATGATTTTAACACAGGGGTTAAAATAATGCTTTCTGAACTAAATTGGATTTTCAGTAGAAGCCATGCATTAACTATTTCTTTTGCATGTCTTTTTTGCTGGGTATGTACATATCTATGTATATATTCAGCAAAATAAAACATGACAGATCATGTGTTGAATAATGGGTTCAAGTGATGACGCATTGGTTCGATTTAGGTGTAACATGCATGATTTTTACAATAGCTTGTCAATACAAAAAAAATAAAAAATAAATAAAAACTTTTGTCGCAGGATACGAACCGTGCTCTTCTCACTCTAAAGGCACGCTCTCTAGCACTTAGCTACTGTACTTTGGTTATTTCTTGGCGATAAAACTTACCTTATAAAAATGTGTCACGTAAATACAAAACAAAAAAATAAATAAAAACTTTTGTCGCAGGATACGAACCGCACTGTTCTGACTCTCAAGGCACACTCTCTACCACTGAGCTACTGTACTCTACTTATATCTTGGCGATAAAACTTACTTTATGAAAATGTGTCACGTAAATACAAAACAAAAAAATAAATAAAAATTTTTGTCGCAGGATACGAACCGATCTGTTCTCACTCTCAAGGCACACTCTCTACCACTCAGCTACTGTACTCTTGTTATTCTTTAGAGATAAAACTTATTTAATGAAAATATTTCACGTAAATACAAAACAAAAAATAAATAAAATTTTTTTCGAAGGATACGAACCACGCTGTTCTCAATCTCAAATCACAATCTCTACCAATGTACTACTGTACTCTTGTTATGTATTGGAAATAAAACTCTTTATATATAAAAATGTAGCAATGTGATGATAATTTAATTCCGTTTTTACATCCCCTTTTTGTTGGGTATTTATTTCAATATACATATCGCTCATTTACTTCAATAGTGTCATAACTCAAAAAATGGGTTTTTTGAAGTAATAATGCAGAAAGATTCGGCATTTCGTATTTTGTCTTGTGTAAAAATTTCATACAAATAGCTTGTACCATCACCTCCTGAGAGAAGATTTTTTTTTCATATCTCCATTGAGTTGTATGCAAATTGAAAACTTAAAACGCGTTTTCTGCAAAACTAGTTTTTTCGAGTTGTGCCACTATTGAAGCAAATGAGCGATATGTACATTAGGTATGGCGTTGTTTACGATTTTTCAATTTCGACTTGCAAGAACCCCTCATTTTGTGAGGTTTCAAAAAAAAAATATTCGAGCCAAAAAATGGTGGCGGTCAGATGGGGGCAAAGGGCTCCGCATCGTGCTCAAAGATGAGGGTAAAAGCAAAAAAAAACTACAAAAAATCATATAACTTTCCCGGGGTCACCGCTACCAGGGTCAAATGTATGACGAGCACCCATTAATTTTCTCCGCCCAACATCTTTTTTAAACACACCGGCTACCTAGCTCCTCTTCTTAAGGGGGCTCCCATACAAAGGGGAAATTTTTATAAAATTTACTCGCAGGGCTCTAACTGCCCCTAGGGCGTACCTTTCGATGTCAGATGTATGACTGACCTCCTATATTTTTTCATTACAAAGATTTTTTCTGAACATACTTATCGTCTATCTTCAACCATTAAGGTGGTGCCCATAGAAAAAAATAGTTTTTTGAATAATTTTTTTAAGAAATCCGCTTTTTCCGCACTTATGTTGCCTCCTAAAGCCTGGTACTCTGTTCAAATTAGCGAAAAATGTTTATCAACATTGATTATTTCATACGAAAAATTTGACGTGTAAACAATATTAATTAGGCCTGAAACTATGCTACAATTTCTTATGTTTGTAGAAACACCCCGTGTGTTTGTTGTAAATTCCACACGAAACAAGTGGCACTCTACTTATTTCACATGAAAAATTAAAATGTTGAAGTTACATTTCAAATGTTTCACACAAGATAAACAGAGTACTATTTCTGCAACATTTTTTCATGCACAATTCGTGCCAATTTTTTTTATATGTACTTTGGCAATATTTCGCGTGAAATGTTGAACAGAATACCAGGCTTAAGGGGGTAAAATGTAAGACCGGCCCACAGTAATTTTTTATTTTCAACATTTCCTCCGAACATACCTATATCCTATCTCGACTCATTAGGGGGCTCCCATACAAAGGCGGAATTTTTACAAAATTTACTCGCAGGGCTCTAATTGTCCCTGGCGCGTTCCTATCGAAGTCAAATGTATACTGAATTCCAATATCTTTTCAATACAAATATTTTCTGTCAGCATTCTTATCGTCTATCTTCAACCATTAAGGTGGTGCCCATACAAAAAAAAAAAAAGAATTCTTTGCCAAATAACTAATTTATTTTTGGCATGTGCTTAGGGTTTGGGAAACGGGAATTCCCGGGCGGGAAATCCCGGGAAATGTCTGTCTAATATTCCCGGGAAATTTTTGGGATTTCCCCGGGAAAACGGGAAATTAAAAGTGCATGTTATTTCATAAATATATAGAACTTATAATCCAATTTTACTTTAATATAAAAACTTATTATTTTTTTATATATTACAAAAGTTCATTTGAATGATTGTATGACTAAATTTACACGAACGTTGACACGTTTTTCATCGTCTGTTTAAACACTTACATATATCTTGTTCGAAGGAAATTTTTTAATCTTAAAATTTAAATTGAGTTTTTGTTTTAAATGTAACTGTAAGAAAGAAAGAATTCTTTCGACTCCGATAAACAAGAAGTAAAATGTCCATGTTTTTTAATATAAAATAAAAATGTGAGCTATTCAAATCTAGTCTGAAATTTCATAAAAATTCCATTAAATTGAGGTCATACCATATCTCCTAAAAAAAATGGAATAAATTGTATAAGTATCAATGATTGCAATGATATAATCGTTTCCTAAAGTAAATAATTCGATGCTAAGCGAACTTGAAGTGATTATTCGCCGAATTAGTGAACAAATTTTGAAAAGTGTAGTGAAAATTTTAAGCTCTAAGAACTCTGAGTTGACGAAACTTAAATTGATTACAAGTAGACGCTATTATGGAAACCCTGCAGAAAATATTTTAGGAGAAATAAAATGAAAGACACTTAGACATACTGTGGCTCAGGGTATTCAAAATTCGGCGCAGCGCAGTATGGTACTGTAACCTGCTTGTACTTAACGATAAGAAACCGCCTGGAACTTTTTCAAAAAGAATGAGAAACAAGCAAGGCAAATTCTTATTAAAATGAAGGTAGGTCTTATTAGAAAATTGTATACTAATTGTGGTAACAGTCGTCAATTGGTTTTTATATGATTATTTGCTGTGTAATAACTTTATTCCATTTGCTTAAATTCAATTAAAAATTCTTAAAAATTTGTCTTAGAACTGCTTTTTTATTAACTTTTATTTCAAGAGAATGCTTACATTAATAAAACAATCGAAATTTCACCAACTTTCATTTAATAAATGTATTTAATTTAGAAAATTAGCTTTTCCCGGGATTTTTTAATTCCCGTTTCCCGGGAAGTGCAAAAGTCCGGGAAATCCCAAACCCTACATGTGTTGGATAAATTTTTTTATTTTGGGCAACGACTTGCAGTAAAAATATTTTTACTTCTTCGTCTTCTTCGAAGCGTGGAAAAATGTTTGCTGTCCCATGTGTTACATAATGGCTCAAATCCTTCATTACTTTTTGTAGTACTTCTGTGAGAGCTAAGGTAATTCGCTTCACACCTGTGAACCCAAAGACTAGGCGAGAACTACCTTTTGTCGTCTTTTGCCGGTGTCTTCGTTTGATGATTCGTCCACCTCTTCGTTGGACAACTCTTCCTCATATTTTTCTCTATCTTCTACAAAAATACTAATATCATTTGCCATTTTCCTTTTGATGTCACAGGTAACATTCTGGTCAAGTAATGCGAGAGCAACAGGTTCATCACTAAGGTACCAGAGATGTCCACACAATTTCTTCACCAAACGCTGTGTTATCAATTGTATCATAATGAGCAATGGCCTTTAAAAAGCTCAAATCGTTATTTGGAGCTTCGATGGCCTTAGTCGCACTAAACCAAGCTCTTACATAAAGTGGGACGATGAATATACTGACCTCGCGGACTCCTCATTCTTGGTTAAACCCAGATATTCTCGAAATAAGAAAATGTTAACGCAGTATATCCCTTTCACCATCCAACGAGCATGACTGATGGGTCCTGGTTGGTTTATTTTTGTTGCGAGTTGTTTAAGTTTTGTAATTTGTGTAGATGGTGAGATTTTTTGGTTGTTTTGTGTTTCCTTGCGTTTAGTGGGGGAGTCAGAAGTTACGGCTGCGTATGTGTTTTGGGAGTTTGTTTGAATTTGCTTTCCCTGTATCTACGACGAGCTTCTATACTGCAGTAATTTTTTGATTTTATTTTCAATATCTCCTTCATTTGTATGAAACGGGTACACTTATTATCGGCTGATGAGTGTTCTCCTGAGCAGTTTATGCAGAATATGCGGGTGCAATTTTGTGGTGCGTATGGTGGTAGACTGCATTCGGGACAGGTTGCATTTCCTCTACATCGGTTTTTGGTGTGTCCGAGTAGCTGACAGTTTTTGCATCTCATCGGGTTTGGGATGTAGTGGTCGACTTTACATTTATACCATGCAACATCTACAGATGTGGATAAGCGTTAGAGGTCAAAAGTTAAGATCATCTTGCCAGTAGGTGTACGTGAGCGTCCGTCTTCGCTGGGTTTAGTAAATTTATAAACATCGTCTACCCCTTGATCTTTCATCTCTTGTATTATTTCGCTTTCTGTAACGTGTATTAAGCACGGTGACTCCTTTTACAGAGTTGAGTGTTTCATGAAGCTTACATGAGATTGGGCATAGGTTGGCTAGGTGTTTAGCTTTCAAAAACTTGTCAGCAGTGCGTTCATTGCGGGCGAGGACTAGCATACTTCCATCACGGAGGGACGATATTGAGTTAATCTCAGTAGTTATGCTTTCTATTCCTTTTTTTAATAGCAAAAGGGCTTAGTTTTGATAACTCTTTGTTACTGTCGTTGGAGGTTATTATTACATATTTAGGAGTGTGTTTGTTGTTATTTATTGGAGTAGGCAGATCTGGAAATTAAAGAATTTTTTTTCTTCTTGGAGGGATTTTCTATGAAGTCCCCAAGAATGTGGAACCTGTTGTTAGATAACTTGTCCGGAGGGCCCGAAGCCATGATTAAATTAGTTTATAATTGTCTGTATATGTAAATGAGTTGTAACAAAAAACAGGTGTAGTAAGAAAAGAAAAAACAAATCACTTGTTAATAATAAAAAGTAACGACCGTTATTCTGTGAAAGAGTTTTTTGTTTTTTTTTATTATTTTTTAGAGACAAGTGAAAAAGAAAAACAACCGTACGATTTTATTGTTAGTCGGAGACTGGTTAATCCAAAAAATTTTTATATATATTAACTTATAACAATACAATAAATTTCACTACACGTTTTTAAGAGACTATTTCCCTTTTTTAATATAGATGCATATGTATATTTTCTCTATTTCACTAATATTATTTAAATGTCAAATGCAATACAGAAAAGACGAACATAAATTAACACCGAGTTTGAAGTTTTATGTTCGCAATAATTGTCAACGAAAAACTGTTGACAATTATTGCCGCAATTGTTGCAAGTACTGGCAATAAGCTGTCTCCACTGGCAATATCAATAATTTGACATTTGCTGCAATATATGTTCGCCATTTCAATATATCAAACATATCGAGCCTTATTTTCGATTTTATCGTAAGCAACAAAAATTAAATTTTTCAGGAGAAGGTTTTTTTAAAATATTCAAATTTGATTTTGTACGTAATTTGTCGCTTGCGATAAAATTGTACAGCCTGTATCTTAAAAGTTATCAACAATTTTGCCATTTTGATAATTCTAAACTATGTGTAGGCCCATAAAATTTAAATTTCAATAAAAAAGTCTATTTCCGATAACATGTCGCTTACGATAAAATCGTAAAAAGGGCTCGATATATTGTGTTGGTGTATATCGATTGCATTTTAATATTGATCTCATAGCATTATTTTGTAATTTTTGCAGCCTCTCTATTTATGTGTTAGTGCAGTATGAATTCAGAATCGTTGAACCAAACTCAAAATGCGGTTTAATTATTACGTTATATAAAAAAGTCAAAATATCTTTTAAATACATATTAATTTCTTTCCTTAAACATTTTACAACATCAAACACATTATATATCGCGAAAAGCATTAGTGATCACTGTATCTTTCACTGTATCTATAAACAAATTAATACACCCGATACGCATGTGTTCTCGTCGCTGTCTCATTGACGACTAATGCATTAAACACATTCACCACAGCAGGCTACACGAACACACGACTTCAAATGCCGCTAGCAGCATTTGTCGCCTCGTAGACAGCTACTTAATTATTTTGGAGACGGCAGCAGCACCATCTGCAGCTGATATTCAAGTACAAATACATAGTTCAGTATTGCCACTTTCATATATTTTGCATTTATAAAAATTAATTTTTCTTTTAAAATGTACTTATTTCACATAAAAGTACAATAATGAATCAATTTATTCTTTACATCAATTATTGGATATTGTTTCTAGTAAATAGTATGAAATAATTGTACGATATCATTCATTCACCATTTTGTATTATACTGGTAACACTGCATTTGCTCATTGTAGCCAGAGAAATAGAAATTAGTTTAAAGTTGGCGACAGATACAACGGTGGTCGTGCAGTCGTGTAGGCTGCTGTCGTTAAAATAATTGTTACCATAAGAATGTGTGTATTCTATTTTTGACAGATTGTAGCCCGTAGCCTGCTGTGTCGAATGTGTTTAATGCATAAATGAAAGAGAATAAGAATGTGTGTGATTTTATCTACCACAATTGTGATATGAAACTGACATCAATGATGTAAAATTACACTTTTTTGTACACATAATATTTTATATTGTATATGCAAAAAATGGTTCTAATTTTACAAAATATGCATAGAAAATTCAAGTTAATTGGATTTAGTCAGCATTTTTAATAATTTGTGTAATTTGTGCATGGTATTAACACTTGCCAAATAAATAATTATTACAATTATATTTTGCTTTGTTTTTTTACGCAGATATTTGAAGCTTTTCTTGATTAATTAAGATGTACAACAGTGAAAGAAACACTGAACACAATAGAACCTACTTAACAGTATAGGTTCTATTATACTATCAAAGGTTAATAAAACTATATACTCAATTAGTGATTTTGGTGACCAACTTTATGTGCCTCCATAGACTTAGAAAATCATTACACGCTCAAGTTTTTGCCCAACAGCTAATTCAGGCTTGGTGGTAGTACTTATATATGTGACTATACATACCATAATGTAGCTAAGAGTTCACTAAAGGCCAAACCCACGATGTCGACAACGTTCGAAAAGGAAGTTAATAAATATAAAAATACTATTATACACCTACAGTGTGATTTAAATATTTTGAAATGGTGGGATGATAGAAAAAATTAGTTTCCGCTGTTATATAAGCTAAGCTGCCGAATATTCTCTATACCAGCATCTAGTGCTCCTTCCGAAAGGATATTTTCTGTAGCTCGGGCACTAATAACAGATAAACGATCACAGATTGGTACTAATGAAAAATCATTCAATGAAATTTTATTTGTGAATATAAATTCAAAGAACTGAATTTCGTTTAAGACTATCATATACATATGTACTATATATGTACTAAAGGGTTGCACAGTTGGAACTGTTCACAACAGTTTTGCGTGTGTATTGGTTCTTATATGTTTAGCTATGTTAATTAGCGTTTCTGTCTCTAGTAGGTATGGTTGTTTTTCAAAACTGTTGTTGTGTGGTTGTATAATGAGCAAATGAGAATAACATGTTTGTTTGGATCTGTTTTTTTTGAAACCAATCAAATACGTAAAACTGCTTTTAACATAAGTAACACATGGTGTGTTGAAAAAAAATACAATTGTTGATGAATGAAAGACTGCTTTATGCTACTTTGATTTTTTTTCATAACGTTTATTTAATATAATTTGTTTAAAAAAACTAATTGAGTGCTTTGAAGTTAAACACAAATATCTTAAATAAAAATAATGTGTTTTTTTTAATTTAAGTAAAAAGCAAATGCTTTTGTTATTCAATTTACCGATTAAATAAAAAACTCATATCATTCTAGAATGAGTTTCACAAAAAAATTTAAATAATTTAATAAAATAAGGTAACAAAAATAATTCTTTTTTGTACTTACATATATAAAAAATAAATATACACAGGTACATACGAATTTAAACAAGTAAGAGTGCTATATTCGGCTGTGTCGAATATTATATACCCTTTACCAACGTATATATATGTAGTATACAGATACACACATTAGTACATACATACATATTTGTTTTCTGATAAAATTTATAACTTTTTGTGATAGTGCAATTTTTAGTAAGTGACCTCTCGGTTTTTTTTTCGACTAAAGAATTTGCTTGAGTAAAGATCTTCCTAAAATACAAAATATTTTTAACTGAAAAAAAAATATTTTTGGTTATTTTTTAGCCAATTTTTTTTTCAACTTCCAACCCTGGAATTATTTAAATTTTTCTGGTTTTAATGCGAGTACAAATTTATTTCTTTCTAAATTTTAAGAAATTTATTATTCGACATATTGTCATAAGTTTATTTTAATTTTAAATTTATTTGCTGGTGGTTCAGCGATGTCTATATGCATTTCATTGTTGCTGTAACAAATCGTCAGTAGACTTCAACCACACATTTTGAACAGTCAGAAAGCATGATTTTAACACAGGGGTTAAAATAATGCTTTCTGAACTAAATTGAATTTTCAGTAGAAGCCATGCATTAACTATTTCTTTTGCATGTCTTTTTTGCTGGGTATGTACATATCTATGTATATATTCAGCAAAAAAACATGACAGATCATGTGTTGAATAATGGGTTCAAGTGATGACGCATTGGTTCGATTTAGGTGTAACATGCATGATTTTTACAATAGCTTGTCAATACAAAAAAATAAAAAATAAATAAAAACTTTTGTCGCAGGATACGAACCGTGCTCTTCTCACTCTAAAGGCACGCTCTCTAGCACTTAGCTACTGTACTTTGGTTATTTCTTGGCGATAAAACTTACCTTATAAAAATGTGTCACGTAAATACAAAACAAAAAAATAAATAAAAACTTTTGTCGCAGGATACGAACCGCGCTGTTCTGACTCTCAAGGCACACTCTCTACCACTGAGCTACTGTACTCTACTTATATCTTGGCGATAAAACTTACTTTATGAAAATGTGTCACGTAAATACAAAACAAAAAAATAAATAAAAATTTTTGTCGCAGGATACGAACCGATCTGTTCTCACTCTCAAGGCACACTCTCTACCACTCAGCTACTGTACTCTTGTTATTCTTTAGAGATAAAACTTATTTAATGAAAATATTTCACGTAAATACAAAACAAAAAATAAATAAAATTTTTTTCGAAGGATACGAACCACGCTGTTCTCAATCTCAAATCACAATCTCTACCAATGTACTACTGTACTCTTGTTATGTATTGGAAATAAAACTCTTTATATATAAAAATGTAGCAATGTGATGATAATTTAATTCCGTTTTTACATCCCCTTTTTGTTGGGTATTTATTTCAATATACATATCGCTCATTTACTTCAATAGTGGCATAACTCAAAAAATGGGTTTTTTGAAGTAATAATGCAGAAAGATTCGGCATTTCGTATTTTGTCTTGTGTAAAAATTTCATACAAATAGCTTGTACCATCACCTCCTGAGAGAAGATTTTTTTTCATATCTCCATTGAGTTGTATGCAAATTGAAAACTTAAAACGCGTTTTCTGCAAAACTAGTTTTTTCGAGTTGTGCCACTATTGAAGCAAATGAGCGATATGTACATTAGGTATGGCGTTGTTTACGATTTTTCAATTTCGACTTGCAAGAACCCCTCATTTTGTGAGGTTTCAAAAAAAAAATATTCGAGCCAAAAAATGGTGGCGGTCAGATGGGGGCAAAGGGCTCCGCATCGTGCTCAAAGATGAGGGTAAAAGCAAAAAAAAACTACAAAAAATCATATAACTTTCCCGGGGTCACCGCTACCAGGGTCAAATGTATGACGAGCACCCATTAATTTTCTCCGCCCAACATCTTTTTTAAACACACCGGCTACCTAGCTCCTCTTCTTAAGGGGGCTCCCATACAAAGGGGAAATTTTTATAAAATTTACTCGCAGGGCTCTAACTGCCCCTAGGGCGTACCTTTCGATGTCAGATGTATGACTGACCTCCTATATTTTTTCATTACAAAGATTTTTTCTGAACATACTTATCGTCTATCTTCAACCATTAAGGTGGTGCCCATAGAAAAAAATAGTTTTTTGAATAATTTTTTTAAGAAATCCGCTTTTTCCGCACTTATGTTGCCTCCTAAAGCCTGGTACTCTGTTCAAATTAGCGAAAAATGTTTATCAACATTGATTATTTCATACGAAAAATTTGACGTGTAAACAATATTAATTAGGCCTGAAACTATGCTACAATTTCTTATGTTTGTAGAAACACCCCGTGTGTTTGTTGTAAATTCCACACGAAACAAGTGGCACTCTACTTATTTCACATGAAAAATTAAAATGTTGAAGTTACATTTCAAATGTTTCACACAAGATAAACAGAGTACTATTTCTGCAACATTTTTTCATGCACAATTCGTGCCAATTTTTTTTATATGTACTTTGGCAATATTTCGCGTGAAATGTTGAACAGAATACCAGGCTTAAGGGGGTAAAATGTAAGACCGGCCCACAGTAATTTTTTATTTTCAACATTTCCTCCGAACATACCTATATCCTATCTCGACTCATTAAGGGGGCTCCCATACAAAGGCGGAATTTTTACAAAATTTACTCGCAGGGCTCTAATTGTCCCTGGCGCGTTCCTATCGAAGTCAAATGTATACTGAATTCCAATATCTTTTCAATACAAATATTTTCTGTCAGCATTCTTATCGTCTATCTTCAACCATTAAGGTGGTGCCCATACAAAAAAAAAAAAAAGAATTCTTTGCCAAATAACTAATTTATTGTTGGCATGTGTTTACGGTTTGGGAAACGGGAATTCCCGGGCGGGAAATCCCGGGAAATGTCTGTCTAATATTCCCGGGAAATTTTTGGGATTTCCCCGGGAAAACGGGAAATTAAAAGTGCATATTATTTCATAAATATATAGAATTTATAATCCAATTTTACTTTAATATAAAAACTTATTCTTATGAATTGAATAGGCTAAAGTTCGTAACGCTTTTTAAGCCAAATTACATGTGATAATTATTAATGAACAAATAACATCAAAGTTAGTTGTAAATATTCTGACAACAACACATAGTTGAACGGAACAGCCAGCCGTTTTCGAAGGCCACTAAACCTTCCTCATCAGCGTTCTTCTGTGTTTTTGGTCCACTGTGTGTGGTGTCAGTTGATGTAGATGTCTGCCTTATATACGTAACTTTATTGCAAATGGAATATGTGAATTTGTTTGATTCATTGCATTTCAATTTGCCAATGTGTTTCGTAATGTATACGCAAGTTACCATCTATATATATATACCATCTTCTATATATATTACCATCTTCTATATATATTACAACAGTCTTACCATTGTCGTTTTGTTCCTTACTAACTATACACATGTTTGTTAATTTTCTTATTTTTGTTCTACTTAAGACAAACTTTTTTGGTTTGTTACTATTAAGTATATTTTTATTTTTAATTTTTGCCACAAGCCAATGACTATTAATTAGTTAATTTAATTATTATTTTTCGAACTGTATTTGTTTCTATATTCTTATGAATTGAATAGGCTAAAGTTCGTAACGCTTTTTAAGCCAAATTACATGTGATAATTATTAATGAACAAATAACATCAAAGTTAGTTGTAAATATTCTGACAACAACACATAGTTGAACGGAACAGCCAGCCGTTTTCGAAGGCCACTAAACCTTCCTCATCAGCGTTCTTCTGTGTTTTTGGCCACACACAGTGGACCAAAAACACAGAAGAACGCTGATGAGGAAGGTTTAGTGGCCTTCGAAAACGGCTGGCTGTTCCGTTCAACTATGTGTTGTTGTCAGAATATTTACAACTAACTTTGATGTTATTTGTTCATTAATAATTATCACATGTAATTTGGCTTAAAAAGCGTTACGAACTTTAGCCTATTCAATTCATAAGAATATAGAAACAAATACAGTTCGAAAAATAATAATTAAATTAACTAATTAATAGTCATTGGCTTGTGGCAAAAATTAAAAATAAAAATATACTTAATAGTATCAAACCAAAAAAGTTTGTCTTAAGTAGAACAAAAATAAGCAAATTAACAAACATGTGTATAGTTAGTAAGGAACAAAACGACAATGGTAAGACTGTTGTAATATATATAGAAGATGGTAATATATATAGAAGATGGTATATATATATAGATGGTAACTTGCGTATACATTACGAAACACATTGGCAAATTGAAATGCAATGAATCAAACAAATTCACATATTCCATTTGCAATAAAGTTACGTATATAAGGCAGACATCTACATCAACTGACACCACACACAGTGGACCAAAAACACAGAAGAACGCTGATGAGGAAGGTTTAGTGGCCTTCGAAAACGGCTGGCTGTTCCGTTCAACTATGTGTTGTTGTCAGAATATTTACAAGTAACTTTGATGTTATTTGTTCATTAATAATTATCACATGTAATTTGGCTTAAAAAGCGTTACGAACTTTAGCCTATTCAATTCATAAGAATATAGAAACAAATACAGTTCGAAAAATAATAATTAAATAAAAACTTATTATTTTCTTATATATTACAAAAGTTCATTTGAATGATTGTATGACTAAATTTACACGAACGTTGACACGTTTTTCATCGTCTGTTTAAACACTTACATATATCTTGTTCGAAGGAAATTTTTTAATCTTAAAATTTAAATTGAGTTTTTGTTTTAAATGTAACTGTAAGAAAGAAAGAATTCTTTCGACTCCGATAAACAAGAAGTAAAATGTCCATGTTTTTTAATATAAAATAAAAATGTGAGCTATTCAAATCTAGTCTGAAATTTCATAAAAATTCCATTAAATTGAGGTCATACCATATCTCCTAAAAAAATTGGAATAAATTGTATAAGTATCAATGATTGCAATGATATAATCGTTTCCTAAAGTAAATAATTCGATGCTAAGCGAACTTGAAGTGATTATTCGCCGAATTAGTGAACAAATTTTGAAAAGTGTAGTGAAAATTTTAAGCTCTAAGAACTCTGAGTTGACGAAACTTAAATTGATTACAAGTAGACGCTATTATGGAAACCCTGCAGAAAATATTTTAGGAGAAATAAAATGAAAGACACTTAGACATACTGTGGCTCAGGGTATTCAAAATTCGGCGCAGCGCAGTATGGTACTGTAACCTGCTTGTACTTAACGATAAGAAACCGCCTGGAACTTTTTCAAAAATAATGAGAAACAAGCAAGGCAAATTCTTATTAAAATGAAGGTAGGTCTTATTAGAAAATTGTATACTAATTGTGGTAACAGTCGTCAATTGGTTTTTATATGATTATTTGCTGTGTAATAACTTTATTCCATTTGCTTAAATTCAATTAAAAATTCTTAAAAATTTGTCTTAGAACTGCTTTTTTATTAACTTTTATTTCAAGAAAATGCTTACATTAATAAAACAATCGAAATTTCACCAACTTTCATTTAATAAATGTATTTAATTTAGAAAATTAGCTTTTCCCGGGATTTTTTAATTCCCGTTTCCCGGGAAGTGCAAAAGTCCGGGAAATCCCAAACCCTACATGTGTTGGATAAATTTTTTTATTTTGGGCAACGACTTGCAGTAAAAATATTTTTACTTCTTCGTCTCGGCATAACGCACTGCTATAATCTTCTATTAATTTTACGCCTCTTTCGGCAGCGTCGTTGACAACATGGAGTTTTTGCAATATCTTTAGCGCTTGCTTATAGTCTTCACGTTGTTCCCTGGTTTCTGGATCGCTATTTAAAAAAGTTGTTGGTAATCCGAAGCGTGGAAAAATGTTTGCTGTCCCATGTGTTACATAATGGCTCAAATCCTTCATTACTTTTTGTAGTACTTCTGTGAGAGCTAAGGTAATTCGCTTCACACCTGTGAACCCAAAGACTAGGCGAGAACTACCTTTTGTCGTCTTTTGCCGGTGTCTTCGTTTGATGATTCGTCCACCTCTTCGTTGGACAACTCTTCCTCATATTTTTCTCTATCTTCTACAAAAATACTAATATCATTTGCCATTTTCCTTTTGATGTCACAGGTAACATTCTGGTCAAGTAATGCGAGAGCAACAGGTTCATCACTAAGGTACCAGAGATGTCCACACAATTTCTTCACCAAACGCTGCGAAACTGTGTTATCAATTGTATCATAATGAGCAATGGCCTTTAAAAAGCTCAAATCGTTATTTGGAGCTTCGATGGCCTTAGTCGCACTAAACCAAGCTCTTACATAAAGTGGGACGATGAATATACTGACCTCGCGGACTCCTCATTCTTGGTCAAACCCAGATATTCTCGAAATAAGAAAATGTTAACGCAGTATATCCCTTTCACCATCCAACGAGCATGACTGATGGGTCCTGGTGGTGCGAAGTGAAACTTTTTATACCTTCACCTAGAAACAGTAACATCATTGCAAGAAATTCCTTGTAGTCGCCTCTGGGTTGCTAAAGATATTGCAAAAACTCCATGTTGTCAACGACGCTGCCGAAAGAGGCGTAAAATTAATAGAAGATTATAGCAGTGCGTTATGCTGCGACGAAGAAGAAAAAATATTTTTACTTCAAGTCGTTGCCCAAAATAAAAAAATGTATCCAACACATGCCAAAAGTAAATTAGTTATTTGACAAAGAATTCTTTTTTTTTTGTATGGGACCACCTTAATGGTTAAAGACAGATGTAAGTATGTTGACAGAAAATCTTTGTGTTGAAAAAATATTGGAGGTCGGACATACATTTGACTTCGATAGGAACGCGCCAGTGACAATTAGAGCCCTGCGAGTACATTTTGTACAAATTCCGCCTTTGTATGGAAGCCCCCTTAATGAGTCGAGATAGGGCATAGGTATGTTCGGAGGAAATGTTGAAGATAAAAAATTACTGTGGGTCGGTCTTACATTTTACCCCCCTAGGAGGCAACATAAAAGCGGAAAAAGCGGATTTCTTAAAAAAAATTATTAAAAAAACTATTTAATGGTTGAGATAGACGATAAGTATATTCAGAGAAAATATTTGTATTGAAAAAATATTGGAGTTTAGTCATACATTTGACTTCGATAGGTACGCCCTAGGGGCAGTTAGAGCCTTGCGAGTAAATTTTGTACAAATTTCGCCTTTGTATGGGAGCCCCCTTAATGAGTCGAGATAGGATATAGGTATGTTCGGAGGAAATGTTGAAGATAAAAAATTACTGTGGGTCGGTCTTACATTTTACCCCCCTAGGAGGCAACATAAAAGCGGAAAAAGCGGATTTCTTAAAAAATATTATTCAAAAAACTATTTTTTTGTATGGGGACAACCTTAATGGTTGAAGATAGATGATAAGTATAATCAGAGAAAATCTTTGTAATGAAAAAATATTGGAGGTGAGTCATACATTTGACTTCGATAGGTACAGCCTAGGGGCAGTTAGAGCCCTGCAAGTAAATTTTATAAAAATTTCCCCTTTGTATGGGAGCCTCCTTAAGGAGAGGAGTTAGGCGGTCGGTGTGTTTTAAAAAATGTTGGGCAAAGAAAATTAATTGGTGCTCGTCATACATTTGACCCTTGTAGAGGTGACCCCCGGAAAGTTATATGATTTTTTGTACGTTTTTTTGCTTTTACCCTCAACTTTGAGCACGATGCGGAGCCCTTTGCCCCCCTCTGACCGCCACCATTTTTTGGCTCGAATATGTTTTTACCAAACCTCACAAAATGAGGGGTTCTTCGAAGTCGAAATCTCCTTACTAAGAATTCCCATATAAACTATGCCATAGCTAATGTACATACATATGTACATATATCATGAACAAGTGCATTCTTTAATACAAAACTTTACAAGTATATGCATACTTCATATGTAGCTATGTATGTACAGTGGAGGCTCAAAAAAGTTAAGTAGTTTGTTTTGGGGGTGATGAACTTTTCCGAAATCTTAACTTTTCCGTAGTATGAAAAATTCAAGAGGTTATATGTGTATTTGTACATTGTTTATTTATTCTTTAATTGTCATTGTTGCAATCAGAACAAAACAAATTCTACGACTAATTTCTTTTACAACCAACTGATGAGAGCAACTACATTATGCATATAAAATTCAAAAAAAATATATATATAACGGTAACGGTTTTATTTTTGCATGTATACAGGCGTATATGACTAACTATATATATAAATATGTATTGAGGATTTACATACAAAAGTTGAGATCATCTTAGAAACAGAAAACAACTATATATAAAAAAATTGTCTCAGAAAAGTTGAGAATTACTTAACTTTTTGGAGTCACCAATGGTAAATAAAAGCTGCTTAACTTTTCCATATACTTAACTTTTCTATGACTTAACTTTTTCGAGCCTCCACTGTATATAAAATAATTCTCAGTTTTTACAACAAAAAACTGAATATTATTCTTTCAATACAATTGGTAGCATATAGTTGTTGTTGTAGTTGTTCAATTCAACACAGAATACAAAAACTTTTATGGAAGCGTATATTTATGCATAAGTATGTATGTATGTATGTATGTACGAATGCTTATAGCATACCTATAGTTTTTTTTTTCATAACACTACAAATTCTATGCAAACACATTGGTTTGCATTTCCAGGAATAAGAATGTGCCAAGCAAAATTATCATTGAATAAAAAAAATGAAAAAGAACAATGTCTATGCAGAGGTGACAAAAAGGGGTTTAATATGAAATAAAGCATTTTAGAAAAAATGTTTAACTACAGCAAATAAATACCAAAAGTAAGCAAGCCTCGGTAGCCGAGTAGCTAGTGGGGTTAATTAGAAATTTGATTATTCTTGGTTCTATGCACGGTAGATTTTTCATACAATTTTCAAAACGTATGATAAAACTATATATATAGAACTTCGGGAGAACCGATTATTCATTTTTGCTGATTTATATAAGGAATTGTGCTAAGACAAGCGCGGTCGTTTTAGTCCAACTCCGAGCTCTCTAACTAGCTTGGGAGCTTCAAAAAACGCATTTCAAGCCTCCCATACAAAATCCGTACAGACAGACGGACAGACGGACATGTCTTTTTTTTATCTCCTAGTCATAAGGATCCATAATAACTAACTTTTTATGGCCGCAAATGAATATTGTAGAAATTACAAAAATCTGGACAAACCTATATATACCCTTTTCCATTTTTGGTAAAGAGTATAAAAAAAAACTCAGGTAACAATAATTATTGTCTTTTGAATTTTAACATACTTTATGAAGTAAGAAATCAATTATTCAATAATAATATAACAAAAATTAATGTGATATAATTAAAAAATTAAGCAACCAAAACTATTAAATTAGTGTTTTTATGGGAAAAACTATTAAATTTTTTTTAATTTAGGCATAGGTACATCATTAAATTAAAAAAACAATTATTCAAGATAAGCATATAATATAAAGTAGATTAATTACGCAATACAAAAATATATGTACATACATATATCTACATATGCATATCCATACATATGTATATATATGCATATACATATATATTATATCGAGTTTCTTGTATGCATATTTCATAGAAGAACATCTAATGAATCGCAAAATTCAAGTCTCGTTTGCAAAAATGAGTTAGAGCTTTCTACATTAAGGTATTAAGGTATCGGTATGTATGTACATATATACATATGTATGTATATGATAAGCTTAAACGAAATTCAGTTCTTTGAATTTATATTCACAAATAAAATTTCATTGAATGATTTTTCATTAGTACCAATTTGTGATCGTTTATCTGTTATTAGTGCCCGAGCTACAGAAAATATCCTTTCGGAAGGAGCACTAGATGCTGGTATAGAGAATATTCGGCAGCTTAGCTTATATAACAGCGGAAACTCATTTTTTCTATCATTCCACCATTTCAAAATATTTAAATCACACTGTAGGTGTATAATAGTATTTTTATATTTATTAACTTCCTTTTCAATTAAATTTTTGTTAGAATCAGTCTTATCTACAGGTTGTATATAAAATATCTATAGGTTGTAAAAATAAAATATTCTTTTCGCAATTTTTTAAACTTTAAACTTGCGATTGATTACAAAATTGCCTAGACACGTTCAGGTTATATTGATATGTTTACAAAACTAGTTCAGGTCTAACTTAGTTACAACTTTGTCAAATATTGTTAGCAATACGTTAAAAGTCCCTGTTTGTTATTCTAAAAAAAAGGCAAATAGAAATTATTTTTTTCGTAAAATATTAACAATATTAACGTGGGCCTGACCCACGATATCGACAACGTTTGACTTGTCGTACTCTTACATTTGAAACAACAACAAAAAATTTACATTTGTTTTTGTTTTGAATGTAAATGTGTGACAAGTCGAACGTTGTCGACATCGTGGGTTTGGCCTTTAGTGAACTCTTAGCTACATTATGGTATGTATAGTCACATATATAAGTACTACCACCAAGCCTGAATTAGCTGTTGGGCAAAAACTTGAACGTGTGCTGATTTTCTAAGTCTATGGAGGCCCATAAAGTTGGTCACCAAAATCACTAATTGAGTATATAGTTTTATTAACCTTTGATAGTATAATAGAACCTATACTGTCAAGTAGGTTCTATTGTGTTCAGTGTTCCTTTCACTGTTGTACATCTTAATTAATCAAGAAAAGCTTCAAATATCTGCGTAAAAAAACAAACCAAAATATAATTGTAATAATTATTTATTTGGCAAGTGTTAATACCATGCACAAATTACACAAATTATTAAAAATACTGACTAAATCCAATTAACTTGAATTTTCTATGCATATCTTGTAAAATTATAAGCATTTTTTGCATATACAATATAAAATATTATGTGTACAAAAAAGTGTAAGTTTACATAATGTGAACAAAGCGTAAGAAATATTTCCTATGGCTTTCTGCTGCTCATCATTTATTTGTTGTACCAGTGTTTTTTTCATGTACCTGTGTTACAATATGTTTTTGTGAGCAAAAACATATACAAGCAGTTCCTAAGCAGCAATACAACAAGCAATTGTTATCTGTTTTAATTGTATTGCCATTTCGAAATGCAAACACACACAAGAACTGTTATACAAGTTCTCTCGCTCTCACCACAATTACATGGTACATACCATGGTGTATGTGGTTTGTCTATACTTATAAGTATACAAATGCAACCCTTTAATATGTACATACATACCGATACCTTAATGTAGAAAGCTCTAACTCATTTTTGCAAACGAGGCTTGAATTTTGCGATTCATTAGATGTTCTTCTATGAAATATGCATACAAGAAACTCGATATAATATATATGTATATGCATATATATACATATGTATGGATATGCATATGTAGATATATGTATGTACGTATATTTTTGTATTGCGTAATTAATCTACTTTATATTATATGCTTATCTTGAATAATTGATTTTTTAATTTAATGATGTACCTATGCCTAAATTAAAAAATTTAATGGTTTTTGTTGCTTAATTTTTTAATTATATCACATTAATTTTTGTTATATTATTATTGAATAATTGATTTTTTACTACATAAAGTATGTTAAAATTCAAAAGACAATAATTATTGTTACCTGAGTTTTTGTTTTTAAATTCGTGTGTAGCTGTGTATATTTATTTTTTATATATGTAAGTACAAAAAAGAATTATTTTTGTTACCTTATTTTATTAAATTATTTTAATTTTTTTGTGAAACTCATTCTTGAACGATTTATGAGTTTTTTATTTAATGGGTAAATTGCAGGGACAGAAAATAACTGTTATTTTTAAAAATTTACATCAAAAAAGCACACATAAAAAATGATCGTAGAAAATTTTGGTTTTTATCATTATGATACATAGGTGATGTACATGCAAATTTTTGTATGACTTTTAAATTTGTGCCTTTTTTGATAAAAGTCAAAACATAACTTTAAATTTTGACTTTTATTTTTTAAGGCAAAAATTAAAAGTTATTTTTGACTTTTATTATTTTACTCAGGAAATAAAAGTTATTTTTTAACTTTTAATATTTTAAGGCAAAAATAAAAGTCATGAATTAAATATTGCATAGTAATACGCAAGTTTTATTGCTTTCAATGCGTTTTACTACGCAATACTTAATTCAAGACTTTTATTTTTGCCTTAAAATATTAAAAGTTAAAAAATAACTTTTATTTTTTGCCTTAAAAAATTAAAGTTAAGAATTAACTTTTATTTCTGCCTTAAAAAATAAAAGTTAAAAATAACTTTTTTCTTGACTTTTTCGATAAAAGTCATAACAGTTACGGTCCCTGGTAAATTGAATAACAAAAGCATTTGCTTTTTACTTAAATTTAAAAAAAACACATTCTTTTTATTTAAGATATTTGTGTTTAACTTCAAAGCACTCAATTAGTTTTTTTAAACAAATTATATTAAATAAGCGTTATGAAAAAAATAAAAGTAGCATAAAGCAGTCTTTCATTCATCAACAATGGTAATTTTTTTTCAACACACCATGTGTTACTTATGTTAAAAGCAGTTTTACGTATTTGATTGGTTTCAAAAAACAGATCCAAACAAACATGTTATTCTCATTTGCTCATTATACAAGCACACAACAACAGTTTTGAAAAAACAACCATACCTACTAGAGACAGAAACGCTAATTAACATAGCTAAACATATAAGAACCAATACACACGCAAAACTGTTGTGAACAGATCCAACTGTACAACCCTTTAGTATGTATGTATATCTGAAATTCGCTGAAACAAAATATATATGGTTCGAAAGGCTTTAGTTTCTTCTTTCGATATCCGTTTATAAAATTAAAATCGGTTGATATTTAGCTTAGAGGTTGATAAGTGCCTACGGGTACGAAAAACCGGTTTTTTATCCGTAACTCATGATTTTGGAGGTGTTTGGAAAATTTCAAATACAAAATATCGTCGCTTACGATAACGTGTTGATTCGATCACGTTTTTAATTTTGAGATTATGGCATTCGATATCGTTTCCATGTTAATACATTGTTCGATAGCGAATGCCATAATCTAAAACTGAAAAACGTGGTCGAATCAACACGTTATCGTAAGCGACGATTAGACCCCAGATTATTGTTATACTCGACAACACCTAACACTTCGCAGGTATTTATTTTTGTCACACTGTGTTATACATGTATGTACTTTGTGATGTCCGAATATTCGCCCGTTTTTACATATTCGTATTCGTACTCGCCAAATTCAGACGAAACGAACATTTGAATATTTCAATTCAAAGAATAAACAATATTCTAGTAGCCAACTTAAAAACAAAGAAAACAATATTCTTGTACAATTAACATTAAAAAAATTAAAGCAGGTACTTTTCTTCACCTCAAGAGAGGAATCTCTAACTTCAAATATAAAAGTTTAGAAGTTTTTTCTCTACCAAACTTATTTATTACGGTGAATTGTGTAAACAAGACCAACAACAAAGAAAGAAAGTTAATTGATATACATATATTTTTGCAATTTTAGCCCATATTAAGGTTTACAGCTCAACTAAGTTGGATTGAAACTGAAACAAACTTAACTTTTAAATAACTGTTTTTTGGTATTCTGAATAACAACTAATTTTAGTTGTCTTCGAAACAATGCTCGAAAAACAAAGGTTCTTATCTATGCTATATTTTTTGAAACCATAGTATCCATTACAAAACATTTTAAATATTTTTAAAGTTTTGGGCTTGCTATTTTTGTTTGAGATTCTATGTTTTATGAACATGGCAATAATATTGGTTGACAAATGGGATTGGTTGGCGTCTGGAATAATAAAGCAAAACGAACACAATGGTCGAAATAAAAACCAAAATACAACTGATAAAAAGCAGTTGGCTCATTGTGAAAAAAGTTGTAATACATAATAAAAATTTGGCAATTACAACTCAACTATCATTTATTTTTTTGGCGGAATCGGTATACCGGTACGTACCGGTATACACGTAAACGGTAGTGTGGATACCGGTATTTTCTAACCGAAAAGAATTTCGGTATCGGTAACGATACCGGTATCGAATTTTAGCGGTATTTGAATCGGTATCGGTATTTTTTCGATACCGTTTGCCAACATTGGTTTTTTCTGTTGGAGATATTATACTGTTGTTGTTTATTAGTAGCTGCGTTTGTGTTGTATTTGTTCATTGAGATTGTTGGTTTTGTTAAATCGGTTTTTTCTGTTGTTGTAGAATTTTTAATTTCATTATTTTTTGACATTGTGTTTGCTTTAGAGGTAGTAGGTGTGTTTGTTTCATTAAAAGGTTGGTTTATTTTTGTTGCGAGTTGTTTAAGTTTTGTAATTTGTGCAGATGGTGAGATTTTTTGGTTGTTTTGTGTTTCCTTGCGTTTAGTGGGGGAGTCAGAAGTTACGGCTGCGTATGTGTTTTGGGTGTTTGTTTGAATTTGCTTTCCCTGTATCTACGACGAGCTTCTCCTATACTGCAGTAATTTTTTGATTTTATTTTCAATATCTCCTTCATTTGTATGAAACGGGTACACTTATTATCGGCTGATGAGTGTTCTCCTGAGCAGTTTATGCAGAATATGCGGGTGCAATTTTGTGGTGCGTATGGTGGTAGACTGCATTCGGGACAGGTTGCATTTCCTCTGCATCGGTTTTTGGTGTGTCCGAGTAGCTGACAGTTTTTGCATCTCATCGGGTTTGGGATGTAGTGGTCGACTTTACATTTATACCATGCAACATCTACAGATGTGGATAAGCGTTAGAGGTCAAAAGCTAAGATCATCTTGCCAGTAGGTGTACGTGAGCGTCCGTCTTCGCTGGGTTTAGTAAATTTATAAACATCCCAGTAAAAAAAGACACTCCAAAAAGTCATGAAAATGTAGAGTTTGCGATCTGGAAGTAGTGCAAATTTCGATCCGATCTAATGATTTTTACATGGGGTTGTCATTGCAAGAAGTTCTCTTTTTCGCCGCCTGGTCACCGAATTGGAAGCGATTTTAAGAAAAATGTACTTTTTTTTGTTCTATGATAATATTTTCATCTAGGAAAAATGGCTAATAGTTACCTATTTTAAAAATTAGTTTCTTTTTATAGGAATTTAAACGCGAAATAGTAATTTAATGTAAATTTAAGCAAATAACTGTAAAATTTTAGACCAAAATTAGTTCATAAGTTTCTTCAAAAAAATCGATTTTTTAAAAATTCTGGTGAGTAATTTCTAAAACTAGAGAGGAATTACAAGGTTTTGTATGACTAAAATAAACTTCTACTTGGTTTTCTGCTAAATATTGGCAAATTAAAAATATCGATTTTTTGGAAGCAATGAAAATGTAGTTCCTTTAGAATGACTTCCAATTTTTTTTACTGGGATCGGTTACCCCTTGATCTTTCATCTCTTGTATTATTTCGCTTTCTGTAACGTGTATTAAGCACGGTGACTCCTTTTACAGAGTTGAGTGTTTCATGAAGCTTACATGAGATTGGGCATAGGTTGGCTAGGTGTTTAGCTTTCAAAAACTTGTCAGCAGTGCGTTCATTGCGGGCGAGGACTAGCATACTTCCATCACGGAGGGACGATATTGAGTTGATCTCAGTAGTTATGCTTTCTATTCCTTTTTTTAATAGCAAAAGGGCTTAGTTTTGATAACTCTTTGTTACTGTCGTTGGAGGTTATTATTACATATTTAGGAGTGTTTTTGTTGTTATTTATTGGAGTAGGCAGATCTGGAAATTAAAGAATTTTTTTTCTTCTTGGAGGGATTTTCTATGAAGTCCCCAAGAATGTGGAACCTGTTGTTAGATAACTTGTCCGGAGGGCCCGAAGCCATGATTAAATTAGTTTATAATTGTCTGTATATGTAAATGAGTTGTAACAAAAAACAGGTGTAGTAAGAAAAGAAAAAACAAATCACTTGTTAATAATAAAAAGTAACGACCGTTATTCTGTGATAGAGTTTTTTGTTTTTTTTTATTATTTTTTAGAGACAAGTGAAAAATAAAAAACAACCGTACGATTTTAGTGTTAGTCGGAGACTGGTTAATCCAAAAAATTTTTATATATATTAACTTATAACCATGATATAAATATAGAAGGTACTTCCATTCTCTCTTTGTTTTTAAAAAATAAGTATTTTTGAAGTTTGTTTTTTGAGAGAAATAAAAAAAATGTTCCCATATCGTAAAAAATTTAAGTCTTCCCCCATAAAATTTTTACAGAAATGTGTAATTATCCTAACAAAAGCTGCGAATAAATAAAGTGATATACATGACTATACATTTGTGATGTTTAAAAAGTGGTTATGTAATAACTTGACGCATCTTTTTAAATTTTCTGCCTAAAATAAATATTTTAACTATATTTTCATCCAAATTGACTGATGATTTTGATTAGTTGACAATGAATTTTCATTAAGTTTAACAAATATTGATTGATATTACATCTTTTTTTAATCTATATAATTCGCTTCTTGTTGATTGTAACATGTTTTTCTAAAAAATCACTTAAATACCCGATCAGATAATTTTGGCAAGTCTATTTCACAGATTTTGCAGGCTCTTAGACACTGTTGATAATGTAGGGAACTCAAAGAATGCTACATTCATATTTTTACAATGATATTTTGTACATCCACAGTTTGTAATATGTAGCTCATTTTCGCTTTTTTTTAACACCACAATACATTTACAATGCATTTCATTGCTTTTCAAGGTAATAAAACATTTATCATCACAATTTTTTTTAAATTGTTTGAATTTATAAAAAAACTTCTGAAATAATTTTTCAATAAAATTTTCAAACAAACAGGAAACAGAGGGGAAATATTAAATTAATACGGTAGCACGATTTTACTTGAAACTTCAAAATACCTATCCTTGTCAGAAGGTGAATGTCAAGAAAAAATGAGAGAATGGAAGTACCTTCTATATTTATATCATGCTTATAACAATACAATAAATTTCACTACACGTTTTTAAGAGACTATTTCCCTTTTTTAATATAGATGCATATGTATATTTTCTCTATTTCACTAATATTATTTAAATGTCAAATGCAATACAGAAAAGACGAACATAAATTAACACCGAGTTTGAAGTTTTATGTTCGCAATAATTGTCAACGAAAAACTGTTGACAATTATTGCCGCAATTGTTGCAAGTACTGGCAATAAGCTGTCTCCACTGGCAATATCAATAATTTGACATTTGCTGCAATATATGTTCGCCATTTCAATATATCAAACATATCGAGCCTTATTTTCGATTTTAT
Source organism: Tachina lurida (assembly GCA_944452675.1). Lineage (NCBI taxonomy): Eukaryota > Metazoa > Arthropoda > Insecta > Diptera > Tachinidae > Tachina > Tachina lurida. The sequence continues at coordinate 60,505,664 of OX101756.1, forward strand.
CGTAAGCAACAAAAATTAAATTTTTCAGGAGAAGGTTTTTTTAAAATATTCAAATTTGATTTTGTACGTAATTTGTCGCTTGCGATAAAATTGTACAGCCTGTATCTTAAAAGTTATCAACAATTTTGCCATTTTGATAATTCTAAACTATGTGTAGGCCCATAAAATTTAAATTTCAATAAAAAAGTCTATTTCCGATAACATGTCGCTTACGATAAAATCGTAAAAAGGGCTCGATATATTGTGTTGGTGTATATCGATGCATTTTAATATTGATCTCATAGCATTATTTTGTAATTTTTGCAGCCTCTCTATTTATGTGTTAGTGCAGTATGAATACAGAATCGTTGAACCAAACTCAAAATGCGGTTTAATTATTACGTTATATAAAAAAGTCAAAATATCTTTTAAATACATATTAATTTCTTTCCTTAAACATTTTACAACATCAAACACATTATATATCGCGAAAAGCATTAGTGATCACTGTATCTTTCACTGTATCTATAAACAAATTAATACACCCGATACGCATGTGTTCTCGTCGCTGTCTCATTGACGACTAATGCATTAAACACTGTAACGAACAGTTTGCACACAAACTGTTGTCACACCGTGTAAAGTAGCAAAACATAAAATAACAAATATGATCGACGAACTAATTTATAAAACAAAAGACACTAACAAAATATATTAAAAGAAATAAACTAAAGAACAAAACATACAACAACAAACACATCCAACAAAATAATTTACAAGCAAAGGGATTAACGGTCACTAACAAAACATACATACAAACATGTACATTAAAATAAGTCAGGCCCAATAACAACCAAACATAGGCATGCAGAAATCTCTGTAAATATTACAACAATAATGTAAAGGGAAAATAGTATAAAAGGCCGAAGAATTTGCAAACAAGGGATCAGTCGTTGCGTAGACATCAGTTGATCAGGATGAATCCGGGTAAGTTAGTATTCAACTAGCAAACATTGTTAGCGATTACCTAGTCGCGAAACAATACAGTAGAACCTGGATAAGTAGATATTTAATAAACATTGTTAGCGATTGCCTAGTCGCGAAACAATACAGTAGAACACGGATAAGTAGACATGGACAAACATTGTTAGCGATTGCCTAGTCGCGAAACAATACAGTAGAACACGGATAAGTAGATATTAATAAACATTGTTAGCGATTGCCTAGTCGCGAAACAATACAGTAGAACACGGATAAGTAGATATTTAATAAACATTGTTAGCGATTGCCTAGTCGCGAAACAATACAGTAGAACACGGATAAGTAGACATGGACAAACATTGTTAGCGATTTCCTAGTCGCGAAACAATACAGTAGAACACGGATAAGTAGATATTAATAAACATTGTTAGCGATTTCCTAGTCGCGAAACAATACAGTAGAACACGGATAAGTAGATATTAATAAACATTGTTAGCGATTGCCTAGTCGCGAAACAATACAGTAGCACCTAGATAATTAGATATTAATAAACATTGCTAGCGATTCCCTAGTCGCGAAACAATACAGTAGAATGTGGATAAATAAATATTAATAAGCATTGTTAGCGATTGCCTAGTCGCGAAACAATACAGTAGCACCTAGATAATTAGATATTAATAAACATTGCTAGCGATTCCCTAGTCGCGAAACAATACAGTAGAATCTGGATAAATAAATATTAATAAGCATTGTTAGCGATTGCCTAGTCGCGAAACAATACAGTAGCACCTAGATAATTAGATATTAATAAACATTGCTAGCGATTTCCTAGTCGCGAAACGATATAGTAGAACCTGGATAAATAAATATTAATAAACATTGTTAGCGATTGCCTAGTCGCTAAACAATACAGTAAGACACCGAGAACTAGATATTATAAACACTGTCAGCGATTACCTAGTCACGAAGCAATACAGTAGTGCATCGTTAAGCAGATATTTACCAATATTATCGCGCGACAATATGGGGTAATCTCGGTAGTATTGCAACAATTGTTCTCACCACGAAAACAATACAACGCCACCACTAAACGGGGCTAGTAGGCCAGTAGCCGATATGTTCAACTGTGCGGAAACATAAGTAAAATATCCATAAGGCCCCAATTTTCCTAATAAGGGACTACATAGGACCACAGGAGTAATACAAAGGTTGACTACGGAAGCATAGAAGACAACTCGCAGGAAGAAAAGCCATAACAAATCCGGGGAGCTGAGAGGCTATAAACAAAACAAATGATATAATACTACGGAATTGAAGTCAAGTGAATTATATTTCAGAAAACACTAAATTTATTAATTTTAAATAAAGAATAGTAATAAATTAAGGAAAAAAACGTGTTATTTCTTGTAACGACCATTGGCATTTTCAGGCTGAGTATACCCGGCAGAAAACGACGTTACAACACATTCACCACAGCAGGCTACACGAACACACGACTTCAAATGCCGCTAGCAGCATTTGTCGCCTCGTAGACAGCTACTTAATTATTTTGGAGACGGCAGCAGCACCATCTGCAGCTGATATTCAAGTACAAATACATAGTTCAGTATTGCCACTTTCATATATTTTGCATTTATAAAAATTAATTTTTCTTTTAAAATGTACTTATTTCACATAAAAGTACAATAATGAATCAATTTATTCTTTACATCAATTATTGGATATTGTTTCTAGTAAATAGTATGAAATAATTGTACGATATCATTCATTCACCATTTTGTATTATACTGGTAACACTGCATTTGCTCATTGTAGCCAGAGAAATAGAAATTAGTTTAAAGTTGGCGACAGATACAACGGTGGTCGTGCAGTCGTGTAGGCTGCTGTCGTTAAAATAATTGTTACCATAAGAATGTGTGTATTCTATTTTTGACAGATTGTAGCCCGTAGCCTGCTGTGTCGAATGTGTTTAATGCATAAATGAAAGAGAATAAGAATGTGTGTGATTTTATCTACCACAATTGTGATATGAAACTGACATCAATGATGTAAAATTACACTTTTTTGTACACATAATATTTTATATTGTATATGCAAAAAATGGTTCTAATTTTACAAAATATGCATAGAAAATTCAAGTTAATTGGATTTAGTCAGCATTTTTAATAATTTGTGTAATTTGTGCATGGTATTAACACTTGCCAAATAAATAATTATTACAATTATATTTTGCTTTGTTTTTTTACGCAGATATTTGAAGCTTTTCTTGATTAATTAAGATGTACAACAGTGAAAGAAACACTGAACACAATAGAACCTACTTAACAGTATAGGTTCTATTATACTATCAAAGGTTAATAAAACTATATACTCAATTAGTGATTTTGGTGACCAACTTTATGTGCCTCCATAGACTTAGAAAATCATTACACGCTCAAGTTTTTGCCCAACAGCTAATTCAGGCTTGGTGGTAGTACTTATATATGTGACTATACATACCATAATGTAGCTAAGAGTTCACTAAAGGCCAAACCCACGATGTCGACAACGTTCGAAAAGGAAGTTAATAAATATAAAAATACTATTATACACCTACAGTGTGATTTAAATATTTTGAAATGGTGGGATGATAGAAAAAATGAGTTTCCGCTGTTATATAAGCTAAGCTGCCGAATATTCTCTATACCAGCATCTAGTGCTCCTTCCGAAAGAATATTTTCTGTAGCTCGGGCACTAATAACAGATAAACGATCACAGATTGGTACTAATGAAAAATCATTCAATGAAATTTTATTTGTGAATATAAATTCAAAGAACTGAATTTCGTTTAAGACTATCATATACATATGTACTATATATGTACTAAAGGGTTGCACAGTTGGAACTGTTCACAACAGTTTTGCGTGTGTATTGGTTCTTATATGTTTAGCTATGTTAATTAGCGTTTCTGTCTCTAGTAGGTATGGTTGTTTTTCAAAACTGTTGTTGTGTGGTTGTATAATGAGCAAATGAGAATAACATGTTTGTTTGGATCTGTTTTTTTTTTGAAACCAATCAAATACGTAAAACTGCTTTTAACATAAGTAACACATGGTGTGTTGAAAAAAAATACAATTGTTGATGAATGAAAGACTGCTTTATGCTACTTTGATTTTTTTTCATAACGTTTATTTAATATAATTTGTTTAAAAAAACTAATTGAGTGCTTTGAAGTTAAACACAAATATCTTAAATAAAAATAATGTGTTTTTTTTAATTTAAGTAAAAAGCAAATGCTTTTGTTATTCAATTTACCGATTAAATAAAAAACTCATATCATTCTAGAATGAGTTTCACAAAAAAATTTAAATAATTTAATAAAATAAGGTAACAAAAATAATTCTTTTTTGTACTTACATATATAAAAAATAAATATACACAGGTACATACGAATTTAAACAAGTAAGAGTGCTATATTCGGCTGTGTCGAATATTATATACCCTTTACCAACGTATATATATGTAGTATACAGATACACACATTAGTACATACATACATATTTGTTTTCTGATAAAATTTATAACTTTTTGTGATAGTGCAATTTTTAGTAAGTGACCTCTCGGTTTTTTTTTCGACTAAAGAATTTGCTTGAGTAAAGATCTTCCTAAAATACAAAATATTTTTAACTGAAAAAAAAAATATTTTTGGTTATTTTTTAGCCAATTTTTTTTTCAACTTCCAACCCTGGAATTATTTAAATTTTTCTGGTTTTAATGCGAGTACAAATTTATTTCTTTCTAAATTTTAAGAAATTTATTATTCGACATATTGTCATAAGTTTATTTTAATTTTAAATTTATTTGCTGGTGGTTCAGCGATGTCTATATGCATTTCATTGTTGCTGTAACAAATCGTCAGTAGACTTCAACCACACATTTTGAACAGTCAGAAAGCATGATTTTAACACAGGGGTTAAAATAATGCTTTCTGAACTAAATTGAATTGAAGAACTATTTCTTTTGCATGTCTTTTTTGCTGGGTATGTACATATCTATGTATATATTCAGCAAAAAAAACATGACAGATCATGTGTTGAATAATGGGTTCAAGTGATGACGCATTGGTTCGATTTAGGTGTAACATGCATGATTTTTACAATAGCTTGTCAATACAAAAAATAAAAAATAATAAAAACTTTTGTCGCAGGATACGAACCGTGCTCTTCTCACTCTAAAGGCACGCTCTCTAGCACTTAGCTACTGTACTTTGGTTATTTCTTGGCGATAAAACTTACCTTATAAAAATGTGTCACGTAAATACAAAACAAAAAAATAAATAAAAACTTTTGTCGCAGGATACGAACCGCGCTGTTCTGACTCTCAAGGCACACTCTCTACCACTGAGCTACTGTACTCTACTTATATCTTGGCGATAAAACTTACTTTATGAAAATGTGTCACGTAAATACAAAACAAAAAAATAAATAAAAATTTTTGTCGCAGGATACGAACCGATCTGTTCTCACTCTCAAGGCACACTCTCTACCACTCAGCTACTGTACTCTTGTTATTCTTTAGAGATAAAACTTATTTAATGAAAATATTTCACGTAAATACAAAACAAAAAATAAATAAAATTTTTTTCGAAGGATACGAACCACGCTGTTCTCAATCTCAAATCACAATCTCTACCAATGTACTACTGCACTCTTGTTATGTATTGGAAATAAAACTCTTTATATATAAAAATGTAGCAATGTGATGATAATTTAATTCCGTTTTTACATCCCCTTTTTGTTGGGTATTTATTTCAATATACATATCGCTCATTTACTTCAATAGTGGCATAACTCAAAAAATGGGTTTTTTGAAGTAATAATGCAGAAAGATTCGGCATTTCGTATTTTGTCTTGTGTAAAAATTTCATACAAATAGCTTGTACCATCACCTCCTGAGAGAAGATTTTTTTTTTCATATCTCCATTGAGTTGTATGCAAATTGAAAACTTAAAACGCGTTTTCTGCAAAACTAGTTTTTTCGAGTTGTGCCACTATTGAAGCAAATGAGCGATATGTACATTAGGTATGGCGTTGTTTACGATTTTTCAATTTCGACTTGCAAGAACCCCTCATTTTGTGAGGTTTCAAAAAAAAAATATTCGAGCCAAAAAATGGTGACGGTCAGATGGAGGCAAAGGGCTCCGCATCGTGCTCAAAGATGAGGGTAAAACCAAAAAAAAACTACAAAAAATCATATAACTTTCCCGGGGTCACCGCTACCAGGGTCAAATGTATGACGAGCACCCATTAATTTTCTCCGCCCAATATCTTTTTTAAACACACCGGCTACCTAGCTCCTCTTCTTAAGGGGGCTCCCATACAAAGGGGAAATTTTTATAAAATTTACTCGCAGGGCTCTAACTGCCCCTAGGGCGTACCTTTCGATGTCAGATGTATGACTGACCTCCTATATTTTTTCATTACAAAGATTTTTTCTGAACATACTTATCGTCTATCTTCAACCATTAAGGTGGTGCCCATAGAAAAAAATAGTTTTTTGAATAATTTTTTTAAGAAATCCGCTTTTTCCGCACTTATGTTGCCTCCTAAAGCCTGGTACTCTGTTCAAATTAGCGAAAAATGTTTATCAACATTGATTATTTCATACGAAAAATTTGACGTGTAAACAATATTAATTAGGCCTGAAACTATGCTACAATTTCTTATGTTTGTAGAAACACCCCGTGTGTTTGTTGTAAATTCCACACGAAACAAGTGGCACTCCACTTATTTCACATGAAAAATTAAAATGTTGAAGTTACATTTCAAATGTTTCACACAAGATAAACAGAGTACTATATCTGCAACATTTTTTCATGCACAATTCGTGCCAATTTTTTTTATATGTACTTTGGCAATATTTCGCGTGAAATGTTGAACAGAATACCAGGCTTAAGGGGGTAAAATGTAAGACCGGCCCACAGTAATTTTTTATTTTCAACATTTCCTCCGAACATACCTATATCCCATCTCGACTCATTAAGGGGGCTCCCATACAAAGGCGGAATTTTTACAAAATTTACTCGCAGGGCTCTAATTGTCCCTGGCGCGTTCCTATCGAAGTCAAATGTATACTGAATTCCAATATCTTTTCAATACAAATATTTTCTGTCAGCATTCTTATCGTCTATCTTCAACCATTAAGGTGGTGCCCATACAAAAAAAAAAAAAGAATTCTTTGCCAAATAACTAATTTATTTTTGGCATATGTTTAGGGTTTGGGAAACGGGAATTCCCGGGCGGGAAATGTCTGTCTAATATTCCCGGGAAATTTTTGGGATTTCCCCGGGAAAACGGGAAATTAAAAGTGCATGTTATTTCATAAATATATAGAATTTATAATCCAATTTTACTTTAATATAAAAAACTTATTATTTTTTTATATATTACAAAAGTTCATTTGAATGATTGTATGACTAAATTTACACGAACGTTGACACGTTTTTTATCGTCTGTTTAAACACTTACATATATCTTGTTCGAAGGAAATTTTTTAATCTTAAAATTTAAATTGAGTTTTTGTTTTAAATGTAACTGTAAGAAAGAAAGAATTCTTTTGACTCCGATAAACAAGAAGTAAAATGTCCATGTTTTTTTAATATAAAATAAAAATGTGAGCTATTCAAATCTAGTCTGAAATTTCATAAAAATTCCATTAAATTGAGGTCATACCATATCTCCTAAAAAAATTGGAATAAATTGTATGAGTATCAATGATTGCAATGATATAATCGTTTCCTAAAGTAAATAATTCGATGCTAAGCGAACTTGAAGTGATTATTCGCCGAATTAGTGAACAAATTTTGAAAAGTGTAGTGAAAATTTTAAGCTCTAAGAACTCTGAGTTGACGAAACTTAAATTGATTACAAGTAGACGCTATTATGGAAACCCTGCAGAAAATATTTTAGGAGAAATAAAATGAAAGACACTTAGACATACTGTGGCTCAGGGTATTCAAAATTCGGCGCAGCGCAGTATGGTACTGTAACCTGCTTGTACTTAACGATAAGAAACCGCCTGGAACTTTTTCAAAAAGAATGAGAAACAAGCAAGGCAAATTCTTATTAAAATGAAGGTAGGTCTTATTAGAAAATTGTATACTAATTGTGGTAACAGTCGTCAATTGGTTTTTATATGATTATTTGCTGTGTAATAACTTTATTCCATTTGCTTAAATTCAATTAAAAATTCTTAAAAATTTGTCTTAGAACTGCTTTTTTATTAACTTTTATTTCAAGAGAATGCTTACATTAATAAAACAATCGAAATTTCACCAACTTTCATTTAATAAATGTATTTAATTTAGAAAATTAGCTTTTCCCGGGATTTTTTAATTCCCGTTTCCCGGGAAGTGCAAAAGTCCGGGAAATCCCAAACCCTACATGTGTTGGATAAATTTTTTTATTTTGGGCAACGACTTGCAGTAAAAATATTTTTACTTCTTCGTCTCGGCATAACGCACTGCTATAATCTTCTATTAATTTTACGCCTCTTTCGGCAGCGTCGTTGACAACATGGAGTTTTTGCAATATCTTTAGCGCTTGCTTATAGTCTTCACGTTGTTCCCTGGTTTCTGGATCGCTATTTAAAAAAGTTGTTGGTAATCCGAAGCGTGGAAAAATGTTTGCTGTCCCATGTGTTACATAATGGCTCAAATCATTCATTACTTTTTGTAGTACTTCTGTGAGAGCTAAGGTAATTCGCTTCACACCTGTGAACCCAAAGACTAGGCGAGAACTACCTTTTGTCGTCTTTTGCCGGTGTCTTCGTTTGATGATTCGTCCACCTCTTCGTTGGACAACTCTTCCTCATATTTTTCTCTATCTTCTACAAAAATACTAATATCATTTGCCATTTTACTTTTGATGTCACAGGTAACATTCTGGTCAAGTAATGCGAGAGCAACAGGTTCATCACTAAGGTACCAGAGATGTCCACACAATTTCTTCACCAAACGCTGCGAAACTGTGTTATCAATTGTATCATAATGAGCAATGGCCTTTAAAAAGCTCAAATCGTTATTTGGAGCTTCGATGGCCTTAGTCGCACTAAACCAAGCTCTTACATAAAGTGGGACGATGAATATACTGACCTCGCGGACTCCTCATTCTTGGTTAAACCCAGATATTCTCGAAATAAGAAAATGTTAACGCAGTATATCCCTTTCACCATCCAACGAGCATGACTGATGGGTCCTGGTGGTGCGAAGTGAAACTTTTTTATACCTTCACCTAGAAACAGTAACACCATTGCAAGAAATTCCTTGTAGTCGCCTCTGGGTTGCTAAAGATATTGCAAAAACTCCATGTTGTCAACGACGCTGCCGAAAGAGGCGTAAAATTAATAGAAGATTATAGTAGTGCGTTATGCTGCGACGAAGAAGAAAAAATATTTTTACTTCAAGTCGTTGCCCAAAATAAAAAAATTTATCCAACACATGCCAAAAATAAATTAGTTATTTGACAAAGAATTCTTTTTTTTTTGTATGGGACCACCTTAATGGTTGAAGACAGATGTAAGTATGTTGACAGAAAATCTTTGTGTTGAAAAAATATTGGAGGTCGGACATATATTTGACTTCGATAGGAACGCGCCAGTGACAATTAGAGCCCTGCGAGTACATTTTGTACAAATTCCGCCTTTGTATGGAAGCCCCCTTAATGAGTCGAGATAGGGCATAGGTATGTTCGGAGGAAATGTTGAAGATAAAAAATTACTGTGGGTCGGTCTTACATTTTACCCCCCTAGGAGGCAACATAAAAGCGGAAAAAGCGGATTTCTTAAAAAATATTATTCAAAAAACTATTTTTTTGTATGGGGACAACCTTAATGGTTGAAGATAGATGATAAGTATAATCAGAGAAAATCTTTGTAATGAAAAAATATTGGAGGTGAGTCATACATTTGACTTCGATAGGTACAGCCTAGGGGCAGTTAGAGCCCTGCGAGTAAATTTTATAAAAATTTCCCCTTTGTATGGGAGCCTCCTTAAGGAGAGGAGTTAGGCGGTCGGTGTGTTTTAAAAAATGTTGGGCAAAGAAAATTAATTGGTGCTCGTCATACATTTGACCCTTGTAGAGGTGACCTCCGGAAAGTTATATGATTTTTTGTACGTGTTTTTGCTTTTACCCTCAACTTTGAGCACGATGCGGAGCCCTTTGCCCCCCTCTGACCGCCACCATTTTTTGGCTCGAATATTTTTTTTACCAAACCTCACAAAATGAGGGGTTCTTCGAAGTCGAAATCTCCTTACTAAGAATTCCCATATAAACTATGCCATAGCTAATGTACATACATATGTACATATATCATGAACAAGTGCATTCTTTAATACAAAACTTTACAAGTATACGCATACATTCATATGTAGCTATGTATGTACAGTGGAGGCTCAAAAAAGTTAAGTAGTTTGTTTTGGGGGTGATGAACTTTTCCGAAATCTTAACTTTTCCGTAGTATGAAAAATTCAAGAGGTTATATGTGTATTTGTACATTGTTTATTTATTCTTTAATTGTCATTGTTGCAATCAGAACAAAACAAATTCTACGACTAATTTCTTTTACAACCAACTGATGAGAGCAACTACATTATGCATATAAAATTCACAAAAAAAAAATATATATAACGGTAACGGTTTTATTTTTGCATGTATACAGGCGTATATGACTAACTATATATATAAATATGTATTGAGGATTTACATACAAAAGTTGAGATCATCTTAGAAACAGAAAACAACTATATATAAAAAAATTGTCTCAGAAAAGTTGAGAATTACTTAACTTTTTGGAGTCACCAATGGTAAATAAAAGCTGCTTAACTTTTCCATATACTTAACTTTTCTATGACTTAACTTTTTCGAGCCTCCACTGTATATAAAATAATTCTCAGTTTTTACAACAAAAAACTGAATATTATTCTTTCAATACAATTGGTAGCATATAGTTGTTGTTGTAGTTGTTCAATTCAACACAGAATACAAAAACTTTTATGGAAGCGTATATTTATGCATAACTATGTATGTATATATGTATGTACGAATGCTTATAGCATACCTATAGTTTTTTTTCATAACACTACAAATTCTATGCAAACACATTGGTTTGCAATTCCAGGAATAAGAATGTGCCAAGCAAAATTATCATTGAATAAAAAAAATGAAAAAGAACAATGTCTATGCAGAGCTGACAAAAAGGGGTTTAATATGAAATAAAGCATTTTAGAGAAAATGTTTAACTACAGCAAATAAATACCAAAATTAAGCAAGCCTCGGTAGCCGAGTAGCGTGGGGTTAATTAGAAATTTGATTATTCTTGGTTCTATGCACGGTAGATTTTTCATACAATTTTCAAAACGTATGATAAAACTATATATATAGAACTTCGGGAGAACCGATTATTCATTTTTGCTGATTTATATAAGGAATTGTGCTAAGACAAGCGCGGTCGTTTTAGTCCAACTCCGAGCTCTCTAACTAGCTTGGGAGCTTCAAAAAACGCATTTCAAGCCTCCCATACAAAATCCGTACAGACAGACGGACAGACGGACATGTCTTTTTTTTATCTCCTAGTCATAAGGATCCATAATAACTAACTTTTTATGGCCGCAAATGAATATTGTAGAAATTACAAAAATCTGGACAAACCTATATATACCCTTTTCCATTTTTGGTAAAGGGTATAAAAAAAACTCAGGTAACAATAATTATTGTCTTTTGAATTTTAACATACTTTATGAAGTAAGAAATCAATTATTCAATAATAATATAACAAAAATTAATGTGATATAATTAAAAAATTAAGCAACCAAAACTATTAAATTAGTGTTTTTATGGGAAAAACTATTAAATTTTTTTTAATTTAGGCATAGGTACATCATTAAATTAAAAAAACAATTATTCAAGATAAGCATATAATATAAAGTAGATTAATTACGCAATACAAAAATATATGTACATACATATATCTACATATGCATATCCATACATATGTATATATATGCATATACATATATATTATATCGAGTTTCTTGTATGCATATTGCATAGAAGAACATCTAATGAATCGCAAAATTCAAGTCTCGTTTGCAAAAATGAGTTAGAGCTTTCTACATTAAGGTATTAAGGTATCGGTATGTATGTACATATATACATATGTATGTATATGATAAGCTTAAACGAAATTCAGTTCTTTGAATTTATATTCACAAATAAAATTTCATTGAATGATTTTGCATTAGTACCAATTTGTGATCGTTTATCTGTTATTAGTGCCCGAGCTACAGAAAATATCCTTTCGGAAGGAGCACTAGATGCTGGTATAGAGAATATTCGGCAGCTTAGCTTATATAACAGCGGAAACTCATTTTTTCTATCATTCCACCATTTCAAAATATTTAAATCACACTGTAGGTGTATAATAGTATTTTTATATTTATTAACTTCCTTTTCAATTAAATTTTTGTTAGAATCAGTCTTATCTACAGGTTGTATATAAAATATCTATAGGTTGTAAAAATAAAATATTCTTTTCGCAATTTTTTAAACTTTAAACTTGCGATTGATTACAAAATTGCCTAGACACGTTCAGGTTATATTGATATGTTTACAAAACTAGTTCAGGTCTAACTTAGTTACAACTTTGTCAAATATTGTTAGCAATACGTTAAAAGTCCCTGTTTGTTATTCTAAAAAAAAGGCAAATAGAAATTATTTTTTTCGTAAAATATTAACATTTAGGGCCTGACCCACGATATCGACAACGTTTGACTTGTCGTACTCTTACATTTGAAACAACAACAAAAAATGTACATTTGTTTTTGTTTTGAATGTAAATGTGTGACAAGTCGAACGTTGTCGACATCGTGGGTTTGGCCTTTAGTGAACTCTTAGCTACATTATGGTATGTATAGTCACATATATAAGTACTACCACCAAGCCTGAATTAGCTGTTGGGCAAAAACTTGAACGTGTGCTGATTTTCTAAGTCTATGGAGGCCCATAAAGTTGGTCACCAAAATCACTAATTGAGTATATAGTTTTATTAACCTTTGATAGTATAATAGAACCTATACTGTCAAGTAGGTTCTATTGTGTTCAGTGTTCCTTTCACTGTTGTACATCTTAATTAATCAAGAAAAGCTTCAAATATCTGCGTAAAAAAACAAACCAAAATATAATTGTAATAATTATTTATTTGGCAAGTGTTAATACCATGCACAAATTACACAAATTATTAAAAATACTGACTAAATCCAATTAACTTGAATTTTCTATGCATATTTTGTAAAATTATAACCATTTTTTGCATATACAATATAAAATATTATGTGTACAAAAAAGTGTAAGTTTACATAATGTGAACAAAGCGTAAGAAATATTTCCTATGGCTTTCTGCTGCTCATCATTTATTTGTTGTACCAGTGTTTTTTTCATGTACCTGTGTTACAGTATGTTTTTGTGAGCAAAAACATATACAAGCAGTTCCTAAGCAGCAATACAACAAGCAATTGTTATCTGTTTTAATTGTATTGCCATTTCGAAATGCAAACACACACAAGAACTGTTATACAAGTTCTCTCGCTCTCACCACAATTACATGGTACATACCATGGTGTATGTGGTTTGTCTATACTTATAAGTATACAAATGCAACCCTTTAATATGTACATACATACCGATACCTTAATGTAGAAAGCTCTAACTCATTTTTGCAAACGAGACTTGAATTTTGCGATTCATTAGATGTTCTTCTATGAAATATGCATACAAGAAACTCGATATAATATACAGCTATGGACGTATAAATGGCACAACTACAATTGTGTTTAAATTCAAGTTGTTTTTATATAAAATTGTAAAAAAATGCTAGTTTTATCTCTTCTTACTGTTGTTGGGAGAATTTGTTTCTCATCTGCTCTCAATTCATCCATTGTATTTTAAGTAATTATTTACCGTTAGGATTTTTGCGTAAACAGTGCTACTTTTAATTGGACGTATAAATGGCACAATAAGTTTAACATATTTAGTTCTTGTTTGGATGCAATTAAAGTTACTTAATTTTTTTGCGTACCTAGTTAAAAATAAATTTAAAGCACTGAAAAATTTTTTAAAATGGGATCAGGCAAACATACTACAATTGAGGAAAGGCGGATAATATGGAAAATGCATCAAGCTGGAAAAAAGTGGCCGAAATTGCTCGAGAAATACAAATTTCTCGAAAAAAGGTGTACAATGCAATTAAGTCATGTGTTACAAATCCCGATGTATTGGTTAAAGGTAAAAATCGAAAACCAAGGCCACGAAAAACAGATAAGCGTACGGATGCAGCTATAGTAAGAATGGCGAAAGTTGATCCATTCAAGTCATCACGCCAAATTGCATCTGATATTATTGAATCTTTGGACGTGGAAATATCAAGCAGGCTTGTCAGAAGAAGATTAAACGAGGCAAATTTGTTTGGACGCATTTCCAGAAAAAAGCCACTCCTCTCAAAAAAAAAAATTGTTCAAAACGATTAGCCTTTGCTAGAACACACAAAGAAACCCCTATAAATTTTTGGAAAAATGTGTTATGGAGTGACGAAACAAAAATTAATAGGATGGGACCAGATGGCAAGACCTTTGTTCATCGTCCTAAAGGCCAAGAGTTTAATCCACGATTTACCCAGAAGACTGTGAAACACGGTGGTGGCAGCATTATGGTTTGGGGTGCATTTTCTTGGCATGGAGTAGGTCCGCTTGTTAAAATAAATGAAAAAATGGACAAGTTTCAATATTTGAATATTTTGAAAAACCATATGGAGCCTTATTCCTTTAATTCCATGCCAATTAAGTGGAAATTTATGCAGGACAATGACCCCAAACACTCCTCCAAAGTTGTAAAGCAGTGGTTTTGTGAGGAGAAGATTGACGTTTTGGATTGGCCAGCCCAGAGCCCTGACTTAAATCCTATTGGAACGAAGTCAAGATTGAAATTTCTAAAAAAAATTATAAAAATATGGACCAATTGTGGTCGGCCGCACAGGAAGCTTGGTATGCCATACCCAAAACAAAATGTGAAAAACTCGTGGAAAGCATGGGTAGAAGATGTGATGCTGTAATCAGGAACAAAGGCTTCAGCACTAAATATTAATGAATACTGTTAGCACATACAAAAAATATTAAGAAATATAATATTAAAACGATTTTTTTATATTTTTTTAGGATTGTGCCATTTATGTGTCCAGCTCATTTTAGCGGTGCTTATATATAATGAATAAGTTTTGTTTTTTTTTATTAATGAATTTTAACTTAAGTTTATATAATTCTAAAAATTGATAATAAACTTTCGCAAAAAACCAAAAGTTTGTTGTTTATGTATTATATTTTCGATATTATGGTGTATGAAAAAACAAATGATAAAATGTGCCATTTATATGTCCATAGCTGTATATGTATATGCATATATATATGTATGAATATGCATATGTAGATATATGTATGTACATATATTTTTGTATTGCGTAATTAATCTACTTTATATTATATGCTTATCTTGAATAATTGATTTTTTAATTTAATGATGTACCTATGCCTAAATTAAAAAATTTAATAGTTTTTGTTGCTTAATTTTTTAATTATATCACATTAATTTATGTTATATTATTATTGAATAATTGATTTTTTACTACATAAAGTATGTTAAAATTCAAAAGACAATAATTAATGTTACCTGAGTTTTTGTTTTTAAATTCGTGTGTAGCTGTGTATATTTATTTTTTATATATGTAAGTACAAAAAAGAATTATTTTTGTTACCTTATTTTATTAAATTATTTTAATTTTTTTGTGAAACTCATTCTTGAACGATTTATGAGTTTTTTATTTAATGGGTAAATTGCAGGGACAGAAAATAACTGTTATTTTTAAAAATTTACATCAAAAAAGCACACATAAAAAATGATCGTAGAAAATTTTGGTTTTTATCATTATGATACATAGGTGATGTACATGCAAATTTTTGTATGACTTTTAAATTTGTGCCTTTTTTGATAAAAGTCAAAACATAACTTTAAATTTTGACTTTTATTTTTTAAGGCAAAAATTAAAAATTATTTTTGACTTTTATTATTTTACTCAAGAAATAAAAGTTATTTTTTAACTTTTAATATTTTAAGGCAAAAATAAAAGTCATGAATTAAATATTGCATAGTAATACGCAAGTTTTATTGCTTTCAATGCGTTTTACTACACAATACTTAATTCAAGTCTTTTATTTTTGCCTTAAAATATTAAAATTAAAAAATAACTTTTATTTTTTGCCTTAAAAAATTAACGTTAAGAATTAACTTTTATTTCTGCCTTAAAAAATAAAAGTTAAAAATAACTTTTTTCTTGAATTTTTCGATAAAAGTCATAACAGTTACGGTCGCTGGTAAATTGAATAACAAAAGCATTTGCTTTTTACTTAAATTTAAAAAAACACATTCTTTTTATTTAAGATATTTGTGTTTAACTTCAAAGCACTCAATTAGTTTTTTTAAACAAATTATATTAAATAAGCGTTATGAAAAAAATAAAAGTAGCATAAAGCAGTCTTTCATTCATCAACAATGGTAATTTTTTTTCAACACACCATGTGTTACTTATGTTAAAAGCAGTTTTACGTATTTGATTGGTTTCAAAAAACAGATCCAAACAAACATGTTATTCTCATTTGCTCATTATACAAGCACACAACAACAGTTTTGAAAAAACAACCATACCTACTAGAGACAGAAACGCTAATTAACATAGCTAAACATATAAGAACCAATACACACGCAAAACTGTTGTGATCAGATCCAACTGTACAACCCTTTAGTATGTATGTATATCTGAAATTCGCTGAAACAAAATATATATGGTTCGAAAGGTTTTAGTTTCTTCTTTCTATATCCGTTTATAAAATTAAAATCGGTTGATATTTAGCTTAGAGGTTGATAAGTGCCTACGGGTACGAAAAACCGGTTTTTTATCCGTAACTCATGATTTTGGAGGTGTTTGGAAAATTTCAAATACAGGGGTCTAATCGTCGCTTACGATAACGTGTTGATTCGATCACGTTTTTAATTTTGAGATTATGGCATTCGATATCGTTTCCATGTTAATACATTGTTCGATAGCGAATGCCATAATCTAAAACTGAAAAACGTGATCGAATCAACACGTTATCGTAAGCGACGATTAGACCCCAGATTATTGTTATACTCGACAACACCTAACACTTCGCAGGTATTTATTTTTGTCACACTGTGTTATACATGTATGTACTTTGTGATGTCCGAATATTCGCCCGTTTTTACATATTCGTATTCGTACTCGCCAAATTCAGACGAAACGAACATTTGAATATTTCAATTCAAAGAATAAACAATATTCTAGTAGCCAACTTAAAAACAAAGAAAACAATATTCTTGTACAATTAACATTAAAAAAATTAAAGCAGGTACTTTTCTTCACCTCAAGAGAGGAATCTCTAACTTCAAATATAAAAGTTTAGAAGTTTTTTCTCTACCAAACTTATTTATTACGGTGAATTGTGTAAACAAGACCAACAACAAAGAAAGAAAGTTAATTGATATACATATATTTTTGCAATTTTAGCCCATATTAAGGTTTACAGCTCAACTAAGTTGGATTGAAACTGAAACAAACTTAACTTTTAAACAACTGTATTCTGAATAACAACTAATTTTAGTTGTCTTCGAAACAATGCTCGAAAAACAAAGGTTCTTATCTATGCTATATTTTTTGAAACCATAGTATCCATTACAAAACATTTTAAATATTTTTAGTTTTGGGCTTGCTATTTTTGTTTGAGATTCTATGTTTTATGAACATGGCAATAATATTGGTTGACAAATGGGATTGGTTGGCGTCTGGAATAATAAAGCAAAACGAAAACAATGGTCGAAATAAAAACCAAAATACAACTGATAAAAAGCAGTTGTCGCATGGTGAAAAAAGTTGTAATACATAATAAAAATTTGGCAATTACAACTCAACTATCATTTATTTTTTTGGCGGAATCGGTATACACGTAAACGGTAGTCTGGATACCGGTATTTTCTAACCGAAAAGAATTTCGGTATCGGTAACGATACCGGTATCGAATTTTAGCGGTATTTGAATCGGTATCGGTATCGGTATTTTTTCATTGAGATTGTTGGTTTTGTTAAATCAGTTTTTTCTGTTGTTGTAGAATTTTTAATTTCATTATTTTTTGACATTGTGTTTGCTTTAGAGGTAGTAGGTGTGTTTGTTTCATTAAAAGGTTGGTTTATTTTTGTTGCGAGTTGTTTAAGTTTTGTAATTTGTGTAGATGGTGAGATTTTTTGGTTGTTTTGTGTTTCCTTGCGTTTAGTGGGGGAGTCAGAAGTTACGGCTGCGTATGTGTTTTGGGTGTTTGTTTGAATTTGCTTTCCCTGTATCTACGACGAGCTTCTCCTATACTGCAGTAATTTTTTGATTTTATTTTCAATATCTCCTTCATTTGTATGAAACGGGTACACTTATTATCGGCTGATGAGTGTTCTCCTGAGCAGTTTATGCAGAATATGCGGGTGCAATTTTGTGGTGCGTATGGTGGTAGACTGCATTCGGGACAGGTTGTATTTCCTCTGCATTGGTTTTTGGTGTGTCCGAGTAGCTGACAGTTTTTGCATCTCATCGGGTTTGGGATGTAGTGGTCGACCTTACATTTATACCATGCAACATCTACAGATGTGGGTAAGCGGTAGAGGTCAAAAGTTAAGATCATCTTGCCAGTAGGTGTACGTGAGCGTCCGTCTTCGCTGCGTTTAGTAAATTTATAAACATCGTCTACCCCTTGATCTTTCATCTCTTGTATTATTTCGCTTTCTGTAACGTGTATTAAGCACGGTGACTCCTTTTACAGAGTTGAGTGTTTCATGAAGCTTACATGAGATTGGGCATAGGTTGGCTAGGTGTTTAGCTTTCAAAAACTTGTCAGCAGTGCGTTCATTGCGGGCGAGGACTAGCATACTTCCATCACGGAGGGACGATATTGAGTAATCTCAGTAGTTATGCTTTCTATTCCTTTTTTAATAGCAAAAGGGCTTAGTTTTGATAACTCTTTGTTACTGTCGTTGGAGGTTATTATTACATATTTAGGAGTGTTTTTGTTGTTATTTATTGGAGTTGGCAGATCTGGAAATTAAAGATTTTTTTTTCTTCTTGGAGGGATTTTCTATGAAGTCCTCAAGAATGTGGAACCTGTTGTTAGATAACTTGTCCGGAGGGGCCGAAGCCATGATTAAATTAGTTTATAATTGTCTGTATATGTAAATGAGTTGTAACAAAAAACAGGTGTAGTAAGAAAAGAAAAAACAAATCACTTGTTAATAATAAAAAGTAACGACCGTTATTCTGTGATAGAGTTTTTTGTTTTTTTTTATTATTTTTTAGAGACAAGTGAAAAAGAAAAAACAACCGTACGATTTTAGTGTTAGTCGGAGACTGGTTAATCTAAAAAATTTTTATATATATTAACTTATAACAATACAATAAATTTCACTACACGTTTTTAAGAGACTATTTCCCTTTTGTAATATAGATGCATATGTATATTTTCTCTATTTCACTAATATTATTTAAATGTCAAATGCAATACAGAAAAGACGAACATAAATTAACACCGAGTTTGAAGTTTTATGTTCGCAATAATTGTCAACGAAAAACTGTTGACAATTATTGCCGCAATTGTTGCAAGTACTGGCAATAAGCTGTCTCCACTGGCAATATCAATAATTTGACATTTGCTGCAATATATGTTCGCCATTTCAATATATCAAACATATCGAGCCTTATTTTCGATTTTATCGTAAGCAACAAAAATTAAATTTTTCAGGAGAAGGTTTTTTTAAAATATTCAAATTTGATTTTGTACGTAATTTGTCGCTTGCGATAAAATTGTACAGCCTGTATCTTAAAAGTTATCAACAATTTTGCCATTTTGATAATTCTAAACTATGTGTAGGCCCATAAAATTTAAATTTCAATAAAAAAGTCTATTTCCGATAACATGTCGCTTACGATAAAATCGTAAAAAGGGCTCGATATATTGTGTTGGTGTATATCGATTGCATTTTAATATTGATCTCATAGCATTATTTTGTAATTTTTGCAGCCTCTCTATTTATGTGTTAGTGCAGTATGAATACAGAATTGTTGAACCAAACTCAAAATGCGGTTTAATTATTACGTTATATAAAAAAGTCAAAATATCTTTTAAATACATATTAATTTCTTTCCTTAAACATTTTACAACATCAAACACATTATATATCGCGAAAAGAATTAGTGATCACTGTATCTTTCACTGTATCTATAAACAAATTAATACACCCGATACGCATGTGTTCTCGTCGCTGTCTCATTGACGACTAATGCATTAAACACATTCACCACAGCAGGCTACACGAACACACGACTTCAAATGCCGCTAGCAGCATTTGTCGCCTCGTAGCCAGCTACTTAATTATTTTGGAGACGGCAGCAGCACCATCTGCAGCTGATATTCAAGTACAAATACATAGTTCAGTATTGCCACTTTCATATATTTTGCATTTATAAAAATTAATTTTTCTTTTAAAATGTACTTATTTCACATAAAAGTACAATAATGAATCAATTTATTCTTTACATCAATTATTGGAATCTCTAACTTCAAATATAAAAGTTTAGAAGTTTTTTCTCTACCAAACTTATTTATTACGGTGAATTGTGTAAACAAGACCAACAACAAAGAAAGAAAGTTAATTGATATACATATATTTTTGCAATTTTAGCCCATATTAAGGTTTACAGCTCAACTAAGTTGGATTGAAACTGAAACAAACTTAACTTTTAAACAACTGTTTTTTGGTATTCTGAATAACAACTAATTTTAGTTGTCTTCGAAACAATGCTCGAAAAACAAAGGTTCTTATCTATGCTATATTTTTTGAAACCATAGTATCCATTACAAAACATTTTAAATATTTTTAGTTTTGGGCTTGCTATTTTTGTTTGAGATTCTATGTTTTATGAACATGGCAATAATATTGGTTGACAAATGGGATTGGTTGGCGTCTGGAATAATAAAGCAAAACGAAAACAATGGTCGAAATAAAAACCAAAATACAACTGATAAAAAGCAGTTGTCGCATGGTGAAAAAAGTTGTAATACATAATAAAAATTTGGCAATTACAACTCAACTATCATTTATTTTTTTGGCGGAATCGGTATACACGTAAACGGTAGTCTGGATACCGGTATTTTCTAACCGAAAAGAATTTCGGTATCGGTAACGATACCGGTATCGAATTTTAGCGGTATTTGAATCGGTATCGGTATCGGTATTTTTTCATTGAGATTGTTGGTTTTGTTAAATCGGTTTTTTCTGTTGTTGTAGAATTTTTAATTTCATTATTTTTTGACATTGTGTTTGCTTTAGAGGTAGTAGGTGTGTTTGTTTCATTAAAAGGTTGGTTTATTTTTGTTGCGAGTTGTTTAAGTTTTGTAATTTGTGTAGATTGTGAGATTTTTTGGTTGTTTTGTGTTTCCTTGCGTTTAGTGGGGGAGTCAGAAGTTACGGCTGCGTATGTGTTTTGGGTGTTTGTTTGAATTTGCTTTCCCTGTATCTACGACGAGCTTCTCCTATACTGCAGTAATTTTTTGATTTTATTTTCAATATCTCCTTCATTTGTATGAAACGGGTACACTTATTATCGGCTGATGAGTGTTCTCCTGAGCAGTTTATGCAGAATATGCGGGTGCAATTTTGTGGTGCGTATGGTGGTAGACTGCATTCGGGACAAGTTGTATTTCCTCTGCATCGGTTTTTGGTGTGTCCGAGTAGCTGACAGTTTTTGCATCTCATCGGGTTTGGGATGTAGTGGTCGACCTTACATTTATACCATGCAACATCTACAGATGTGGGTAAGCGGTAGAGGTCAAAAGTTAAGGTCATCTTGCCAGTAGGTGTACGTGAGCGTCCGTCTTCGCTGCGTTTAGTAAATTTATAAACATCGTCTACCCCTTGATCTTTCATCTCTTGTATTATTTCGCTTTCTGTAACGTGTATTAAGCACGGTGACTCCTTTTACAGAGTTGAGTGTTTCATGAAGCTTACATGAGATTGGACATAGGTTGGCTAGGTGTTTAGCTTTCAAAAACTTGTCAGCAGTGCGTTCATTGCGGGCGAGGACTAGCATACTTCCATCACGGAGGGACGATATTGAGTTAATCTCAGTAGTTATGCTCTCTATTCCTTTTTTAATAGCAAAAGGGCTTAGTTTTGATAACTCTTTGTTACTGTCGTTGGAGGTTATTATTACATATTTAGGAGTGTGTTTGTTGTTATTTATTGGAGTACGCAGATCTGGAAATTAAAGAATTTTTTTTCTTCTTGGAGGGATTTTCTATGAAGTCCCCAAGAATGTGGAACCTGTTGTTAGATAACTTGTCCGGAGGGCCCGAAGCTATGATTAAATTAGTTTATAATTGTCTGCATATGTAAATGAGTTGTAACAAAAAACAGGTGTAGTAAGAAAAGAAAAAACAAATCACTTGTTAATAATAAAAAGTAACGACCGTTATTCTGTGATAGAGTTTTTTGTTTTTTTTT
This sequence comes from Tachina lurida, assembly GCA_944452675.1. Lineage (NCBI taxonomy): Eukaryota > Metazoa > Arthropoda > Insecta > Diptera > Tachinidae > Tachina > Tachina lurida. Next base: position 60,528,313 of record OX101756.1, read on the forward strand.
ATTATTTTTTAGAGACAAGTGAAAAAGAAAAAACAACCGCACGATTTTAGTGTTAGTCGGAGACTGGTTAATCCAAAAAATTTTTATATATATTAACTTATAACAATACAATAAATTTCACTACACGTTTTTAAGAGACTATTTCCCTTTTTTAATATAGATGCATATGTATATTTTCTCTATTTCACTAATATTATTTAAATGTCAAATGCAATACAGAAAAGACGAACATAAATTAACACCGAGTTTGAAGTTTTATGTTCGCAATAATTGTCAACGAAAAACTGTTGACAATTATTGCCGCAATTGTTGCAAGTACTGGCAATAAGCTGTCTCCACTGGCAATATCATTAATTTGACATTTGCTGCAATATATGTTCGCCATTTCAATATATCAAACATATCGAGCCTTATTTTCGATTTTATCGTAAGCAACAAAAATTAAATTTTTCAGGAGAAGGTTTTTTTAAAATATTCAAATTTGATTTTGTACGTAATTTGTCGCTTGCGATAAAATTGTACAGCCTGTATCTTAAAAGTTATCAACAATTTTGCCATTTTGATAATTCTAAACTATGTGTAGGCCCATAAAATTTAAATTTCAATAAAAAAGTCTATTTCCGATAACATGTCGCTTACGATAAAATCGTAAAAAGGGCTCGATATATTGTGTTGGTGTATATCGATTGCATTTTAATATTGATCTCATAGCATTATTTTGTAATTTTTGCAGCCTCTCTATTTATGTGTTAGTGCAGTATGAATACAGAATCGTTGAACCAAACTCAAAATGCGGTTTAATTATTACGTTATATAAAAAAGTCAAAATATCTTTTAAATACATATTAATTTCTTTCCTTAAACATTTTACAACATCAAACACATTATATATCGCGAAAAGAATTAGTGATCACTGTATCTTTCACTGTATCTATAAACAAATTAATACACCCGATACGCATGTGTTCTCGTCGCTGTCTCATTGACGACTAATGCATTAAACACATTCACCACAGCAGGCTACACGAACACACGACTTCAAATGCCGCTAGCAGCATTTGTCGCCTCGTAGCCAGCTACTTAATTATTTTGGAGACGGCAGCAGCACCATCTGCAGCTGATATTCAAGTACAAATACATAGTTCAGTATTGCCACTTTCATATATTTTGCATTTATAAAAATTAATTTTTCTTTTAAAATGTACTTATTTCACATAAAAGTACAATAATGAATCAATTTATTCTTTACATCAATTATTGGATATTGTTTCTAGTAAATAGTATGAAATAATTGTACGATATCATTCATTCACCATTTTGTATTATACTGGTAACACTGCATTTGCTCATTGTAGCCAGAGAAATAGAAATTAGTTTGAAGTTGGCGACAGATACAACGGTGGTCGTGCAGTCGTGTAGCCTGCTGTCGTTAAAATAATTGTTTCTGTTAATTCTTTTGATTCTTTTTATTTGGTATCAAAATAAAAAGAATCTCTAGTTGAATTAAAATTTAAGCAAAACGCTTAATTCGTTTTTGTTTAACTTTTTTATTCATATTTTTGCCAAGTCTCAAGTAACACTTAAATTCTTTCCCACAATTTAATTAAAATAAAATAAATTTATTTCTCACACATTTGTCAAACCAGGTATGAGAACCATCATGTCAGCATAATTGACGAAATAAATAAAACATTTTATTTTCCACGTGTGTTTCAAATTACCAGCCAGACAGTAGTGAAATTGAATATTTGTTTTGCTTAGCTTACGATGGGAATGAATTTGGCAATATAATAATGAACAGTTTCTGGCCGTTTTAAATTATGTTTGTACTCTTGTTGATTTTTTTTTTTTATTATTTTATTTTTCTGTTATTGTATTAGTTTTAAGTTAATTTTTACATTTTGTATAAATATTAAAATCATTGAATAAAATTTATGATTGCTACTTAAATCGTCATACACTTCACTTCTTTGAGTCAATTCGATTATCCGGGTGTACTACCTGAATAACTAATTGATTCCTCCACAACTTGAGTTATCCTTGTGTATCACTTGGGTAAAGAACATCAACATTCTTTAAATTGCTTATCCTTGTGTACCACTTGGATAAGCCCCACCACTTATATCTCAGTTAAGCCAGGCAAACGTGTCTGGTATTAACATTTTTGGCGACCGTGACAGGACACGCAATCCTCGAAGTAACTAATAGTGCCATCACTTCCCTGCTTTCTACAACAACTAATCCACCATGGATACAACTTCAACAAAACTGCTCCGCCAACTAAAGGAAACGGGAGAACATATTGCAACCATTATTCGAAATTTCACCAAGGATTCAGCCAGCCGGAAGGACATAGACACATCTGATGAATACTTCACATCCGACTACTATATTCGAATTGAGGCCATGGCGACGAAATATATAGCTATAATGGAACGTGAACTCGATAATCAAGGTAAAGAATCCGGGAAAAAAGAACTTCCTAATCCCAAACCTGCAAATACAGGTCAAACGCAAGCCGGGGCAACTGGGGGACATGATCCCAATCCCAAATCGGCAAATACAGATCAAACGCAAGCCGGGGCAACTGGGGGACATGATCCCCATCCCACATCGGCAAACACAGGTCAATCGCAAGCCGGCGCAACTGGGGGACACGATGGATTAATCAGCCGGTCACTTGGAAAAATGGCGGCGCTTACTCGACAGCTAGAAGGCCTTCAGTTGCAACCAGGTCAAGATCAATCTTACTACGATGTAAAAAAGGCCACTATCTCTCAGCTGTGGCTTCAATTAGAAAGGCTTAATGATGAATTACTGGACAAATATCCCGACCCAGACATTGCTGGTTACGATACAAGCAGATATGTTCGCCTCGAACAAGCTGCACAATCAGCAATCATACAGCTCACCACGGCCAATAGAAGCCTCCACCACTCAACCACAGAAACTACGGCCAGACCATCAACCTTACCTTTGCCTACGATCACCATTACAAAATTTGAAGGTGACTACATGAAATGGACATCATTCTCCGATTTATTTACAAGAATCGTACATGAGCAACAGATGTCTGATGCTCATAAAATGTGGTATTTAAAAACCAACGTCATTGGTGAAGCAGCGAACCTCATTAATCATCTTGCGGTTACTGCAGACAATTATCAGGTGGCGTGGCAATTGCTGCAAGATCGATACAACAATAAAAGGGTAATGGTAGCAACAGCAGTTCAGAGACTACTTGACCAACCATCTGGGGCATCCACATTAGGTGCTATTAAGCGATTGCACGATACAACAAAGGAATGTTTGGCAGCTCTCTCCAACATGGGGCTTCAAATATTATCGTGGGATCCAATCCTTATCCACATCCTGGTTAAAAAGTTAGATAAAACAGTGCATGCTCAATATGAGCAATCAATTTCTCACCCAAAGGAACTACAAACAATCAACCAATATCTGACATTCCTTGAGAACTATTTTCACACCCTGGAAGCAATGGGCCACAAGGAAAAACCTTCGTTTTCCGCTAACAAAATATGCGTGCTTACAGCACAACCTCGACACGAAAACCGGTTGTGCATAGTTTGCAAGCGAGATTCTCACCCATTGTATCGATGTAAGAAATTCATCGATATAAGCTCAACAAACAGACTAAATATGATACAGAAACACAAATTATGTGTCAATTGCCTTAGTAGTACCCATAGTACCAAACAATGTACAATTTCAGGCCGCTGCCAGAAATGTGGAAAAAAGCACCATACCTTGGTACATCTGGAACCAACCCCACAAGGTTATTCGTCATCAAGAAAAATTACTCCTCCTAAGAAAGAAATTGACTCAGACAGAAAGGCAGCTACACTTAACAACCCCTCCACAACAAAGGTGACATCTCTCGTTAGCACACCACAGGACGAAGCTGAAAGCATGACAACAAGTTCCGTCGGCAGAAGACCATATGTCCTACTAGGAACAGCGTTGGTAAAGGTCAAGGCAAATGGACTAGAAACTGAATGTAAGGCAATTCTCGACTCGGGCTCACAAGTCAACCTCATTACAGAGAGATTAGTCACAACTCTAGGGCTCCCAGCAAGAACCACCTCAATTTCAATCAATGGAATTGGGAAAACCCGCACCAAGGTTCAACACCGTGTCAACATATCACTTCAATCAAGACTCAACAACTTTTCAACACGTCTTGAGGCATTTGTGTTGCCACAAATCATCTCTCCTCAACCTGCTCAACAACTTACCATCGATAAGTGGGCGATTCCCAACAATGTCACACTGGCGGAGCCAACTTTTAACCGACCAGAAAAAATTGACATTTTGTTAGGCGCAGAATATTACCATCAAATCCTTGCCATAGGACAAATTAAACTCGGTGATGACCTCCCAATATTACAAAATACCACCTTTGGCTGGATAGTATCTGGAAAGGTATCTGGAGAACAACTCTCATCAGCAATATGTGGTACTTTAACTGAAGAGGATAAAATGAATACGGCTATTGAACGATTTTTGAAACTGGAAGAGATCGAGAGCACTGAACATCAATTATCTCCCTATGACGCCCAATGTGAAGCACATTTCAATCAACACACTATTCGTAACAAAGAAGGACGGTTCGTAGTACGACTTCCGTTCTGTACTGAAACATCTTCTTTAGGCGCCTCACATAATATTGCCTGTTGGCAACCCTTAAATTAAGTTCATCATAATTATTCAACGCATTAAAATTAAATTCATAAACATCCAAACACATGTGTATGTATGTAAATGCATTTGCAATTATTTGTTTATAAAAAAACATAAACAATAAGTGCAATGCATTAATGGTTAGTGACCGAAGAATCATATTGCAGTCACAGCATAACATACACCCATGCATACACATGTGTAGTCATATTACCAATAAGTTTTTTTGTTTATTCAACACCAGTCAATGACCAAAATAAAGAACATAAGTTCAATGTCTTCAGTGGTCAGCGACTTTACAAATTCAGCATTTTTAGTTATTTTCTTTTTACCTTGCGTTAATAAGTGACCTAATTATTTAGCGTATAAGTTTAGTTAGCTATAATATTTTGTATAAATATAGAAGAAAAATAAAGACATAGAGTAGTAGACAAATTGACTTGTTTTACGGCACCTTTCTTTGTTACATGGTCCCAAGTACCTTGTGACACCAAACAAATTCTTGGTTTATGTACCTAGAATTTAACAGCAACCATAACATTGGTGACTCCAAACAGCTCTGAACTTCAAGTTCCCCCCACCAGTGGTAAGGATCTTTTAAGCACTCATTGCTGAATACAACACGCTACCTGAGCGATCAAGCACCTTAACATTGGTGACCCCAAACAGCTCTGAACTTCAAGTTCCCCCCACCAGCGGTAAGGATCTTGTAAGCACTCATTGCTAAATTCAACACGCTACCTGAGGGATTAAGCACCATAACATTGGTGACCCCAAACAGCTCTGAACTTCAAGTTCCCCCCACCAGCGGTAAGGATCTTGTAAGCACTCATTGCTAAATTCAACACGCTACCTGAGCGATTAAGCACCATAACATTGGTGACCCCAAACAGCTCTGAACTTCAAGTTCCCCCCACCAGCGGTAAGGATCTTGTAAGCACTCATTGCTAAATTCAACACGCTACCTGAGCGATCAAGCACCATAACATTGGTGATACAAAACGTTTTTATAACAAATAATCTGGGTAAAAATGGCTACAACTAAAGCACAAGGAGTTACACCGATGCCTGACGATCCTAATAGTACTCCTGGCATCATCCGCAAATTAAATATGCGTTTAGCAGCTCTGAAACGGCTGTTAAATTCATTGACATTTATAGAGGATAAACCAAAACAGTTTTTTGACCTGAACATAAGTAACATAAAGACATTATGGGAAAAAATAGAAATTCTATATGATGAAGTTCATGAGCAGTTTACAATTCCAGCTGCGCATGGACTTGATCAGAATGAATATGAAGCGTTATATGATTTGATGCAGCAAACTCTAGTTAATCTTTTCGTGCAGGCAGACAACCTTCAACCGAATGGTATGCACACTCAAACAGCAGCACCAGAATTAATGACAAACAGTTGTAAAGTCAAGTCGTTACAACTGCCAAATTTAACTATACCTCAATTTAGTGGAGATTACCTGAAATGGTGTCAATTCCATGACTTAGGGTACGTTCGTAAATGCTGCAAATTTATGCATCAATGTGGCAGTTCTGCCAGGTTTTACTGCGTATGCGTGATTATCTGCTGCACATGCTTTGCAACTGCTCAACATCTGTGCTCAGTTGACATTTTTGAACAAACTGCAAAAAATTTTAAAATTGGCAAGTAATTTTATTTAAGAAAATATTGACAATTTTCTTTTAAATTATAGTAAGCAAAAAATTTAAAAGAAAATCAAAGCGACAATTTCTTATGAGAACAGCATTGGCCTTAAAAAGAATACAACTAAAATAAAAAAACTCCTTTGAAATAAGAAAAAACTACCAAGATTATGTGTTTCAAAGTTATTTTCGAGTTTATCAATCTCATTTTTTGGTAAGATTCGAAATATGTAATTTAAACATCAAAATACATAGATATATTCAACTTATTGTTCCACTGCAACTTTTTGCATCTTAAAATAATTTACTGCGCCATTTGCACAGATTTGCGGCAGGTATGCCGATTAAATGCATTAAAAAACGTTTGACTCTGAATAGTGCTGTCAAGTTATGCATTTTTGAACGTAAGATGTTCGTGATGCTGCAGACGTGCACTAGAAATGCTTTTACGAACGTAGCCTTATTTTCTGAAATGGTAGACAAGCAACCAATACCAGCTATTCAGAAAATGTGGTATTTGAAAAGTAACTTATCCGGCGAAGCTGAACGTCTAATAAGTCAGTTGTCATTATCAGAAACAAATTATGCCACTGCCTGGCAAACACTCAAGGACCGCTACTACAATAAAAGAGTTCTTGTGGCAAACCTGGTAGAGAAATTAATTGATCAGCCTGCAGCTACGTCATCTGCTTCAGCGATTAAAACTCTTCATGACACCACCAAGGAGTGTATGTTGGCTTTAAACAATTTAGGAATTGCAACAGCCTCATGGGATGCAATTCTTATTCAGCTTCTGATGAGAAAACTTGATAGAAGCACACATGTAAGGTACATGCAATCGTTAACCAATCCAAGGAACGTGCCAGTTCTAGCTGAGTTTTTATCATTCTTGGAATTTGAGTTTCAATCAATGGAATCAATCCGCCAAAGGGATAAGTCATCACCTAAAGTTGTGTCATCATCTGCAACCACTGCCAATGAACACTATGTTTCCTGTAAATTATGCAAGGCCGGCGACCACGGACTCTTCCATTGCCAGAAATTTCTACAACTATCAGAAGCAAAGCGGCTAAGCTGGGTACAACAACAAAGACTGTGTGTAAACTGTTTCAGAGCTGATCACAGTTCGAAAACCTGCACATCAAGACCTTGCAAAAAATGTAACAAAAAACATAATACATTATTGCATTTAGGTTCAAATTCCAAGCCACACAATTCATCAAAACATGGTAATCAAGTCAAAACCGCTGATCAGCACTCAAATGATATACGGAAAACAGATGTTGCACCTAACACTACTAATGTGACTGTTACATCAGCTGCCACAAACAACCCGCCGTTGCGCCAGGGTTATGTACTACTTGCAACAGCAAGAGTAAGGTTAACAGCGGCCAACGGAAATTCGGGAGAATTTAGAGCAATATTGGATTCCGGGTCTCAGGTGAATCTAGTATCCGAGCGTGTCGTAAAAAGATTGTCTTTATCTTCAGCTGAAGCCCTTTTATGCATTTATGGTATTGGAAACGCACGAAGAAGGGCCACAAAGCGCATAAATGTTAAATTGCAAGCCAGAAATAATAATTTTGTAACCAACTTAGACGCTTTTGTTCTCCCTACAATCATCCCTCCACAACCAAATCAACAAATTGACATTTCAAATTGGCAAATCCCAAATGTAGATTTAGCTGACCCATATTTCGACCAACCAGGAAAGGTGGACATTCTGCTAGGCGCCGAATACTACTTCAGTCTTATGCAAAACGGGAAAATAGAGTTGGCCGATAATCTTCCAATATTGTTGAACACAAAACTTGGATGGATCGCCAGTGGCAGAGTATCGGAAAACAGCACAACTGAAGCGATATGCGCAGTTTTAAGTGAAGAGGATGTGTCAACTGGCGAACTAATTGAAAAATTCTGGAAGGTTGAAGATGTTCCTACAGAAAGCAATTATACAGCCGCTGAACAAGCATGTGAAACTCACTTTATTCAAACCACAACCAGAAATCCCAATGGAAGATTTGTTGTTCGTTTACCTTTATCTGAAGACGCGGCAGCACTTGGCGAATCAGAACCAACAGCATATTCCAGATTCCGTGCTTTGGAACGACGATTCAGACGAGATGAAACGCTCGAAACACAATACAAGGACTTTATGAAGTCATATGAAGATCTTGGTCACATGACTCAAATCGACCCAAAAACTCTCTGCGGCCCACGTTACTACATTCCACATCATTGCGTTCTGCGTCCAGAAAGTAGCACAACTAAGCTCAGAGTCGTTTTTGGTGCATCGGCAAAAACATCTACAGATCGTTCATTAAACGACATTTTACTTACAGGTCCAACCGTGCAGGGGGACCTCTTCGGAATGCTTCTACGTTTCCGTTTACCCAGATTTGTCTTTACCACAGACATTGAAAAAATGTACCGTCAGATCCTCGTAGACGAACGAGACAGGAACCTTCAACTAATTCTGTGGAGAGAGAATCCTGGCCAGCCTCTACGCCATTTTCAACTAAACACCGTTACATATGCCACATCAGCCCCGTACCTGGCCACGAAATGTTTACAAAGGCTAGCGGCCACTCGTATGGACAAATATCCGCTGGGTGCAACGATCTTGGGCCAGGACTTCTACGTTGATGACGGAATAAGCGGTTCTAATAGTTTAGCAACAGCTAAGGAAATGCAATCCCAACTAACAGACTTGCTCAAGGAAGCTGGTTTCAAGTTACGTAAATGGTGTGCAAACCATCGTCATCTACTCCAAGATATACCACAAGAAGATCAAGAAGTCAACCTTGATTTCGAAAATGCATCAATCAAGGCACTAGGACTAATATGGAGCCCATCTTCGGATAAATTTTGCCCAAAGGCAAATCTTCAGCCAACCTCAAGTATAACAAAACGATCTGTCATATCAGATGTGGCACGAATCTACGATCCTTTGGGTATTGCAGGCCCAGTCGTGGTTTTAGCCAAAATATTCATTCAACAACTGTGGGAAGGTAAAAGATCTTGGGATGAGGAACTCCCTAAAGATCTCACAACGAAATGGCTTGATTTCCGTAAGTCACTAAACACATTAGACAACACTCCTATACCACGACATGTTTTCAATGGTCAAATAGCCTCGCACGTCCAATTGCACGTATTTGTAGACGCATCAGAAAGGGCTTATGGAGCAGCAGTCTACGTTCGATCCAAGCTCAAAAATGGAGGAATAATAGTCCGACTGTTGTGCTCCAAGTCCAGAATTGCGCCTCTCCAAAGGTTATCCCTACCAAGGCTGGAACTTTGCGCAGCACTTCTAGGAGCAGAACTAGCCAACAAAGTAAAAAGGGAGTTACGGTACGACGACAAACAGCTTTTCTTTTGGTCTGACTCAGAAATTGTCTTATATTGGATAAATTCAGCGTCTTCATCACTCAAGACTTTTGTGGCTAACCGAATCAGCAAGATACAAGACATAACCATCAATTGTCAATGGCGACACGTCAAATCAAAGGAAAACCCAGCTGACTTCATTTCGAGAGGCGTAACTCCAGAAAAACTACCAAGCTTGAACTTGTGGTTCTATGGCCCTCCATTCTTGCATGGCCAAGAATGTATCTGGCCGGGACCATTTAAAAAGAACGCTCAGAATGCTATCAATTTGGAGTTTAAGATGAAGACTCAAATCGTGACTACTGCAGCATCATCCAACGTCGAAGACTGGGTTTACAGCATCAACCACAGAAATTCATTTATCTTCCTTCAACACACTGTAGCCTATGTACTAAGATTCGCTCAGATAATCAGAAAAACCTCAACCCAAACTGGAAGTCGCATCACTGCCATTGAACTGGAGAATGCTTTTCACATCATAGTGCGAGCAATGCAACAATCTGATTTCCCAGACGAATTGAAAACACTTCAACGGTCTCAGATAGTCGAAGGAGCAAGTCCGCTTAAAAGTTTGTGCCCTTTCTTAGACTCAGCAGGACTAATAAGAGTAGGTGGGCGTTTAGAAGCATCAGAACTGTCATACGACGCCAAACATCCGCTCGTGTTACCATATAACGATCCTATTGCAAGGCTGATCCTGGTAAACCTACATAATGAAAATCATCATTGTGGACCACAGCAATTACTAGCTACAGCACGACAAAGGTTTTGGATTCTGAAAGGGAAAACAATGACAAGATCTGTGGTCCATCAGTGTATACGTTGCACAAGAGCTAAGCCACGAATGTTCAATCAAATAATGGGCAATTTACCAAGTTGCAGAATAAGCCCAGGTCGACCATTCATCACCACTGGGGTAGATTACTGTGGCCCTTTCTGGGTACATTATAAGCTCAGAGGAAAGCGCCCTCATAAGGTGTATATTGCAGTATTCTGTTGCTTTGCCACCAAGGCGACACACTTGGAGGTAGTTACTGATTTGACCACTGATGCATCATAGGGGCATTGAAAAGATGCATTTCTCGCCGTGGACGCTGCCAAACGATGTACTCCGACAATGCAACAAATTTTGTTGGAACTAAAAACAAACTTGAAGAGCTTAAGACAGCTATATTCAGTTCCAGTTCCCAAGAAAAAATAGAAAATGCCTGCTCAAAGGAAGGAATAGAATTTAAGTTCATCCCGCCCAGAGCTCCCCATTTTGGAGGTCTATGGGAGGCTGCCGTGAAATCAGCCAAACACTTACTTCTTCGAACGACCGCCGAGGCTTCTCTGACCCATGAGGAGTTGGAAACGGTTGTAATAGAAGTGGAAGCCATTCTGAACTCAAGACCGCTAACACCAATGTCATCAGATCCGAATGATCTAACGGCCCTAACACCAGGCCATTTTTTAATAGGAGAACCGTTAACCGCTCAATTCGACAGACAGGCAAAAGAGCCAACGTCATCACTCGCGAAAAGATGGGAATTAGTGTCTCACTTGAAACATGCCTTTTGGAATCGATGGTCAAAAGAATACCTTTCAGAATTACAACAACGACATAAGTGGAGAACAGCTTCATCAAACGTTCAAGAAGGTCAACTTGTAATCATCAAAGAAGACAATGTGCCAGTCATGAAATGGCCCCTTGGTCGAATAGTAAATATCTGCAAGGGTCATGATGGCTTCGTACGAGTAGTCAAGGTCAAAACGTCATCAGGTATTAAGTCACTTGCTATTCATCGCTTGGCCCCCTTAATAAATGAGGAAATGAATGAGGAAACAAATGAGAAACCTGCAAACAAAACCTTAAAGAGGTCACCCGAACCAGACTCGTCTCCCACCAAGCGACCTAAATCTGTTGGCTGCAGCTTACTATACACAACCTTGCTCACCCTTCTCTTACTCGCTGCTGTTCTCGGCAAACCAATAAATTCTGAGGTATTCAGCAAGGATCCCGGCCTGTATTTTGAAGGGATAGGCACAGCAAGAACAATCACAGCAGAATGGAAAATAATGGTGTATTACGATCTTGTTCCATTCCGATCAGAAGTTAAAGCATTTTCAACCGCATTGGAGACGTTTTCCAATCTTTGAAAATTTTCTCCACAAGCAAACATGTGTCACGATTTCATAAGCAACCTAAAACAGCTTCAGGCCGATCTGATACAAGATGAGAACGTGATCATGTCTGGTCGTTCGCGTAGAGGTGCCCTCAACATCATCGGGAACGTAGCAAGAAGCCTCTTTGGTGTTCTCGACTCTGATTATGCCACCGAAATGGAACACACGATACGCCAAGCAGAAACGGGCAGAGAGCATCTTTACTCATTACTACGAAATCAAACATCCATAATTGATTCTACTCTTAATATTATCAAAGAAACAGAACTTTCGTTGCAGTCAAGGTTAAATGAAACACAAAATGAAATAACAAGGCTACAAAATCGAGTAACGGACGACCAGCATCAATTAAAGATCGCATATTTAACAACATTTCTATCTAGTGAGCTGATTTTAACAGCAACGCGACTCCGCCGAATTGAAGCTGAAATAATAAACGTCTTAACGGACTCCCATCATGGTAGAATTAGTCCTTCTCTTTTATCACCAAATCAGCTTCAGAGAGAACTAAACGTGATCAAGGCACATTTACCAGTGTCGCGAGTCCTACCCGTCAAAGAAGACGACTTGATTCAACCTTACAAACTTATGCGAACTAAGGCAGGAGTCACAGAAAACAAGGTCATCTTTGAAGTCAAATTACCATTGATCGACCAACAACCTTTTGAACTCTTAAAGATATTTGGAGTTCCCTCAAACAGGAACGGCACACTTTTTGTCATAGTACCGGAGAAACCGTATCTGGCAATTAATTCACTCAGAGATGAATACATTCCACTGTCGAATGATGATATAACAAATTCATTCCGGCTCAACGATGTCTTTATCTTCGACAACAAACAATCAACCTTCGGAAAAGGATCAATGGCTTCGTCCTGCGAAATTAATTTTTTTAATCAAAAACCTGCTAGAAATTGCAAGCTAGTTACATCAAGAGAACAAGGCGTTTGGATACAACTACACAACAAAAACAAATGGATTTATTCCACAATAAATAGCACTGAAGTTAATGCTGTTTGTGGAACTGAAATAATGCAATTCACATTGCACGGTTCTGGTATACTTCAGATTGAACCAACCTGTATTCTAAAGACAGCTGATGTCACCATTCGGGGACACTATGACGTATCCAGTAACATCCAAACATCGTACTTCCGTTTCAAAAATATTAATGCTCTGACAAACATAAGTGAGCCTATAACAATATTCAACAGCACGCGGCAGGTTCTACAAACTCATACTGATCAACTAAATGAGCTACAAGCCCAACTTCAGGAGGCCGACATGTCACAACTGCATAAACTCATCAACAACAAAAATCGGCACCATCAAGCAATAAGCTACTTTACGCTCAGCTTAGTTTTCGCCTTAGTTGTCCTTTATCTGGTCTGGAAAAACCGATCATCTTGTAGAAGGAAGGACCAACCCGAAGCGATACCTACTCCAACTCCTCGACAAAGCTCACCATCCAAATACGTTATCGAACTACAAGATACCTGAAGTGCAGCGGCAGTATTTGAACATTACATGGTTCAACGGGGGGAGAATGTTGGCAACCCTTAAATTAAGTTCATCATAATTATTCAACTCATTAAAATTAAATTCATAAACATCCAAACACATGTGTATGTATGTAAATGCATTTGTAATTATTTGTTTATAAAAAAAACATAAACAATAAGTGCAATGCATTAATGGTTAGTGACCGAAGAATCATATTGCAGTCACAGCATAACATACACCCATGCATACACATGTGTAGTCATATTACCAATAAGTTTTTTTTGTTTATTCAACACCAGTCAATGACCAAAATAAAGAACATAAGTTCAATGTCTTCAGTGGTCAGCGACTTTACAAATTCAGCATTTTTAGTTATTTTCTTTTTACCTTGCATTAATAAGTGACCTAATTATTTAGCGTATAAGTTTAGTTAGCTATAATATTTTGTATAAATATAGAAGAAAAATAAAGACATAGAGTAGTAGACAAATTGACTTGTTTTACGGCACCTTTCTTTGTTACATGGTCCCAAGTACCTTGTGACACCAAACAGCTCTGAACTTCAAGTTCCCCCCACCAGCGGTAAGGATCTTGTAAGCACTCATTGCTAAATTCAACACGCTACCTGAGCGATTAAGCACCTTAACCTGCTCAACAACTTACCATCGATAAGTGGGCGATTCCCAACAATGTCACACTGGCGGACCCAACTTTTAACCGACCAGAAAAAATTGACATTTTGTTAGGCGCAGAATATTACCATCAAATCCTTGCCATAGGACAAATTAAACTCGGTGATGACCTCCCAATATTACAAAATACCACCTTTGGCTGGATAGTATCTGGAAAGGTATCTAAATACTTTATTCCTCACCACTGCATTTTACGACCTGATAGTAGCACCACTAAACTTCGGGTGGTATTTGATGCGTCAGCAAAAACCTCGTCAGGAAAATCTTTGAATGACATTTTGCACATCGGGCCACCACTACAAAATGAGCTGTTTACGGTGCTTCTGCGATTTCGGATTCCACGTTTCGTGTTCACAACAGACATAGAAAAAATGTACCGACAAATATTGGTCCATCCAAAAGACCAACAGTACCAGATAATTCTATGGAGAAGTAATGTTTCTGAACCCATCAGTTACTTCAAGTTGAATACAGTGACATATGGAACCTGACCTGCACCATACTTGGCAATCAAATGTGTAGTGTACCCCTATGGTCACCCCTAATATCACAATTTAGTATGTGCACTTTCCCATAGGAATGTCACTCAATTTTAACTCAAAACAATAATAATAATAAATAATACTTGTTACAACAAATAACTATCCGTTTTGTAAAGCAACAATTATTAAATATTATTGTATTGTTATTAGTTTTAAGGATGCCGTTAGTTAAGTATAAAAGAAAGAAATTTTTGGAATAAAGATCAATTTTAGCTTAGCCTTTAAATCGGCTATTTTATTTAAAAGCATTCAGAGCATACACCTGCTCAGGCATAAAAATCTGCCTAAGTTTTAATAGAGCCTGTGGCGTTCATTAGCGCCGGCATATCCGGGTAGGCAGACTATATATAAATATTACATGGCGATCCTGCCAAATAATAACAAAGATGTCCCTGTAGAAGAATACAAACCTGCAGGCAAGGACCAACAAGCTCCCTCATATACGGCCACACCGTTGAAGGCAGGCCCAAAGCCACTGACGATAGAGGAATACCGCAGAAGGCAAATACAAAAAAAAGAAGAGGCACTTACTGCGATTCCCTATATTCAAAGGCCACGGCACCGAAGAGGTGGTAAAATTGTCCGCTTGCGGAAGAAGCTGGCCGCACTCAGAACTGTTGTGGAGGCCGATCCACCACCATCTTGGCAACGTGCGTCAGAAATTTGGCGACAGATTATTGCACTGGAGGAGCAGATGGCGGAACACCGCAAACCAAAATAATAAAACCATGTTATTTTTCATTTTTATATTTAATTTCATTTTTATTTTTTTTATAAATAAACACACAACTTAATTACACATTTGAAGAAAACTATAAATTACTAATTTAATAAAATATAACGCGAAGAAGCATTAATAAGAACACAAATGTCAATCACAGATGTTGAGAAATAAGTGCTACCAAATCGGAAGAATTGGTAGTGTTGTAAAGTTTACCCAAAAAAAAAAAAAGTTCAGTGTTACCTATTTGATTCACATATTTTGGCATAATATATGTTATAACATAAGTTATGATTTGAAATCGCACAACTGCTTAACTTTTAATAGACATAAACTAATATAATTTTAGATGGAAGAATTAAAACAATATTATATTGAATTAGAAAAATTAGAAAAGAACATAAAAAAGAGCAAAGACAGAATTTACTCCTCTAACTATAAAATTGAAAAATTATCGCGCTTAATTGAAATTAAATTAGAAATTGACAATATTTGTAGTCGTTTGCAGGAAGAAGGGACCAAATCGTTTATAATCAAATTTAATGAATTATACACAATAGTGTTGAACTTAGTGAAAAATATAAGTACTAAAGAAAGTACAGATTTAACAGATAATTCGGACGCAAGTGTTGCAAGGGAAATTATTAATATGGCACAATTCGATATTGGAGTTGTGGGCAAAAACCTTAACGTTTTTAAAGGTTCATATGAGGTGTTAGAAGACTTTATAGTGCAAACAGAGTTATTGCATGATATTTTAAGAACAGAAGACCGAGAGATATTCATAAAGTATGTCTATAACTTTAAATTAGCTGCAAATGTCAGGAGTGTTTTGGGACGTTCCAACATACCTACTACGTTTAATGAATTGAAGAAGCTGTTGGTTGATGCGTACCCGAACCCAAGAACTCTGCAACAAGTCTTAAGTGAATTAGGATCAATAAGGCAAGGAAATTTGAGTATATCAGCCTTTAGAGAGAAAGTTGCATTGTTGTCAGAACAATTGAGCAATTTTGAACTTAAGGCAATAGCAAATCCATCGCAGGAAACAAAAAACGCAATATCTAAAATGAGTGAAAATATGGCCTTAAATGTGTTTATAAAAGGTGTTAATGTGGAATATAAAAATATATTGGTAGCAAGTAGTCCAAAAACTCTCAGTGAAGCTGTAGAGAAATGTATTACAGTGGAAAGAAATATGCAAACAAATGATAATAGTATTTTTAGAATTAATAGGCGTGATAATGAACGTATGTACAATTCGCAAAGAGTGTATGGGGATTATACAGGGTACAGAGGTCAGGGATACCCAAACCAAAATAGTAACAGAAATAGCAACAATTATAATAATGGATTGTATAATAATAATGCTAATTACAATCGCAATAGATATGGCGACAGCAATAGTAACAATAGCAATAATAGGTACAGAAATAGTGGTAATAATGCGAATAGAAACTTTGCAACAAGAAGTAATGATAATAATATGAATTCCTCATATAGAAATAATAATAACAGGAACAATTCGTCGTATAGACCCAGTAATGGCAGACATAACCAGGGAAACTAATAGCGCCGGATAGCAAAGATTGTTATCCAGGAGGGCAAAAATGTTTCAAAATTTCAAATAACACTGATAATTCGATAACAATAACTTGCAGTACCATAAATAAAGAGCTTAAGTTTTTGGTAGACACTGGAGCAGATATTTCTATTTGCAAGCGAGGTAATATAGAAAACATAAATGAACGTAACATATCATCACTAAGTGGTATTACTTTAGATACGATTGAAAGTCTTGGCACCGCATATCTAACTTTAGAATTCGATAATAAGCCGATAACACACAAATTTCACATAGTTGAAGATAATTTTCCAATCAATACTAATGGAATCATTGGTAGAGACTTTTTAGAAAGATATAAATGCAAAATTGATTTTGAAACATACACGTTAACCTTCAATATAGCTGATGAAGAAGTTATTTTACCGATTACCCCAAAACGCGTTTATAAAACTGAAATATGTATACCAGCACGCTCAGAACTGATAACACCAGTCAACATATGTATAAGTCAGGAAAGCATTGTTTTGAACAAAGAATTATGTCCGGGAATTTTTGTAGGGAATAGCATTATACCAACAATAGGACTACAACACATAAAATTATTGAATACAACTGACAAAGACGTAGTTTTGAAAAATTTGAAGTTAGAAACGAAGCCATTATCAAATTACAATATATATAATTGCGGCAACAATATCAATACAAGTAAAGGCAGAGTACAGAAAGTTTTAGAAGATTTAAATATCGAATCTATAGATCCATTAGCTAGGCAGTCCTTAAAAAACATAGTTACAGAATATAATGATGTATTCCACCTTGATGGTGACAAATTAACAACAAATAATTTTTATAGTCAAAACATTCAGATGACAGATTCTTCACCTGTTTACATAAAACCTTATAGACTACCTGAGTCACAAATGAACGAAATAAACAAACAGGTAAATAAATTGTTAGAAGATGGTATCATTGAACCATCTGTGAGTCCTTACAATTCTCCATTATTGGTAATACCAAAAAAATCAGCAAATGACACGAAGAAATGGAGATTAGTAGTTGATTTCCGGAAAGTAAATGAAAAAATAGTAAGCGACAAGTTTCCTCTAACAAGAATCGAAGATGTCCTAGACAAATTAGGTAGGGCAAAATATTTTTCTACACTGGATATGACCAGTTCATTTCATCAAATCGGTTTGGATAAAGAATCAAGACCGATTACATCGTTTTCTACCAGGAATGGTCATTTTCAATTTACTCGGTTACCCTTTGGACTGAAGATATCGTCAAATAGTTTTCAAAGGATGCTTACAATTGCATTGAGCGACTTAGATGCAGAAGCGTTTTTGTATGTCGATGACATTATTGTTTTTGGTTGTAGTATTCAACACCATCACGAGAACTTGATAAAAGTCTTTGAAAAATTGAGGCAGTATAATTTAAAACTTAATACGTGTAAATGTCGTTTTTTGAAAACAGAAGTAGTTTATCTAGGTCACCTTATAACTGACAAGGGTATACGTACCAACCCTGCTAAACACGAAGTAATAGAAAACTATCCAGTTCCCAAAAATGTAGATGAAGTCAGACGTTTCGTAGCGTTCTGTAATTACTACAGGCGTTTCGTTAAAAACTTTGCTGAAATAGCTAGAAATTTAAATAAACTGTTAAAAAAAATACTGTTTTTAGGTGGGACGAAGGTTGTCAAAAGTCTTTTGAAACATTCAAATCAAAATTAATCAATCCACCAATACTCCAATATCCTGATTTTAGGAAACCGTTTATATTAACCACCGATGCATCTAATTATGCACTTGGAGCAGTCCTATCACAAGGTGAAATTGGGTCAGATATGCCCATATCGTATGCGAGCAAATCGTTGAGTAAGCATGATATAAACAAGCCAGTTATAGAAAAAGAGCTGTTAGCTATACATTGGGCTATAAACTTTTTCCGTCCGTACCTTTATGGTAGAAAATTCTACGTAGTGACAGACCATAGACCCTTGGTATCGTTATTTTCTCACAAAAATCCATCATCAAAAATGACTAGAATTAGGTTGGATTTATGTGACTACGATTTCGAAATATCGTATAAGAAAGGTAAGATGAATAGCAATGCAGATGCGTTGTCAAGGATAGTATTGGACAGCGAAGCATTAAAAACGTTAATCCCTACCGAAAATTTACAAAAGCGTAATGATATATTAGTGATGACTAGAAACATGAAAAATAAACATGATGCACAAAAAGATGTCGAGCATAGAGGTGACATCTCCAGTAAAGAGCCTGATCAACTTTTTATTTGGGAATGTACTTCAATCTCAGACATTAAATCGATGAAAAAACTTAGGTTTGAAATAATGAGTAAAATTAAAACACCTCAAATTGTAGCAAGTGATTTAGAAGTTGTAGTGAGATGTGGTGATAATCCAATAAACACAAAGCTGTATTTGGAGAAGCTACTATCGAAATTACTATCAATAAATATAAAAGAGCTAGCATTAAATGCTCATGATGAAATTTTCAAATTAGTAACAAAGGAACAGTTTAAAGACACGTTCAACGCATTAAGAGGTAAAAATAAAGCAAATTTAAGAATACTAATATATAAAGAACCAGTAAGGGTATATGATAGGAAAGTACAGGATACTCTCATTAATGAGTACCATAGTTCAACTATAGGAGGACACTTAGGTGTCAGGAAAACGACGCTAAAACTTAAACAAAAATACATATGGAAGAATATGGGTAGGATGATTAAGCAGCATATATTAAATTGTAAGGAATGCAAAATTAACAAGCAAACGAAACACACCAAAGAAAAGCTAACACTAACCGATACGCCAGGGACTAGTTTCGAAACAGTGTCAATAGACACGGTGGGTCCCCTTAGATTCTCAAATAATTTTAGATACATACTAACAATACAGTGCGATTTAACAAAGTATATTATTGCATGCCCCATTGAGACGAAGGATGCTAAGACCGTTGCAAAGGCTCTTGTAGAAAACTTGATTTTAAGATACGGGCACTTCAAAGTTCTTAAGTCAGATAGAGGTACCGAGTTCGTAAACGAATTAATGGCGGAAGTATGTAAGCTACTGGAAATAAAACAGATTTTCAGCACTCCATACCACCATGAAACTCTTGGATCAGTTGAAAGAAGTCATAGAGTACTGAATGAATTTCTCTTAGGCTTCTGTAAAGATAATGAATGGGACCATTGGATACCTTATTTCTGTTTTGCGTATAACACAACACCGCATATAGACACAAACTACACTCCATACGAGTTAATATTCGGTAGATTACCAAACTTGCCTAATGAAAACTTATCGAATTTTGAACCAATCTATAATATAGATAATTATTCGAAAGAATTGAAAGCTAGATTAAAATTTTCGTTGCAAAAAGCAAAAGAGTTACTGGAGATATCAAAAAAGAAACGCATTGAACAATGTGTAAAATTTAATCCATTAAATTTGAATGTAGGAGATATGGTCTTAGTAAAAACCTTTAATAGGAAAAAGAATCAACCACCATACCATGGTCCATATAGAATAGTACAAACTAAAGGAGTAAACTCTGTCATAGATCTAGGAAGTAAGTTAAAAGAAATACATAATAATAATTTAAAAAAATATTAGTAATATGTTATAATTGCAAAATTATATATATATAAAAAAAAAAAAAAAAAAAAAAAAAAAAAAAATTTTTGAATTTTAAGAAACATAAAATTGTAAAATTTTTCTTAAGGGGTAGGGTGTAGTGTACCCCTATGGTCACCCCTAATATCACAATTTAGTATGTGCACTTTCCCATAGGAATGTCACTCAATTTTAACTCAAAACAATAATAATAATAAATAATACTTGTTACAACAAATAACTATCCGTTTTGTAAAGCAACAATTATTAAATATTATTGTATTGTTATTAGTTTTAAGGATGCCGTTAGTTAAGTATAAAAGAAAGAAATTTTTGGAATAAAGATCAATTTTAGCTTAGCCTTTAAATCGGCTATTTTATTTAAAAGCATTCAGAGCATACACCTGCTCAGGCATAAAAATCTGCCTAAGTTTTAATAGAGCCTGTGGCGTTCATTAGCGCCGGCATATCCGGGTAGGCAGACTATATATAAATATTACAAATGTCTAAAGGAAATAAGTCATGATAACAACATGCAGTTTCCGTTAGCAGCCAATTTCTTGGAAAAGAACTTTTATGTTGACGATGGTTTGGGGGGAGCCAATAGCTTGAACATAGCACTAGAAACTCAGCGTCAACTACAACACGTCATGTCAAAGTACGGATTTCATTTAAGAAAATGATGCGCAAATCATACCCAATTGCTACGCAATATCCCCAATGATGATCAAGAAGTTAGTCTTGATTTTTCCACAGACGAAACCGACTATATAAAAACGTTGGGATTAGTATGGCTACCCAAGGATGATCTACTGAAAATTAAGGTCAACATACAACCAATCAAGGCTGTGACGAAAAGGACAGTCACCTCAGATTTAGCACGTATATTTGACCCACTCGGACTACTGACTCCAGTAGTCGTCAAGGCAAAAATCTCCATCCAGGAATTATGGAATTTGAATCTTTCATGGGATGAGGCAGTGCCTTCAGAATTTGAATCACGCTGGCGAAGCTTTAGAAGTAATCTGAGTGAACTCAAAACCTTTCAAGCTCATCGACATATATATAAAGGATCGATTCCAAGAAATACGCAACTACATGTTTTTACAGATGCCTCAGAAAAGGCGTATGGTGCCGCAGTATATATCAGGACATTCTTGCCAAATAAAACAGTTATTGTGTACTTGCTTTGTGCGAAGTCCCGTATAGCCCCTCTCAAGCAACAAACGCTGCCCAGGCTGGAATTATGTGCTGCCCAGTTGGGTGCCAACTTGGCTGCAAAAGTTAAGCACGATCTGGATATGAATACAACGCCAACATTCTACTGGTCTGATTCAAAAATTGTATCAGCATGGATAAATTCACGATCCTCTTCGTTGCATACATTCGTAGCAAATCGATTAGCTTCAATTCAAGAAAGCTCGACACCTGATCAATGGCGTCATGTGAGTTCCCAGGACAACCCAGCATACATAATATCTAGAGGATTGGATCCACAGCAGTTGCAGCATACACCCCAGTGGATGTATGGGCCATTCTTTCTTCATGGTGATGAGAAACATTGGCCTCCGATGTTCTCTCCAACTCCTGACACACCTTTACCTGAACAGAAGAAAATTTCCTATAACATGCTGGTTTCGGTAACGACTGAAAATTTTTTGCATTCTATCAACCATAGAAATTCTTTTAAAACCCTGAAACGTATTATAGGATACATCTTCAGATTCATAAAAAATGCTAGGCTCCCCAAGGCAGATCGACAAACTCAAAGAGCTCTGACACCTTTCGAGCTCCACGATTCACTTCTTATAATTATTAGAGAAACTCAAAAATTTGCATTCTCAGAAGACATCAAGCAGTTGCAAAAACGCAAAGAACTAAGGGTGTCAAGTCCGATCAAAAGTTTATCACCATTTTTAGATGAAAATTGCATTTTAAGAGTCGGAGGCAGACTAGAAGAGTCTACTTTGCCATTCGATACAAGACATCCAATGATCCTCCCTTATAATGAGATAATCAGCAAACTAATATTTGAGTCAATACACAAAGAAAATAAGCATTGTGGAGCTCAGGCTCTCCTTGCAAATGTCCGACAACGATTTTGGCCCATCAAGGGAAAATACTTAGCACGAGAAACCATCCATAAGTGCCTAAGTTGCGCAAAATCAAAACCAAAACTTCTCCAGCAGATCATGGGAAATTTGCCTGCAACAAGGGTTACACCAGCAAGACCATTTATAAATGCCGGGGTTGACTATTGTGGTCCAATTTGGGTTCACTTTAAAACTCGAGGAAAACGACCTCAAAAGGCGTACATTGCAGTATTCTGTTGCTTCGCCACAAAAGCAGTGCATCTCGAATTAGTTACAAACCTAACAACAGAAGCGTTCCTGGGAGCACTAAAACGATTTACCAGTCGCAGAGGTCACTGCCAACAACTTTACTGCGACAATGCAACAAACTTTGTCGGAGCACGAAATCAACTAGCGGAATTATCATCAGCCCTTTTTACCCCCACAGCCCAAGAAGCCATTCAGCGAGAATGTGCAAATAAAAACATTTCTTTTCATTTCATTCCTCCTCGAGCACCTCATTTTGGGGGATTGTGGGAGGCCGCAGTCAAGTCAGCCAAAAGGCTATTACTCAAAGAAATGACAAACGCATCCCTAACTTATGAAGAAATGGAAACTGTAGTCATAGAGGTAGAGGCAATACTGAATTCCAGACCTATAACAGCATTATCAAATGATCCTAATGATGCAGCTGCCTTGACTCCTGGTCATTTCCTGATTGGGGAACCTCTCACGGCACAAGTCGATGCAACTGCTCAGTCGATGTCGCCATCACTCGTTAAACGATGGGAATTAGTATCAAAAATAAAACATCATTTCTGGCAACGATGGTCCCACGAGTACCTCACTGAACTCCAGCAGCGTAACAAATAGCAATCAAAGTCTCAAAATCTGCCAGTGGGTACTATAGTTATAGTGAAAGACAACATTCCTGTCATGACGTGGCGAATCGGAAAGGTGATCGAAACATTCCCCGGGCCTGACG
The DNA here is from genome assembly GCA_944452675.1 of Tachina lurida. Classification (NCBI taxonomy): domain Eukaryota; kingdom Metazoa; phylum Arthropoda; class Insecta; order Diptera; family Tachinidae; genus Tachina; species Tachina lurida. The sequence continues at coordinate 60,551,957 of OX101756.1, forward strand.
GTATCGTGAGGACGGCAACAGTAAAAACGTCTACAGGTATCATTAAACGGGCAATTCACTTACTTGCTCCGCTTCCTCTCGATACATCCTACACCACTACTGGCAATGAAAGTATGCCTGATCTTCAGAACACATTCTCAACGTCTTTGGGCAGTGAAGGTGTAAAAAGCAGTTCCCTTCCCAAGGAAAATTACAAATCTCCGAACAAAGCTAAAGGAAATAGCTCGGAACTCAAGAGAAACGAACCACCTACTGACAAATACAAAGGCTCACCACCCCCAAAAGGCTGCACATTATCTCCAACCAGCCTACTAATGCTTCTTGCCTTATTCCTTCCGTTAGTGGTATGCCAGCTAGGTACCTACACAAAGATCACTAGCTCTCCTGGCTTACACTTTGAACAGATTGGTCAAGTTAAACCAATTATCTCAGAATGGAAGCTTTTTATCTACTTTGAACTATCACCATTTCTCAATGAAGTGCAACTTCTAGCAAACGGAACTAATACGTTGATGAAATGTTGCAACAGTTCAGATCTCAATCATCAATGTATCGCGCTCGTTGCGCATTTTAACAACGTTAAACTTAAAGTGGCTACCAGTCTCGAAAGCCTCTTAAGAAGAAAGAAACGAGGGGCAATTGATTTCGCTGGAAATGTAGCAAATTCATTATTTGGAGTTCTCGATTCACAGTATGCCGAAAAAATGACAGACACCATCAACAGCATAAAAAATAACGAGGATCACTTGGCACACCTTCTACGGAATCAAACATCATTCCTCGACTCCGCCCTTAATATTATGAAACAAACGGAGGCTCATACTCAGAATAGCCTCGATAAATTAAACTTTAGGCTAAAAAGACTCGAGAACTTTACTATCAATGAAACCCAGCAATGTCAACTTATTTTCTCGCTTAGCATTCAGTTGATCATCATCTCAGACAATGTGCAAACAATGTTAAAGGCCATAATGGATCTGCTAACCGATACATATCATGGCAGAATAAGTCCCTCTCTACTAACACCGCAACAATTTTCTTTGGAAGTGGACAATATAAAGGCAAATCTGCCATCGGATTTAATATTACCAGTCACGGATATCATTCATCTGTATGGTTTAGTGACAGCTAATGCAGCCATTTCAAACCAACACATTATTTGCACATTGGAAATTCCACTAGCCCATAAAGAGGAATTCGACCTCTTATCTTACACCAGTTCCACAACTAGTAAATGACTCGTTGGTTGCGATCATTCCAACAACCACCGAGATGAATATTTCCCGGTTGATGATACCAAACTCCGTAATTGCCACATCCTTGATCACGATACTTTTTTATGCCCAAATATCCAAGCTACGTATTTCAAAAATTCACCAATGTGTCGTTGTGAGATACATTTATTTCAAAACGAGTCAGACCTAAGTTGCAATACCGACGTACTAGCCCATAGTAATGTGTGGTACCAACTTCATAAAAAAAATCAATGGCTAGTCGTAACTCAACATCCACTCAAATTAAGTATGGTGTGCAACAGCATCAGTGGTTCTCAGGTCTTACAAGGAACTGGATTGCCCACCTTACCAGCAGGATGTTCAATGAAAAATGAGTTGATTACCGTATGTGGGCACCAAACAATTACCTCGACTTTGTATCCCTCCTATACAAGCGCTGGAGTTTCATTGCCCCATTTACAACAAAAGGTCTTCAATATAACCGAAACCTTACAAGACCTAAAAATCATGGGAAACTTAACCCGACTACAAGAGGAGGTAAGAGAACAGATGCGGAATATACCCACCCCAACCATGAATCATGGCGTGTATAGCTTGGCAGTCAGCTATGTGGGACTGGCTCTGATTTTAACATTGCTAACCATCCTGTTAATCAAAATATTATTAAAGAGAAGACTCAATACGCGTCCAATAGCACAACAGCCATCTGTTAGCAAATAAATTTATTTAAAGGTTTATTGTTTTATTTGCAGCTAGAGGCCGCAGTAATTTTCAGATTAAAAATTAAAATTAAATTACTATAGCTTATATACTACTTATGAGAATAAATCTTAACCCTACATATTGACATACTTAAGTTGAAACATACGAACATGTATGCACAAACTAAAGTGAAATTAAATCTATTATTTACTTAAAATTAGTGCACATATTTTTTCGCAAGAATGTTCATACAACGTTAGTTTTATGGACATTCTTTTACATTTAATTTATAACATTTAGTTAATTTATACTTATTAATATTATTGTTATTAGTATTTACTGCGCAGTAAGATATTAATTTATTAGGTAATGTATAATTTAAGTCTATTTTTATGTACTACTTGTTGCTTATTAGTTTTCTTATCAACTATTGTTATATTATTTCTTATATCTATGTTTTGAATTTCGTATGGTCCTTTATAGTTTGGCTCTACTTTGTGACCTGATTCATTTTTAAGTAAAACTAAATCTCCTATAGTTAAATTACAATCTATAATGTTTCTATCATAATTTTCTTTTTGTCTAATTTTATTCTTATCTAGTAATTGTTGGGCCCTCTTATAAGCTACTTCTAACCTAAACTTTGCTTCCTTAGCGTAATTATCTATATTATATAATGGAGTTATTCTATCTACTTCTGTAAATTGCTTAAAGGTATTGGGTAGTTTTGCAAATACTAATTCATAAGGACAATAATTATGTACAGTTGATGGCGTCGTATTGAAACAATACGTGAAATATCTTAGCCATTCGTCCCAATCGTTTTTGTCTACTGATATGTAGGAACGTACATATTCGTTAAAAGTTCTATGACTTCTTTCAATTGTACCTAAGGTTTGGTGATGGTGTGCAGTGGAAGTTAGTTTTTCAATTTTGAGGAGATTGCATAACTCTGTTAATATAGAATTTTTATATTCCGTACCCATGTCCGAGATGAACGTCTTCATTGGACCATAGGTAAGTATAAAATTTTCAAACATTGCTTTGGCAATTGTTTTTGCGGCTTTGTCAGGTATTGGTATGGTTATTAAATATTTAGTTAAATCACATATTATTGTGATTGCATATTCATTTCCATAAATTGATTTTGGAAATGGACCTATTGTATCTACATACACCGTGTCAAATGGTTTTGTTGGTGTTTCTGTAATGGTCATTGGACTTTTCAAATGTTTGGTTGTTTTCGATGTTTGACATTTATGACATGATTTTACATAATTAGATATGTCTTTTGACATATTTTTCCAGTAGTAATATCTTTTAATTTTTTGTATTGTTCTAAAGATACCACAATGTCCTCCTTCTATTGGATCATCGTGATATTTCAGCATGATTTCGAGAATTGCCTTGGCATTCTTACTATCAATTTGGGTCACCTCATTTACTAGCGCTACTTTAATTTTCTTTAATATTTTATTGCCCATATCTTTAAATTCATTAAAAGAGATAAATTCGAAAATTTTCTCATTAGGTGCCACTTGTATTTTATATATATTATGTTTACCGGCCACATATTCGAGCCTAGGGAAAAATTGTCCTAAGTCAAAGTTCCCATTAGTAAACAAATCATTAATTGGTATATATGTTACTATGGATTTTCCTCGTTTGATGTAACATCTTCCGGGGGAAATCTTTAGTTTGTAATATTTTCTGACGTCAGTGTTTGTTAAAGGTTCATATATACTGGGCTTATTATAATAATCATCATTATTAATTTCATGCTGTTTATTGTTTTCTTTATTTGTCATCGATCTTGTCGTAATTCTTAATATGGAACAAATTTTATTATTCATGTCTTTAAATTCATTTATTGTAATGCGTGATAGAGCATCGGCAACGTAATTATCTTTTCCCCTAAGGAAAAAGAAAAGGATTTTTCATTGAAAACAAATAAGAAAGTGGTCTGTGATCTGTGCGGACAAGAAAATGTTTCCCATATATGTATGGTCTGAAATGTGATATGGCCCAATGTATGGCCGTTAGCTCTTGTTCTATTGTTGATTTGTTGCTCTCACCTTTAGTAAATGTTTTTGATGCATAAGCTATTGGAAGATGTCTACCCTTATATTCTTGGGTTAAAACTGCCCCACAAGCGTATTTGCTTGCATCTGTTGTAATGCAAAATTCTTTAGTGAAATCTGGGTATTGTAGTAAAGTAGGGCTCATTAGTGCCCTTTTGAGGTATTTAAATGCAGAGTCGCACTCTTTCGTCCATTCAAATGGTGTATTTTTCTTTGATAATTTTGTTAGATGTCGAGAGTATTCAGAAAAATTTTTAATGAATCTACGGTAATAGTTACAAAACGCTACGAATCTTTTGGCACTGTCTGCGTCTGTTGGTGTAGGATAATTTTCAATTATTGAATATTTATTATCATCTGGTAGTATTCCCTTGTCTGTGCATTTGTGACCAAGGTAAGTTACTTCCTTCCTGAAAAATGAGCATTTTTCTGGATGAAGTTTTAAATTGTGTTTGCGACATAGATTAAAAACATTTTTTAAATTTGCTAGCATATGTTTTTCTGAACATCCAAGAACAACTAAGTCGTCCATATAAAGGAAAGCTTGATCTGGATTCAATCCACTAAAGGCAAGTGTCATCATTCTTTGGAATGAATTAGGAGCTATTTTTAAACCGTATGGTAATCGTGTGAATCTATATGATCCATTATTGGTTGAAAATGACGTTAAGTCTCTTGAGTTTTTATCTAAGCTAATTTGGTGGAATCCTGACATTAAATCTAAACAAGAGAAATATTTTGCTCTGCCCAGTTGGTCTAGAATGTCATCTATTCTAGGTAATGGGAATTTGTCTGCTATTAATTTCTTATTTATTTGTCTGTAATCTATAACCAATCTCCATCTTTTGTTTTGCGAATTAGGCAATGATTTCTTTGGTACTAATAGTATTGGGCTATTGTATTCTGATTGTGATGGCTCGATTATATTGTCGTCTATGAGCTTTTTTACTTGTTTATCAATTTCTTCTTTATGTGAATGTGGAATTCTATAATTTTTGATGTATACAGGTTGTATATCTTTTACTCTCAACTTTTGTTCATAGAAATTATTAGTAGTTATTGATTCTGTTTCTAAACCGAAAATATCGCAGTATGAGGTGCATAGCTCTGTTAATGTATTTTTGAATTGCTCCGGAAAATTTTTCTTCAAGACTTTTAAGACTTCCTCATTTCTGTTTGTATTTACTTTAGGATTACTTTTAAATATGCAGTAGTTTGAGATGTTTTCGGTTTTTATTTTGTTTTGTTTAATTTTAGTAATGTTGTCGTTAGTGTTAAGTATTCTGATAAATGCGTTATTTGTTGTTACTAATGTGTTTGCGATAAAAACACCTGGTTCTATTTCTTGATTAGGGATTAATAATTCATTATCTTCGGATACTAGTTTTATTTGTCGTATAACTTCTGATCTTGGTGGTAAAATTATGTCATCACCATTATTTGTGATTGGTATTTCTATTGGATGTGCGATATAAAATGGGCGTAGAATAAGGTAATCTGAATCATTATTGAAATCTAATATGCAATTATATTTTTTAATGAAGTCCATGCCAATGATACCATCGCATGGTATTGGAAAATTGTTTTTTACTACTTGAAATTTATGAGGTATTAAAAAATTGTTGTGTCTTAAATCGAAAAATATACTACCGATTGACTGTATTTTACCCTGTCCTATTCCGCTTAATGTTGTTGTTTTATAAGTATTTATTTGATTTATGTTGAAATGTGTTAGTTTTATTAGTGAAATATCTGCTCCTGTGTCTATTAGTAATGTTATTGGGGTGTTAGTGTTGGCTATTTGTAATTGAACGCAGAAACATAAGTTGAGGTTTAGATTGTATACCTTATTATTTATTGAATTGGTCCTAGGGAAACATCTTGGTTTTCCGAATCAAATTCGTTTGATTCTGTTGCTCTAACATAGTTTGTATATCTAGGGTTGTTGTTAGGCCTTCGCCTGTAATTGTTATTGGTATTGTTGCTAATTCTGTTATTATTGCTATTGTTATTATAGCCTCTATTATTATTATTTCCATTTCGTGGGTAATTATTTCTTCCACGAAATCATGTGTAATTTCCACGGAAATAGTTATTCCTAGTGTTTTGACGTTGCTTGTAGTATAGTATAGAATTTTGTTGTCCAGTTGCTTCTGTGCAACTGTTGACAAATTTACTAATGGCATCATTCATGGTATTGAATTGTCCTGCTTCCATGATAAGTTTTACTTTATCGATGGTGCAGTTTTTGGTGATAGCTTTTACTGCCACTTGTGTGGAGTATTTAGTAGCTAATTCACATGGTATCCCGTCTGTAATATAAGCACTTTCGAGGGATTTTGCAAGATTCTCAATTTCTGCACAATATGTATTTGCAGTTTTATTATTCTGTTTTATATTTTGTATTTTTGCCGTTATTACTTCTACTGATTCACCCTTTACTGTATTTTGTAACTTATTTATAATTTGTGAGATGGTTGACTCAGTGTTTATTAGATTTCTTGCGTTTCCTTTGAGTTTTGTTTTAATTAATGAAACTGCAGTTGTTTCATGTGAGCCTTTAATAGATTCAACCAGTGATAGTGAGTCTATAAAGGAACGCAAGTTTTCAGATTTGCCATCGAAGTCTGAAATTAACTTCGAAGCTGTACTGAGAAACTCTACGACTGTTTGGCTCATTTCATAACAGTTTTCATCATCTTTAGGGGAAAAAATTATTTTTATATCAGTTTGTTTATGTATTGTTTCTGGCAATTCAATTTGTATGTCCCTTTTGGCTGCTAGTTTTAGTATCTTGTTCCTAATGTCATAAAAAAATGCGTCTGCTGCAGTCTTGTGTGTAGATGTTAGTCGCGCATAATTAGTATTTAGGATCACTCTTGTTTTTTCTAAGCAATCTAACAGAATTTTAAAATGTTTATTTAGGGTGTCTTGTTTTATTGGTCTGTCTATACTAAGACATTTATATGATTTTTCGAATTCTGTTTTAATATTTCTACATTTACTGAGGATAGTTTGCCAATCCATTCAGACCTAAACTTTATCCAAATCATTTGCCCTACTAATGTACTGCTTTTTGAGCGATCTTTTATGTATTAAGTAAATTTTAAGTAGTAGATTAAGAGCTGTTATTATTGTAAGGATTAATATAAGTAGCCATATAGAGTTAATTTCTTCCTTGTGGTCAACTATTTCTACGTTATTGACAACATTTGCGTTGGGATGATCTACTTTAGATTCTTTTGCTCCCATTATATTGTCCTAAAAAAAATTTACCAATCTAGATATTTTCTCATTAACAACACTGTTTCTAATTCCACTTTTCGTCTGTAAATTACATCATCTCTAGTAGGGGTTCCTTCTATTCCCAAATCCTTCCACAGTTTAGTTAAAAATTTTATAGTTCTTTCAATTTCCTCTTCTTCGTATTCTACTGGGTTTTTTGGCCTAGCCTTATTTTTATTGTTATTTCTATTCATTGCAAAAATTTCGAACTATAAAGGCCATTTACAAATTATTTTACCAAAGAGTATTGGTTAATATGTACATATGTATATATATTGTAGAATTATTATTATTATTTTTTATTATTATTTTTTTTTTTTTAATGAAAATAGTGCAAGAAATTCTTATATAAAAATTTTTACATAGAAAGCTTCAATTTTTTTTTTTTTTTTTTTTACTTTATTTCGGTTTTTACCGAACTTATTTTATCTATAATTTTTTTCAGCTCGCTACCCTGAGCGTAAGTTTGTTGGTGCATGAGAGCACGTAGTTCCGTCTTTAATTTGTTTAGTCGGCCACCTCTAGATTTTGTTGTGTTTGGTAAAGGGAATATTGGATATTTTGGCTTTTCTTCCTTCTTCTTTTTTGGCTTTATTGGTTTTGGTCCTATTGATAAAATTTCAGGTTTTTGGCTGGGATCTGCGCCCTCTCGTAGCTGCTTTTCCCAACGGGCTTCAGCTTCCGCTAAATCCTTCAAAATTTGAGTTAAATTTGGGTCCATTTAAGGACAAACTAGAGATTGAGAACGGCTGTCGGTAGAATCCTTTTCGCGTTTCTTCAATTCGGCTGGTGTCAATTCTTTTATGGGCTCATTAGGAGGCATTTCTTCATTATCTTGGCAAAAAATAATTAACAGGAATCCAACTTAGCATAAGCTCTGTATGTTGGATCCTATTGTCCTTTCTTATTTTAGATAAAGGATAAGCAAATATGCTATGTATTCCTTTATTCTAAAAAATATGGCAGGATCGCCATGTTAGCAAATAAATTTATTTAAAGGTTTATTGTTTTATTTGCAGCTCTAGGCCGAAGTAATTTTCAGATTAAAAATTAAAATTAAATTACTATAGCTTATATACTACTTATGAGAATAAATCTTAACCCTACATATTGACATACTTAAGTTGAAACATACGAACATGTATGCACAAACTAAAGTGAAATTAAATCTATTATTTACTTAAAATTAGTGCACATATTTTCGTGTGGAATCTGGCCGTAATATGATTCATTCTCGCAATAACAAATTCATTCTCACGATTGCGAGTGTTTTTGTGCAGCAGGTATGTGTGGCTGTTCAGGTGCCAACAATAAAAAACTCTTTCTTAAATTTGCCGTCGATGCACATTTGTACTTGGCCTTGAATAGTTGTCACTTGTACGACTTCAACATTAGTGAAATATTAGAATCTTTTAATTGTACGTGCAGACGTTGAAAGTAATGCAAACATTTAATTAGATACTGCTACACATCACCCAGGTCAAACTGGAACATTTCGTTGGACCCTGGCGCTTAATTTACTTCAGCATAAATTGCCGGAAAGTGTTCAGTTAAATTGCCTATTGTTATTAACAATCCCCCTGGGGGCGCAATATGTTAATTCTTTTGATTCTTTTTATTTGGTATCAAAATAAAAAGAATCTCTAGTTGAATTAAAATTTAAGCAAAACGCTTACTTCGTTTTTGTTTAACTTTTTTATTCATATTTTTGCCAAGTCTCAAGTAACACTTAAATTCTTTCCCACAATTTAATTAAAATAAAATTAATTTATTTCTCACACATTTGTCAAACCAGGTATGAGAACCATCATGTCAGCATAATTGACGAAATAAATAAAACATTTTATTTTCCACGTGTGTTTCAAATTACCAGCCAGACAGTTGTGAAATTGAATATTTGTTTTGCTTAGCTTACGATGGGAATGAATTTGGCAATATAATAATGAACAGTTTCTGGCCGTTTTAAATTATGTTTGTACTCTTATTGATTTTTTTTTTTATTATTTTATTTTTCTGTTATTGTATTAGTTTTAAGTTAATTTTTACATTTTGTATAAATATTAAAATCATTGAGTAAAATTTATGATTGCTACTTAAATCGTCATACACTTCACTTCTTTGAGTCAATTCGATTATCCTGGTGTACTACCTGAATAACTAATTGATTCCTCCACAACTTGAGTTATCCTTGTGTATCACTTGGGTAAAGAACATCAACATTCTTTAAATTGCTTATCCTTGTGTACCACTTGGATAAGCCCCACCACTTATATCTCAGTTAAGCCAGGCAAACGAGTCTGGCATTAACAGTTACCATAAGAATGTGTGTATTCTATTTTTGACAGATTGTAGCCCGTAGCCTGCTGTGTCGAATGTGTTTAATGCATAAATGAAAGAGAATAAGAATGTGTGTGATTTGATCTACCACAATTGTGATATGAAACTGACATCAATGATGTAAAATGACACTTTTTTGTACACATAATATTTTATATTGCATATGCAAAAAATGGTTCTAATTTTACAAAATATGCATAGAAAATTCAAGTTAATTGGATTTAGTCAGTATTTTTAATAATTTGTGTAATTTGTGCATGGTATTAACATTTGCCAAATAAATAATTATTACAATTATATTATGCTTTGTTTTTTTACGCAGATATTTGAAGCTTTTCTTGATTAATTAAGATGTACAACAGTGAAAGAAACACTGAACACAATAGAACCTACTTGACAGTATAGGTTCTATTATACTATCAAAGGTTAATAAAACTATATACTCAATTAGTGATTTTGGTGACCAACTTTATGTGCCTCCATAGACTTAGAAAATCATTACACGCTCAAGTTTTTGCCCAACAGCTAATTCAGGCTTGGTGGTAGTACTTATATATGTGACTATACATACCATAATGTACCCAGTAAAAAAAATTGGAAGTCATTCTAAAGGAAGTACATTTTCATTGCTTCCAAAAAATCGATATTTTTAATTTGCCGATAGTTAGCAGAAAACCAAGTAGAAGTTTATTTTAGTCATACAAAACCTTGTAATTCCTCGCTAGTTTTAGAAATTACTCACCAAAATTTTTAAAAAATCGATTTTTTTTAAAGAAATTTATGAACTAATTTTGGTCTAAAATTTTAAAGTTATTTGCTTAAATTTACATTAAATTACTGTTTCGTGCTTAAATTCCTATAAAAAGAAACTAATTGTTAAAATAGGTACCTATTACCCATTTTTCCTAGATGAAAATATTATCATAGAACACAAAAAAGGAAATTTTTCTTAAAATTGCTTCCAATTCGGTGACCAGGCAGCGAAAAAGAGAACTTCTTGCAATGACAACCCTATGTAAAAATCATTAGATCGGATCGAAATTTGCACTACTTCCAGATCGCAAACTCTACATTTTCATGACTTTTTTGGAGTGTCTTTTTTTACTGGGTAGCTAAGAGTTCACTAAAGGCCAAACCCACGATGTCGACAACGTTCGACTTGTCACACATTTACATTCAAAACAAAAACAAATGTAAATTTTTTGTTGTTGTTTCAAATGTAAAAGTACGACAAGTCGAACGTTGTCGATGTCGTGGGTCAGGCCCTAAATGTTAATATTTTACGAAAAAAATAATTTCTATTTGCTTTTTTTTTAGAATAATAAACAGGGACTTTTAACGTATTGCTAACAATATTTGACAAAGTTGTAACTAAGTTAGACCTGAACTAGTGTCTATGCAATTTTGTAATCAATTGCAAGTTTAAAGTTTAAAAAATTGCGAAAAGAATATGTATTTTATTTTTACAACCTATAGATATTTTATATACAACCTATAGATAAGACTGATTCTAACAAAAATTTAATTGAAAAGGAAGTTAATAAATATAAAAATACTATTATACACCTACAGTGTGATTTAAATATTTTGAAATGGTGGGATGATAGAAAAAATGAGTTTCCGCTGTTATATAAGCTAAGGTGCCGAATATTCTCTATACCAGCATCTAGTGCTCCTTCCGAAAGGATATTTTCTGTAGCTCGGGCACTAATAACAGATAAACGATCACAGATTGGTACTAATGCAAAATCATTCAATGAAATTTTATTTGTGAATATAAATTCAAAGAACTGAATTTCGTTTAAGACTATCATATACATATGTACTATATATGTACATACATACCGATACCTTAATGTAGAAAGCTCTAACTCATTTTTGCAAACGAGGCTTGAATTTTGCGATTCATTAGATGTTCTTCTATGAAATATGCATACAAGAAACTCGATATAATATATATGTATATGCATATATATATGTATGAATATGCATATGTAGATATATGTATGTACATATATTTTTGTATTGCGTAATTAATCTACTTTATATTATATGCTTATCTTGAATAATTGATTTTTTAATTTAATGATGTACCTATGCCTAAATTAAAAAATTTAATAGTTTTTGTTGCTTAATTTTTTAATTATATCACATTAATTTTTGTTATATTATTATTGAATAATTGATTTTTTACTACATAAAGTATGTTAAAATTCAAAAGACAATAATTATTGTTACCTGAGTTTTTGTTTTTAAATTCGTGTGTAGCTGTGTATATTTATTTTTTATATATGTAAGTACAAAAAAGAATTATTTTTGTTACCTTATTTTATTAAATTATTTTAATTTTTTTGTGAAACTCATTCTTGAACGATTTATGAGTTTTTTATTTAATGGGTAAATTGCAGGGACAGAAAATAACTGTTATTTTTAAAAATTTACATCAAAAAAGCACACATGATGATGAAACTAAATCCAAATAACTAAATCTAACTAAAATCCAAATATATGATGAAAAAGATTTCCGAAAAATTGTTAGTGAGTTTGAAAAAAATAAAACAAATTTTTATACATATCAACTTAAGAGTGCTAAAGGCCTACAAATAGTATTAAAGGGCATAGATTCATATGTTGAGCCTGAAGAAGTAAAATGTGCACTTATCGAACAAGGATTTAAGGTAAAAAATGTTACCAATATAATCAATAGAGAGAAGATTCCCCAGTCTCTATTTCGTGTTGAACTGGAGCCGAATGATATACAGTTAAAAAAAATGAGACGCACCCAATTTATAGTCTAAAATACCTTTTACACCGAAAAATCACAGTTGAAGAGCCACGTAAGCGTTCAGGTCCCGTACAGTACCATAATTGCCAAGAATATGGCCACACAAAAACCTACTGCAAATTACCTACAGTTTGTGTTATCTGCGGTGAATTGCATGGTACTGCTAACTGTACCAAGCCAAAAGTACAAGCTGAAAAAAAATGCAGTAATTGTGGAGAAAATCACACCGCTAATTACAGAGGATGCCGTGTATATTCTTTCGTTAAACAGGCTATGGGTCAAAAATCTAAATTAGCTCCAGTTCAATCAGCAAATGCTTACTCCGCCACTCTTCCTCAAACTAGCCAACTAGTAACTTCACGTGTATCGTATGCCGATGCTGCTAAGACTAGTTCTATTCCCACACAAAATGTTCCACCGCCAAGTAATTCAACGAATGCAAACTCTAGCTTTAACTTTAGTCGTCTTGAAGCTACTATTGAGAATCTGGTGCTAACTATAAACAACTTTACAACAAATATGACTAGCATGATGCAAGAAATGCTGAGAATGCAGAATACTCTGCTTCAAGCATTAGTCAACAAACCATGAACACGTTAAAATTATGTTTCTGGAACGCAAACGGCATTCGCCAACATAAAAATGAACTTGAGCACTTCCTCACGGAAAAAAATATTGATATAATGATGGTCTCTGAGACTCACTTGACTTCGAGAAGCTGCTTTAAGATAAATGGTTACACTCTATATGATTCAAAGGACCCGAGGGGGAGAGCATGCGGTGGATCAGCAATTCTAATTAAGTCAAGACTCAAGCACTATATCCTTGAGAACGTTAGTGAAGAATATATGCAAGCTACGAATATTTTCGTAGGAAATTTTTGTTCGAATTTCGTGATATCATCAATTTACTCACCTCCCAGATTTTCAGTTACCGAAGATCAGTATGAGAAGTTCTACAAATCGCTTGGATCTTGTTTCGTGGCAGCTGGTGACTACAATGCAAAACATACGTACTGGGGCTCGCGTCTTGTTACACCTAGAGGTAGAGCGTTGTTTAATACAATTTCAAAAATGGGCTTAGATGTCATTTCGAGTGGGGAGCCTACTTACTGGCCTACTGACGTAAGAAAAATTCCAGATGTTATAGATTTTGGCGTCACGAAAAATATCCATAGGGACTTAATTCACGTAGAGGGCTCTGTAGATCTGTCCTCCGATCACTCTCCCACAATAGTTACAATTTTCAACCCACTAAGGAGTGATTTAACTAACTCATATGCGAAAACGATTAATAGGGTCAACTGGCTAGGATTCAAAAAATATATTAGTAGTCACTGCGTAGAAAACATTCAGCTAAGATCACCTGATGATATTGAATTTAATATTGCCAATCTTACCGAATATATTAAACAGGCTGCTGAACATGCCACTACTTCCTATCCGCAGACTGGCTTTAATAGAATTTATTCTACGGATATTGAACGTCTCGTATGTGAAAAAAGGAGAGCTAGAAGAGAATGGCAACAACACAGATCACCCCTAAATAAAATCAGACTTAAAGAATGTACTAAACGACTCAAAGAGCTGCTATCGTCGGAAAAGACTGCATTACTGGAAAAGTACTTAGAAGGTCTTGATGTAACGTCAACATCTAATTACTCTTTATGGCGCGCTACTAGAAATCTTAAAAGACCCGTTGATCTCAAATCACCATTGCGTACTTCGACTGGAGGCTGGGCAAGAAGCGATAGTGAGAAAGGTAACTTATTTTCTGAGCATTTAAAATCTGTATTCACTCCCAATTCATGTACGGGTGCTGCCGATTTACCGAGTGTAGTCTCTCTACCCCCTCGTCCCTTAAGGTTTAAGATGCATGAACTACAAAAAATAGTTGCTGAACTCGACCCTAAGAAAGCTCCAGGTATTGATGGCATTAGTAACAAGATGCTGATGAACTTGCCTCATATTGCAATAAGAATTTTGCTATTTATTTTTAATGCCATTTTACGAATGCAGTATTTTCCACATAACTGGAAACTTGCCAAGATTAAAATGATTCCAAAGCCAGCAAAGATCTTACCAAGGCTGAGTCATATAGGCCTATAAGCTTACTTTCAACAATTTCAAAGCTTTTCGAAAAGCTGCTCATGACTAAATTGTCCACAATTTTAGCTGATACTGGGTGCATCCCGGACCATCAATTTGGCTTTAGAAGTCAGCATAGCACTATTGAGCAAACGCATAGATTGGTTCAAATTATAAGGAGGACTTTTGAAGAAAAGAAGTATTGTTCTGCCCTTTTTATTGATGTTTCTCAGGCATTTGACAAAGTATGGCACAAAGGCCTAGTTTTAAAATTGAAGACATACCTACCAATAAATATACAAAAGCTTTTGGAAAGTTATATTCTCGATAGAAAGTTTACTGTTGTGGAAGGAGACTTCATGAGTGTACCCGAATCTATATCTTCTGGTGTGCCACAGGGTAGTATTCTGGGGCCAGTCTTGTATCTAATATATACTTGTGATATGCCTGTGAGCAATAACATCCACACTTCTACATTTGCCGATGATACAGCCTGTTTGAGTATTCACAAAAATCCTGATGAGGCATCCCGCAATCTCCAAGCACACATTACCCAGCTTGAAATATGGTTGAACTTATGGAGAATTAGAGTCAATGAACAAAAGTGTGTTCATATAACGTTTACCCTAAGAAAAGATACCTGTTCCCCCATTCGAATCAACAATCAAAATATTCCTCAACATTCTCAAGTCAAATGCCTTGGCATACACCTTGATCGAAGGCTTACATGGAAATATCATATTGACTCTAAGTTAACCCAAATGAAACTTAAATTGACTCAAATATATTGGTTAATTGGCAGAAATTCAACACTCAGCCTAGACTGCAAACTTTTGATATACAAGTCGCTTTTGAAGCCAATATGGTGCTCTGGAATTCAGCTGTGGGGCACTGCTTCAGCTTCAAATGTCGAGAGAATCCAACGAAGGCAAAACAAAATTTTACGTTTGATAACATCTGCTCCATGGTACGTTAAAAACTCAAATATTCATCGTGATTTAAATATGCCACTAGTGAGTGAAGAAATTGCAAAATACGCAGGCAAATATTTAACTAAACTCGAGTCACATCCTAATCCGCTTGCCCGTAATATTTTGAGCTTTACTGGACACATCCGCTTAAAAAAGAGGGACACAAGGGCTCTTATACCCAACACTCCAGATGGGACTGCTTAAAAATACTTCTTTTTGATTATCACTACTTATGTATTATTTATAACTATCACTAAGCTTATGTCATTATGTTAGTTCATTTTTGAAGATACAATAAATAAAGATGTATATGAAAAAAAAAAAAAAAAAAAAAAAAAAGCACACATAAAAAATGATCGTAGAAAATTTTGGTTTTTATCATTATGATACAAAGGTGATGTACATGCAAATTTTTGTATGACTTTTAAATTTGTGCCTTTTTTGATAAAAGTCAAAACATAACTTTAAATTTTGACTTTTATTTTTTAAGGCAAAAATTAAAAATTATTTTTGACTTTTATTATTTTACTCAAGAAATAAAAGTTATTTTTTAACTTTTAATATTTTAAGGCAAAAATAAAAGTCATGAATTAAATATTGCATAGTAATACGCAAGTTTTATTGCTTTCAATGCGTTTTACTACACAATACTTAATTCAAGACTTTTATTTTTGCCTTAAAATATTAAAAGTTAAAAAATAACTTTTATTTTTTGCCTTAAAAAATTAACGTTAAGAATTAACTTTTATTTCTGCCTTAAAAAATAAAAGTTAAAAATAACTTTTTCTTGAATTTTTCGATAAAAGTCATAACAGTTACGGTCGCTGGTAAATTGAATAACAAAAGCATTTGCTTTTTACTTAAATTTAAAAAAACACATTCTTTTTATTTAAGATATTTGTGTTTAACTTCAAAGCACTCAATTAGTTTTTTTAAACAAATTATATTAAATAAGCGTTATGAAAAAAATCAAAGTAGCATAAAGCAGTCTTTCATTCATCAACAATGGTAATTTTTTTTCAACACACCATGTGTTACTTATGTTAAAAGCAGTTTTACGTATTTGATTGGTTTCAAAAAACAGATCCAAACAAACATGTTATTCTCATTTGCTCATTATACAAGCACACAACAACAGTTTTGAAAAAACAACCATACCTACTAGAGACAGAAACGCTAATTAACATAGCTAAACATATAAGAACCAATACACACGCAAAACTGTTGTGAACAGATCCAACTGTGCAACCCTTTAGTATGTATGTATATCTGAAATTCGCTGAAACAAAATATATATGGTTCGAAAGGTTTTAGTTTCTTCTTTCTATATCCGTTTATAAAATTAAAATCGGTTGATATTTAGCTTAGAGGTTGATAAGTGCCTACGGGTACGAAAAACCGGTTTTTTATCCGTAACTCATGATTTTGGAGGTGTTTGGAAAATTTCAAATACAGGGGTCTAATCGTGGCTTTCGTTAACGAGCTGATTCGATCACGTTTTTCATTTTGAGATTATGGCATTCGATATCGTTTCCATGTTAATACATTGTTCGATAGCGAATGCCATAATCTAAAACTGAAAAACGTGATCGAATCAACACGTTATCGTAAGCGACGATTAGACCCCAGATTATTGTTATACTCGACAACACCTAACACTTCGCAGGTATTTATTTTTGTCACACTGTGTTATACATGTATGTACTTTGTGATGTCCGAATATTCGCCCGTTTTTACATATTCGTATTCGTACTCGCCAAATTCAGACGAAACGAACATTTGAATATTTCAATTCAAAGAATAAACAATATTCTAGTAGCCAACTTAAAAACAAAGAAAACAATATTCTTGTACAATTAACATTAAAAAAATTAAAGCAGGTACTTTTCTTCACCTCAAGAGAGGAATCTCTAACTTCAAATATAAAAGTTTAGAAGTTTTTTCTCTACCAACCTTATTTATTACGGTGAATTGTGTAAACAAGACCAACAACAAAGAAAGAAAGTTAATTGATATACATATATTTTTGCAATTTTAGCCCATATTAAGGCTTACAGCTCAACTAAGTTGGATTGAAACTGAAACAAACTTAACTTTTAAACAACTGTTTTTTGGTATTCTGAATAACAACTAATTTTAGTTGTCTTCGAAACAATGCTCGAAAAACATAGGTTCTTATCTATGCTATATTTTTTGAAACCATAGTATCCATTACAAAACATTTTAAATATTTTTAGTTTTGGGCTTGCTATTTTTGTTTGAGATTCTATGTTTTATGAACATGGCAATAATATTGGTTGACAAATGGGATTGGTTGGCGTCTGGAATAATAAAGCAAAACGAACACAATGGTCGAAATAAAAACCAAAATACAACTGATAAAAAGCAGTTGTCGCATGGTGAAAAAAGTTGTAATACATAATAAAAATTTGGCAATTACAACTCAACTATCATTTATTTTTTTGGCGGAATCGGTATACACGTAAACGGTAGTCTGGATACCGGTATTTTCTAACCGAAAAGAATTTCGGTATCGGTAACGATAACGATACCGGTATCGAATTTTAGCGGTATTTGAATCGGTATCGGTATCGGTATTTTTTCATTGAGATTGTTGGTTTTGTTAAATCGGTTTTTTCTGTTGTTGTAGAATTTTTAATTTCATTATTTTTTGACATTGTGTTTGCTTTAGAGGTAGTAGGTGTGTTTGTTTCATTAAAAGGTTGGTTTATTTTTGTTGCGAGTTGTTTAAGTTTTGTAATTTGTGTAGATGGTGAGATTTTTTGGTTGTTTTGTGTTTCCTTGCGTTTAGTGGGGGAGTCAGAAGTTACGGCTGCGTATGTGTTTTGGGTGTTTGTTTGAATTTGCTTTCCCTGTATCTACGACGAGCTTCTCCTATACTGCAGTAATTTTTTGATTTTATTTTCAATATCTCCTTCATTTGTATGAAACGGGTACACTTATTATCGGCTGATGAGTGTTCTCCTGAGCAGTTTATGCAGAATATGCGGGTGCAATTTTGTGGTGCGTATGGTGGTAGACTGCATTCGGGACAGGTTGTATTTCCTCTGCATCGGTTTTTGGTGTGTCCGAGTAGCTGACAGTTTTTGCATCTCATCGGGTTTGGGATGTAGTGGTCGACCTTACATTTATACCATGCAACATCTACAGATGTGGGTAAGCGGTAGAGGTCAAAAGTTAAGATCATCTTGCCAGTAGGTGTACGTGAGCGTCCGTCTTCGCTGCGTTTAGTAAATTTATAAACATCGGTTACCCCTTGATCTTTCATCTCTTGTATTATTTCGCTTTCTGTAACGTGTATTAAGCACGGTGACTCCTTTTACAGAGTTGAGTGTTTCATGAAGCTTACATGAGATTGGGCATAGGTTGGCTAGGTGTTTAGCTTTCAAAAACTTGTCAGCAGTGCGTTCATTGCGGGCGAGGACTAGCATACTTCCATCACGGAGGGACGATATTGAGATAATCTCAGTAGTTATGCTTTCTATTCCTTTTTTAATAGCAAAAGGGCTTAGTTTTGATAACTCTTTGTTACTGTTGTTGGAGGTTATTATTACATATTTAGGAGTGTTTTTGTTGTTATTTATTGGAGTAGGCAGATCTGGAAATTAAAGATTTTTTTTTCTTCTTGGAGGGATTTTCTATGAAGTCCCCAAGAATGTGGAACCTGTTGTTAGATAACTTGTCCGGAGGGCCCGAAGCTATGATTAAATTAGTTTATAATTGTCTGCATATGTAAATGAGTTGTAACAAAAAACAGGTATAGTAAGAAAAGAAAAAACAAATCACTTGTTAATAATAAAAAGTAACGACCGTTATTCTGTGATAGAGTTTTTTGTTTTTTTTTATTATTTTTTAGAGACAAGTGAAAAAGAAAAAACAACCGTACGATTTTAGTGTTAGTCGGAGACTGGTTAATCCAAAAAATTTTTATATATATTAACTTATAACAATACAATAAATTTCACTACACGTTTTTAAGAGACTATTTCCCTTTTTTAATATAGATGCATATGTATATTTTCTCTATTTCACTAATATTATTTAAATGTCAAATGCAATACAGAAAAGACGAACATAAATTAACACCGAGTTTGAAGTTTAATGTTCGCAATAATTGTCAACGAAAAACTGTTGACAATTATTGCCGCAATTGTTGCAAGTACTGGCAATAAGCTGTCTCCACTGGCAATATCAATAATTTGACATTTGCTGCAATATATGTTCGCCATTTCAATATATCAAACATATCGAGCCTTATTTTCGATTTTATCGTAAGCAACAAAAATTAAATTTTTCAGGAGAAGGTTTTTTTAAAATATTCAAATTTGATTTTGTACGTAATTTGTCGCTTGCGATAAAATTGTACAGCCTGTATCTTAAAAGTTATCAACAATTTTGCCATTTTGATAATTCTAAACTATGTGTAGGCCCATAAAATTTAAATTTCAATAAAAAAGTCTATTTCCGATAACATGTCGCTTACGATAAAATCGTAAAAAGGGCTCGATATATTGTGTTGGTGTATATCGATTGCATTTTAATATTGATCTCATAGCATTATTTTGTAATTTTTGCAGCCTCTCTATTTATGTGTTAGTGCAGTATGAATACAGAATCGTTGAACCAAACTCAAAATGCGGTTTAATTATTACGTTATATAAAAAAGTCAAAATATCTTTTAAATAGATATTAATTTCTTTCCTTAAACATTTTACAACATCAAACACATTATATATCGCGAAAAGCATTAGTGATCACTGTATCTTTCACTGTATCTATAAACAAATTAATACACCCGATACGCATGTGTTCTCGTCGCAGTCTCATTGACGACTAATGCATTAAACACATTCACCACAGCAGGCTACACGAACACACGACTTCAAATGCCGCTAGCAGCATTTGTCGCCTCGTAGACAGCTACTTAATTATTTTGGAGACGGCAGCAGCACCATCTGCAGCTGATATTCAAGTACAAATACATAGTTCAGTATTGCCACTTTCATATATTTTGCATTTATAAAAATTAATTTTTCTTTTAAAATGTACTTATTTCACATAAAAGTACAATAATGAATCAATTTATTCTTTACATCAATTATTGGATATTGTTTCTAGTAAATAGTATGAAATAATTGTACGATATCATTCATTCACCATTTTGTATTATACTGGTAACACTGCATTTGCTCATTGTAGCCAGAGAAATAGAAATTAGTTTAAAGTTGGCGACAGATACAACGGTGGTCGTGCAGTCGTGTAGCCTGCTGTCGTTAAAATAATTGTTACTGTTAATTCTTTTGATTCTTTTTATTTGGTATCAAAATAAAAAGAATCTCTAGTTGAATTAAAATTTAAGCAAAACGCTTAATTCGTTTTTGTTTAACTTTTTTATTCATATTTTTGCCAAGTCTCAAGTAACACTTAAATTCTTTCCCACAATTTAATTAAAATAAAATAAATTTATTTCTCACACATTTGTCAAACCAGGTATGAGAACCATCATGTCAGCATAATTGACGAAATAAATAAAACATTTTATTTTCCACGTGTGTTTCAAATTACCAGCCAGACAGTAGTGAAATTGAATATTTGTTTTGCTTAGCTTACGATGGGAATGAATTTGGCAATATAATAATGAACAGTTTCTGGCCGTTTTAAATTATGTTTGTGCTCCTGTTGATTTTTTTTTATTATTTTATTTTTCTGTTATTGTATTAGTTTTAAGTTCATTTTTACATTTTGTATAAATATTAAAATCATTGAATAAAATTTATGAATGCTACTTAAATCGTCATACACTTCACTTCTTTGAGTCAATTCGATTATCCTGGTGTACTACCTGAATAACTAATTGATTCCTCCACAACTTGAGTTATCCTTGTGTATCACTTGGGTAAAGAACATCAACATTCTTTAAATTGCTTATCCTTGTGTACCACTTGGATAAGCCCCACCACTTATATCTCAGTTAAGCCAGGCAAACGTGTCTGGTATTAACATTTTTGGCGACCGTGACAGGACACGCAATCCTCGAAGTAACTAATAGTGCCATCACTTCCCTGCTTTCTACAACAACTAATCCACCATGGATACAACTTCAACAAAACTGCTCCGCCAACTAAAGGAAACGGGAGAACATATTGCAACCATTATTCGAAATTTCACCAAGGATTCAGCCAGCCGGAAGGACATAGACACATCTGATGAATACTTCACATCCGACTACTATATTCAAATTGAGGCCATGGCGACGAAATATATAGCTATAATGGAACGTGAACTCGATAATCAAGGTAAAGAATCCGGGAAAAAAGAACTTCCTAATCCCAAACCTGCAAATACAGGTCAAACGCAAGCCGGGGCAACTGGGGGACATGATCCCAATCCCAAATCGGCAAATACAGATCAAACGCAAGCCGGGGCAACTGGGGAACATGATCCCCATCCCACATCGGCAAACACAGGTCAATCGCAAGCCGGCGCAACTGGGGGACACGATGGATTAATCAGCCGGTCACTTGGAAAAATGGCGGCGCTTACTCGACAGCTAGAAGGCCTTCAGTTGCAACCAGGTCAAGATCAATCTTACTACGATGTAAAAAAGGCCACTATCTCTCAGCTGTGGCTTCAATTAGAAAGGCTTAATGATGAATTACTGGACAAATATCCCGACCCAGACATTGCTGGTTACGATACAATCAGCAATCATACAGCTCACCACGGCCAATAGAAGCCTCCACCACTCAACCATAGAAACTACGGCCAGACCATCAACCTTACCTTTGCCTACGATCACCATTACAAAATTTGAAGGTGACTACATGAAATGGACATCATTCTCCGATTTATTTACAAGAATCGTACATGAGCAACAGATGTCTGATGCTCATAAAATGTGGTATTTAAAAACCAACGTCATTGGTGAAGCAGCGAACCTCATTAATCATCTTGCGGTTACTGCAGACAATTATCAGGTGGCGTGGCAATTGCTGCAAGATCGATACAACAATAAAAGGGTAATGGTAGCAACAGAAGTTCAGAGACTACTTGACCAACCATCTGGGGCATCCACATTAGGTGCTATTAAGCGATTGCACGATACAACAAAGGAATGTTTGGCAGCTCTCTCCAACATGGGGCTTCAAATATTATCGTGGGATCCAATCCTTATCCACATCCTGGTTAAAAAGTTAGATAAAACAGTGCATGCTCAATAGGAGCAATCAATTTCTCACCCAAAGGAACTACAAACAATCAACCAATATCTGACATTCCTTGAGAACTATTTTCACACCCTGGAAGCAATGGGCCACAAGGAAAAACCTTCGTTTTCCGCTAACAAAATATGCGTGCTTACAGCACAACCTCGACACGAAAACCGGTTGTGCATAGTTTGCAAGCGAGATTCTCACCCATTGTATCGATGTAAGAAATTCATCGATATAAGCTCAACAAACAGACTAAACATGATACAGAAACACAAATTATGTGTCAATTGCCTTAGTAGTACCCATAGTACCAAACAATGTACAATTTCAGGCCGCTGCCAGAAATGTGGAAAAAAGCACCATACCTTGGTACATCTGGAACCAACCCCACAAGGTTATTCGTCATCAAGAAAAATTACTCCTCCTAAGAAAGAAATTGACTCAGACAGAAAGGCAGCTACACTTAACAACCCCTCCACAACAAACGTGACATCTCTCGTTAGCACACCACAGGACGAAGCTGAAAGCATGACAACAAGTTCCGTCGGCAGAAGACCATATGTCCTACTAGGAACAGCGTTGGTAAAGGTCAAGGCAAATGGACTAGAAACTGAATGTAAGGCAATTCTCGACTCGGACTCACAAGTCAACCTCATTACAGAGGGATTAGTCACAACTCTAGGGCTCCCAGCAAGAACCACCTCAATTTCAATCAATGGAATTGGGAAAAACCGCACCAAGGTTCAACACCGTGTCAACATATCACTTCAATCAAGACTCAACAACTTTTCAACACGTCTTGAGGCATTTGTGTTGCCACAAATCATCTCTCCTCAACCTGCTCAACAACTTACCATCGATAAGTGGGCGATTCCCAACAATGTCACACTGGCGGACCCAACTTTTAACCGACCAGAAAAAATTGACATTTTGTTAGGCGCAGAATATTACCATCAAATCCTTGCCATAGGACAAATTAAACTCGGTGATGACCTCCCAATATTACAAAATACCACCTTTGGCTGGATAGTATCTGGAAAGGTATCTGGAGAACAACTCTCATCAGCAATATGTGGTACTTTAACTGAAGAGGATAAAATGAATACGGCTATTGAACGATTTTTGAAACTGGAAGAGATCGAGAGCACTGAACATCAATTATCTCCCTATGACGCCCAATGTGAAGCACATTTCAATCAACACACTATTCGTAACAAAGAAGGACGGTTCGTAGTACGACTTCCATTCTGTACTGAAACATCTTCTTTAGGCGCCTCACATAATACTGCCTTTAACCGCTTCCTCAGCTTAGAACGTCGATTATCAAAAGATTCTTCCCTAAAAACTCAATATATGCAGTTTATGAAGGATTACGAAACAATGGGACATATGTCGAAAATCAACATAGATGAAGTGGAAGGGTCTAAATACTTTATTCCTCACCACTGCATTTTACGACCTGATAGTAGCACCACTAAACTTCGGGTGGTATTTGATGCGTCAGCAAAAACCTCGTCAGGAAAATCTTTGAATGACATTTTGCACATCGGGCCACCACTACAAAATGAGCTGTTTACGGTGCTTCTGCGATTTCGGATTCCACGTTTCGTGTTCACAACAGACATAGAAAAAATGTACCGACAAATATTGGTCCATCCAAAAGACCAACAGTACCAGATAATTCTATGGAGAAGTAATGTTTCTGAACCCATCAGTTACTTCAAGTTGAATACAGTGACATATGGAACCAGACCTGCACCATACTTGGCAATCAAATGTCTAAAGGAAATAAGTCATGATAACAACATGCAGTTTCCGTTAGCAGCCAACTTCTTGGAAAAGAACTTTTATGTGGACGATGGTTTGGGGGGAGCCGATAGCTTGAACATAGCACTAGAAACTCAGCGTCAACTACAACACGTCATGTCAAAGTACGGATTTCATTTAAGAAAATGGTGCGCAAATCATACCCAATTGCTACGCAATATCCCCAATGATGATCAAGAAGTTAGTCTTGATTTTTCCACAGACGAAACCGACTATATAAAAACGTTGGGATTAGTATGGCTACCCAAGGATGATCTACTGAAAATTAAGGTCAACATACAACCAATCAAGGCTGTGACGAAAAGGACAGTCACCTCAGATTTAGCACGTATATTTGACCCACTCGGACTACTGTCTCCAGTAGTCGTCAAGGCAAAAATCTCCATCCAGGAATTATGGAATTTGAATCTTTCATGGGATGAGGCAGTGCCTTCAGAATTTGAATCACGCTGGCGAAGCTTTAGAAGTAATCTGAGTGAACTCAAAACCTTTCAAGCTCATCGACATATATATAAAGGATCGATTCCAAGCAATACGCAACTACATGTTTTTACAGATGCCTCAGAAAAGGCGTATGGTGCCGCAGTATATATCAGGACATTCTTGCCAAATAAAACAGTTATTGTGTACTTGCTTTGTGCGAAGTCCCGTATACCCCTCTCAAGCAACAAACGCTGCCCAGGCTGGAATTATGTGCTGCCCAGTTGGGTGCCAACTTGGCTGCAAAAGTTAAGCACGATCTGGATATGAATACAACGCCAACATTCTACTGGTCTGATTCAAAAATTGTATCAGCATGGATGAATTCACGATCATCTTCGTTGCATACATTCGTAGCAAAACGATTAGCTTCAATTCAAGAAAGCTCGACACCTGATCAATGGCGTCATGTGAGTTCCCAGGACAACCCAGCAGACATAATATCTAGAGGATTGGATCCACAGCAGTTGCAGCATACACCCCAGTGGATGTATGGGCCATTCTTTCTTCATGGTGATGAGAAACATTGGCCTCCGATGTTCTCTCCACCTCCTGACACACCTTTACCTGAACAGAAGAAAATTCCCTATAACATGCTGGTTTCGGTAACGACTGAAAATTTTTTGCATTCTATCAACCATAGAAATTCTTTTAAAACCCTGAAACGTATTATAGGATACATCTTCAGATTCATAAAAAATGCTAGGCTCCCCAAGGAAGATCGACAAACTCAAAGAGCTCTGACACCTTTCGAGCTCCACGATTCACTTCTTATAATTATTAGAGAAACTCAAAAATTTGCATTCTCAGAAGACATCAAGCAGTTGCAAAAACGCAAAGAACTAAGGGTGTCAAGTCCGATCAAAAGTTTATCACCATTTTTAGATGAAAATTGCATTTTAAGAGTCGGAGGCAGACTAGAAGAGTCTACTTTGCCATTCGATACAAGACATCCAATGATCCTCCCTTATAATGAGATAATCAGCAAACTAATATTTGAGTCAATACACAAAGAAAATAAGCATTGTGGAGCTCAGGCTCTCCTTGCAAATGTCCGACAACGATTTTGGCCCATCAAGGGAAAATACTTAGCACGAGAAACCATCCATAAGTGCCTAAGTTGCGCAAAATCAAAACCAAAACTTCTCCAGCAGATCATGGGAAATTTGCCTGCAACAAGGGTTACACCAGCAAGACCATTTATAAATGCCGGGGTTGACTATTGTGGTCCAATTTGGGTTCACTTTAAAACTCGAGGAAAACGACCTCAAAAGGCGTACATTGCAGTATTCTGTTGCTTCGCCACAAAAGCAGTGCATCTCGAATTAGTTACAAACCTAACAACAGAAGCATTCCTGGGAGCACTAAAACGATTTACCAGTCGCAGAGGTCACTGCCAACAACTTTACTGCGACAATGCAACAAACTTTGTCGGAGCACGAAATCAACTAGCGGAATTATCATCAGCCCTTTTTACCCCCACAGCCCAAGAAGCCATTCAGCGAGAATGTGCAAATAAAAACATTTCTTTTCATTTCATTCCTCCTCGAGCACCTCATTTTGGGGGATTGTGGGAGGCCGCAGTCAAGTCAGCCAAAAGGCTATTACTCAAAGAAATGACAAACGCATCCCTAACTTATGAAGAAATGGAAACTGTAGTCATAGAGGTAGAGGCAATACTGAATTCCAGACCTATAACAGCATTATCAAATGATCCTAATGATGCAGCTGCCTTGACTCCTGGTCATTTCCTGATTGGGGAACCTCTCACGGCACAAGTCGATGCAACTGCTCAGTCGATGTCGCCATCACTCGTTAAACGATGGGAATTAGTATCAAAAATAAAACATCATTTCTGGCAACGATGGTCCCACGAGTACCTCACTGAACTCCAGCAGCGTAACAAATAGCAATCAAAGTCTCAAAATCTGCCAGTGGGTACTATAGTTATAGTGAAAGACAACATTCCTGTCATGACGTGGCGAATCGGAAAGGTGATCGAAACATTCCCCGGGCCTGACGGTATCGTGAGGACGGCAACAGTAAAAACGTCTACAGGTATCATTCAACGGGCAATTCACTTACTTGCTCCGCTTCCTCTCGATACATCCTACACCACTACTGGCAATGAAAGTATGCCTGATCTTCAGAACACATTCTCAACGTCTTTGGGCAGTGAAGGTGTAAAAAGCAGTTCCCTTCCCAAGGAAAACTACAAATCTCCGAACAAAACTAAAGGAAATAGCTCGGAACTCAAGAGAAACGAACCACCTACTGACAAATACAAAGGCTCACCACCCCCAAAAGGCTGCACATTATCTCCAACCAGCCTACTAATGCTTCTTGCCTTATTCCTTCCGTTAGTGGTATGCCAGCTAAGTACCTACACAAAGATCACTAGCTCTCCTGGCTTACACTTTGAACAGATTGGTCAAGTTAAACCAATTATCTCAGAATGGAAGCTTTTTATCTACTTTGAACTATCACCATTTCTCAATGAAGTACAACTTCTAGCAAACGGAACTAATACGTTGATGAAATGTTGCAACAGTTCAGATCTCAATCATCAATGTATCGCGCTCGTTGCGCATTTTAACAACGTTAAACTTAAAGTGGCTACCAGTCTCGAAAGCCTCTTAAGAAGAAAGAAACGAGGGGCAATTGATTTCGTTGGAAATGTAGCAAATTCATTATTTGGAGTTCTCGATTCACAGTATGCCGAAAAAATGACAGACACCATCAACAGCATAAAAAATAACGAGGATCACTTGGCACACCTTCTACGGAATCAAACATCATTCCTCGACTCCGCCCTTAATATTATGAAACAAACGGAGGCTCATACTCAGAATAGCCTCGATAAATTAAACTTTAGGCTAAAAATACTCGAGAACTTTACTATCAATGAAACCCAGCAATGTCAACTTATTTTCTCGCTTAGCATTCAGTTGATCATCATCTCAGACAATGTGCAAACAATGTTAAAGGCCATAATGGATCTGCTAACCGATACATATCATGGCAGAATAAGTCCCTCTCTACTAACACCGCAACAATTTTCTTTGGAAGTGGACAATATAAAGGCAAATCTGCCATCGGATTTAATATTACCAGTCA
Organism: Tachina lurida; assembly: GCA_944452675.1. Lineage (NCBI taxonomy): Eukaryota > Metazoa > Arthropoda > Insecta > Diptera > Tachinidae > Tachina > Tachina lurida. Next base: position 60,580,096 of record OX101756.1, read on the forward strand.
CGGATATCATTCATCTGTATGGTTTAGTGACAGCTAATGCAGCCATTTCAAACCAACACATTATTTGCACATTGGAAATTCCACTAGCCCATAAAGAGGAATTCGACCTCTTATCTTACACCAGTTCCACAACTAGTAAATGACTCGTTGGTTGCGATCATTAAAACAACCAAAATGATGGCTCTCAACGCTCACCGAGACGAATATTTCCCGGTTGATGATACCAAACTCCGTGATTGCCACATCCTTGATCACGATACTTTTTTATGCCCAAATATCCAAGCTACGTATTTCAAAAATTCACCAATGTGTCGTTGTGAGATACATTTATTTAAAAACGAGTCAGACCTAAGTTGCAATACCGACGTACTAGCCCATAGTAATGTGTGGTACCAACTTCATAAAAAAAATCAATGGCTAGTCGCAACTCAACATCCACTCAAATTAAGTATTGTGTGCAACAGCATCAGTGGTTCTCAGGTCTTACAAGGAACTGGATTGCTCACCTTACCAGCAGGATGTTCAATGAAAAATGAGTTGATTACCGTATGTGGGCACCAAACAATTACCTCGACTTTGTATCCCTCCTATACAAGCGCTGGAGTTTCATTGCCCCATTTACAACAAAAGGTCTTCAATATAACCGAAACCTTACAAGACCTAAGAATCATGGGAAACTTAACCCGACTACAAGAGGAGGTAAGAGAACAGATGCGGAATATACCCACCCCAACCATGAATCATGGCGTGCATAGCTTGGCAGTCAGCTATGTGGGACTGGCTCTGATTTTAACATTGCTAACCATCCTGTTAATCAAAATATTATTAAAGAGAAGACTCAATACGCGTCCAATAGCACAACAGCCATCACCCAGGTCAAACTGGAACATTTCGTTGGACCCTGGCGCTTAATTTACTTCAGCATAAATTGCCGGAAAGTGTTCAGTTAAATTGCCTATTGTTATTAACAATCCCCCTGGGGGCGCAATATGTTAATTCTTTTGATTCTTTTTATTTGGTATCAAAATAAAAAGAATCTCTAGTTGAATTAAAATTTAAGCAAAACGCTTACTTCGTTTTTGTTTAACTTTTTTATTCATATTTTTGCCAAGTCTCAAGTAACACTTAAATTCTTTCCCACAATTTAATTAAAATAAAATTAATTTATTTCTCACACATTTGTCAAACCAGGTATGAGAACCATCATGTCAGCATAATTGACGAAATAAATAAAACATTTTATTTTCCACGTGTGTTTCAAATTACCAGCCAGACAGTTGTGAAATTGAATATTTGTTTTGCTTAGCTTACGATGGGAATGAATTTGGCAATATAATAATGAACAGTTTCTGGCCGTTTTAAATTATGTTTGTACTCTTATTGATTTTTTTTTTTATTATTTTATTTTTCTGTTATTGTATTAGTTTTAAGTTAATTTTTACATTTTGTATAAATATTAAAATCATTGAGTAAAATTTATGATTGCTACTTAAATCGTCATACACTTCACTTCTTTGAGTCAATTCGATTATCCTGGTGTACTACCTGAATAACTAATTGATTCCTCCACAACTTGAGTTATCCTTATGTATCACTTGGGTAAAGAACATCAACATTCTTTAAATTGCTTATCCTTGTGTACCACTTGGATAAGCCCCACCACTTATATCTCAGTTAAGCCAGGCAAACGAGTCTGGCATTAACAGTTACCATAAGAATGTGTGTATTCTATTTTTGACAGATTGTAGCCCGTAGCCTGCTGTGTCGAATGTGTTTAATGCATAAATGAAAGAGAATAAGAATGTGTGTGATTTGATCTACCACAATTGTGATATGAAACTGACATCAATGATGTAAAATGACACTTTTTTGTACACATAATATTTTATATTGTATATGCAAAAAATGGTTCTAATTTTACAAAATATGCATAGAAAATTCAAGTTAATTGGATTTAGTCAGTATTTTTAATAATTTGTGTAATTTGTGCATGGTATTAACACTTGCCAAATAAATAATTATTACAATTATATTATGCTTTGTTTTTTTACGCAGATATTTGAAGCTTTTCTTGATTAATTAAGATGTACAACAGTGAAAGAAACACTGAACACAATAGAACCTACTTGACAGTATAGGTTCTATTATACTATCAAAGGTTAATAAAACTATATACTCAATTAGTGATTTTGGTGACCAACTTTATGTGCCTCCATAGACTTAGAAAATCATTACACGCTCAAGTTTTTGCCCAACAGCTAATTCAGGCTTGGTGGTAGTACTTATATATGTGACTATACATACCATAATGTAGCTAAGAGTTCACTAAAGGCCAAACCCACGATGTCGACAACGTTCGACTTGTCACACATTTACATTCAAAACAAAAACAAATGTAAATTTTTTGTTGTTGTTTCAAATGTAAAAGTACGACAAGTCGAACGTTGTCGATGTCGTGGGTCAGGCCCTAAATGTTAATATTTTACGAAAAAAATAATTTCTATTTGCTTTTTTTTTAGAATAATAAACAGGGACTTTTAACGTATTGCTAACAATATTTGACAAAGTTGTAACTAAGTTAGACCTGAACTAGTGTCTATGCAATTTTGTAATCAATTGCAAGTTTAAAGTTTAAAAAATTGCGAAAAGAATATGTATTTTATTTTTACAACCTATAGATATTTTATATACAACCTATAGATAAGACTGATTCTAACAAAAATTTAATTGAAAAGGAAGTTAATAAATATAAAAATACTATTATACACCTACAGTGTGATTTAAATATTTTGAAATGGTGGGATGATAGAAAAAATGAGTTTCCGCTGTTATATAAGCTAAGCTGCCGAATATTCTCTATACCAGCATCTAGTGCTCCTTCCGAAAGGATATTTTCTGTAGCTCGGGCACTAATAACAGATAAACGATCACAGATTGGTACTAATGCAAAATCATTCAATGAAATTTTATTTGTGAATATAAATTCAAAGAACTGAATTTCGTTTAAGACTATCATATACATATGTACTATATATTTACATACATACCGATACCTTAATGTAGAAAGCTCTAACTCATTTTTGCAAACGAGACTTGAATTTTGCGATTCATTAGATGTTCTTCTATGAAATATGCATACAAGAAACTCGATATAATATATATGTATATGCATATATATATGTATGAATATGCATATGTAGATATATGTATGTACATATATTTTTGTATTGCGTAATTAATCTACTTTATATTATATGCTTATCTTGAATAATTGATTTTTTAATTTAATGATGTACCTATGCCTAAATTAAAAAATTTAATAGTTTTTGTTGCTTAATTTTTTAATTATATCACATTAATTTTTGTTATATTATTATTGAATAATTGATTTTTTACTACATAAAGTATGTTAAAATTCAAAAGACAATAATTATTGTTACCTGAGTTTTTGTTTTTAAATTCGTGTGTAGCTGTGTATATTTATTTTTTATATATGTAAGTACAAAAAAGAATTATTTTTGTTACCTTATTTTATTAAATTATTTTAATTTTTTTGTGAAACTCATTCTTGAACGATTTATGAGTTTTTTATTTAATGGGTAAATTGCAGGGACAGAAAATAACTGTTATTTTTAAAAATTTACATCAAAAAAGCACACATAAAAAATGATCGTAGAAAATTTTGGTTTTTATCATTATGATACATAGGTGATGTACATGCAAATTTTTGTATGACTTTTAAATTTGTGCCTTTTTTGATAAAAGTCAAAACATAACTTTAAATTTTGACTTTTATTTTTTAAGGCAAAAATTAAAAGTTATTTTTGACTTTTATTATTTTACTCAAGAAATAAAAGTTATTTTTTAACTTTTAATATTTTAAGGCAAAAATAAAAGTCATGAATTAAATATTGCATAGTAATACGCAAGTTTTATTGCTTTCAATGCGTTTTACTACACAATACTTAATTCAAGACTTTTATTTTTGCCTTAAAATATTAAAAGTTAAAAAATAACTTTTATTTTTTGCCTTAAAAAATTAACGTTAAGAATTAACTTTTATTTCTGCCTTAAAAAATAAAAGTTAAAAATAACTTTTTTCTTGAATTTTTCGATAAAAGTCATAACAGTTACGGTCGCTGGTAAATTGAATATCAAAAGCATTTGCTTTTTACTTAAATTTAAAAAAACACATTCTTTTTATTTAAGATATTTGTGTTTAACTTCAAAGCACTCAATTAGTTTTTTTAAACAAATTATATTAAATAAGCGTTATGAAAAAAATCAAAGTAGCATAAAGCAGTCTTTCATTCATCAACAATGGTAATTTTTTTTCAACACACCATGTGTTACTTATGTTAAAAGCAGTTTTACGTATTTGATTGGTTTCAAAAAACAGATCCAAACAAACATGTTATTCTCATTTGCTCATTATACAAGCACACAACAACAGTTTTGAAAAAACAACCATACCTACTAGAGACAGAAACGCTAATTAACATAGCTAAACATATAAGAACCAATACACACGCAAAACTGTTGTGAACAGATCCAACTGTGCAACCCTTTAGTATGTATGTATATCTGAAATTCGCTGAAACAAAATATATATGGTTCGAAAGGTTTTAGTTTCTTCTTTCTATATCCGTTTATAAAATTAAAATCGGTTGATATTTAGCTTAGAGGTTGATAAGTGCCTACGGGTACGAAAAACCGGTTTTTTATCCGTAACTCATGATTTTGGAGGTGTTTGAAAAATTTCAAATACAGGGGTCTAATCGTGGCTTTCGTTAACGAGCTGATTCGATCACGTTTTTCATTTTGAGATTATGGCATTCGATATCGTTTCCATGTTAATACATTGTTCGATAGCGAATGCCATAATCTAAAACTGAAAAACGTGATCGAATCAACACGTTATCGTAAGCGACGATTAGACCCCAGATTATTGTTATACTCGACAACACCTAACACTTCGCAGGTATTTATTTTTGTCACACTGTGTTATACATGTATGTACTTTGTGATGTCCGAATATTCGCCCGTTTTTACATATTCGTATTCGTACTCGCCAAATTCAGACGAAACGAACATTTGAATATTTCAATTCAAAGAATAAACAATATTCTAGTAGCCAACTTAAAAACAAAGAAAACAATATTCTTGTACAATTAACATTAAAAAAATTAAAGCAGGTACTTTTCTTCACCTCAAGAGAGGAATCTCTAACTAAATAATAAAAGTTTAGAAGTTTTTTCTCTACCAACCTTATTTATTACGGTGAATTGTGTAAACAAGACCAACAACAAAGAAAGAAAGTTAATTGATATACATATATTTTTGCAATTTTAGCCCATATTAAGGTTTACAGCTCAACTAAGTTGGATTGAAACTGAAACAAACTTAACTTTTAAACAACTGTTTTTTGGTATTCTGAATAACAACTAATTTTAGTTGTCTTCGAAACAATGCTCGAAAAACAAAGGTTCTTATCTATGCTATATTTTTTGAAACCATAGTATCCATTACAAAACATTTTAAATATTTTTAGTTTTGGGCTTGCTATTTTTGTTTGAGATTCTATGTTTTATGAACATGGCAATAATATTGGTTGACAAATGGGATTGGTTGGCGTCTGGAATAATAAAGCAAAACGAACACAATGGTCGAAATAAAAACCAAAATACAACTGATAAAAAGCAGTTGTCTCATTGTGAAAAAAGTTGTAATACATAATAAAAATTTGGCAATTACAACTCAACTATCATTTATTTTTTTGGCGGAATCGGTATACCGGTACGTACCGGTATACACGTAAACGGTAGTCTGGATACCGGTATTTTCTAACCGAAAAGAATTTCGGTTTTTTCGATACCGTTTGCCAACCTTGGTTTTTTCTGTTGGAGATATTATACTGTTGTTGTTTATTAGTAGCTGCGAATATGCGGGTGCAATTTTGTGGTGCGTATGGTGGTAGACTGCATTCGGGACAGGTTGTATTTCCTCTGCATCGGTTTTTGGTGTGTCCGAGTAGCTGACAGTTTTTGCATCTCATCGGGTTGGGATGTAGTGGTCGACTTTACATTTATACCATGCAACGTCTACAGATGTGGATAAGCGTTAGAGGTCAAAAGTTAAGATCATCTTGCCAGTAGGTGTACGTGAGCGTCCGTCTTCGCTGGGTTTAGGAAATTTATAAACATCCCAGTAAAAAAAGACACTCCAAAAAAGTCATGAAAATGTAGAGTTTGCGATCTGGAAGTAGTGCAAATTTCGATCCGATCTAATGATTTTTACATGGGGTTGTCATTGCAAGAAGTTCTCTTTTTCGCCGCCTGGTCACCGAATTGGAAGCGATTTTAAGAAAAATGTACTTTTTTTGTTCTATGATAATATTTTCATCTAGGAAAATAGGAATTTAGACGCGAAATAGTAATTTAATGTAAATTTAAGCAAATAACTTTAAAATTTTAGACCAAAATTAGTTCATAAGTTTCTTCAAAAAAATCGATTTTTTAAAAATTCTGGTGAGTAATTTCTAAAACTAGAGAGGAATTACAAGGTTTTGTATGACTAAAATAAACTTCTACTTGGTTTTGGTGTATTAAGCACGGTGACTCCTTTTACAGAGTTGAGTGTTTCATGAAGCTTACATGAGATTGGGCATAGGTTGGCTGGGTGTTTAGCTTTCAAAAACTTGTCAGCAGTGCGTTCATTGCGGGCGAGGACTAGCATACTTCCATCACGGAGGGACGATATTGAGTTAATCTCAGTAGTTATGCTTTCTATTCCTTTTTTAATAGCAAAAGGGCTTAGTTTTGATAACTCTTTGTTACTGTCGTTGGAGGTTATTATTACATATTTAGGAGTGTTTTTGTTGTTATTAATTGGAGTAGGCAGATCTGGAAATTAAAGAATTTTTTTTTCTTCTTGGAGGGATTTTCTATGAAGTCCCCAAGAATGTGGAACCTGTTGTTAGATAACTTGTCCGGAGGGCCCGAAGCCATGATTAAATTAGTTTATAATTGTCTGTATATGTAAATGAGTTGTAACAAAAAACAGGTGTAGTAAGAAAAGAAAAAACAAATCACTTGTTAATAATAAAAAGTAACGACCGTTATTCTGTGATAGAGTTTTTTGATTTTTTTTATTATTTTTTAGAGACAAGTGAAAAAGAAAAAACAACCGTACGATTTTAGTGTTAGTCGGAGACTGGTTAATCCAAAAAAATTTTATATATATATTAACTTATAACAATACAATAAATTTCACTACACGTTTTTAAGAGACTATTTCCCTTTTTTAATATAGATGCATATGTATATTTTCTCTATTTCACTAATATTATTTAAATGTCAAATGCAATACAGAAAAGACGAACATAAATTAACACCAGTAGTTAGATACTGCCGGTTCTATGACCATTAAAATTGTCAAATTTGGGTAATAAATGTCGAAATTTGGGTAATTAATGTCGAAATTTTGTAATTTATGGGCTAAATTTTCCATATTATGGTAATTAGTGTCAATGGTGTGGAGTGACGAGGGTTTGCATAACCCTTTTTTGTTTGTACATAGATAAGGATAGTTTGATGTCGGTCCGTCGATGTGTTTTTGTTTTAATTTTATGGTTTGATGTCCGTCTGTTGCTGTGCATAGTTATTTATGTAGGCACGCAGGTGCGCTTGTCCCTTTTTTGTTTGTACATAGATAAGGATAGTTTGATGTCGGTCCGTGGATGTGTTTTTGTTTTAATTTTATGGTTTGATGTCGGTCCGTCGATGTGTTTTTGTTTTAATTTTATTGTTTGATGTCTGCCGGTCTATGTGCATAGTTATTTATGTAAGCACGCAGGTGCGCTTGTTTGTACGTAGTATTTTTTTTCGTTTGTTAAGCGGTTGCAGTAGCTGTATGATTTTAGATTGTGTGTGCGTGTGTGGATAGAGAAAATGTTGCTTTGGTTTTTTTTGTATTATTCTTTTGTTTGTACGTAGTATGGTTTTTCGTTTGTTAAACGGTTGCAGAAGGGTATTTGAGAAAGAAATTATGTATGCTTGTGTGGGGGGAATCTGAGAATGTTTTTGTTGTTGGTTTTATTTAGTTTGATTTTTCTATTTCCTTAAAGAGTTTGAAGAGATGAATAAAATATGTAATTTATGAGCAATGAATTTACTTGAAGGTTGGACAAATTGAAGTGTAACATATTTAGGATTGTCAAAGGGAATTAGAGATGTGTGATCATGGGAGCTAACGTTATGCTCGTGCGTGTGTATGAAGTTTGTGATACTGAGGATTGTCAAAGATTGGTTGTTATTTTCTTGTATTATTCTTTTGTTTGTACGTAGTATGGTTAATCGTTTGTTAAACGGTTGCAGAAGGGTATTTGAGAAAGAAATTATGTATGATTGTGGGAAATCTATAAATGTTTTTTGTTGTTGGTTTTATTTATTTTGATTTTCCTATTTCCTATGTTTAAAAAGTTTGAAGAGATGAATAAAATATGTAATTTATGAGCAATGAACTTACTTGAAGGTTAAAGAAATTGAAGTGTACGATATTTAGGATTGTCAAAGGGAATTAGAGATGCGTGATCATGGGAGCCAACGTTATGCTCATGCATGTGTATTTACGTATGTTTTTACAATAACTTGAGTGTTGGCAGATGGGTAAGTAGTCGTATATGTATATAAAAAAGCGAGTGTGTAATGCCGAGTACACATCTGGCATTTGTTGTGTTCTAATTATTTTTTAAAATGTGTGCAACGCCTTTCACATTATATTTTTTATAGGGAAGGCAACACCACACAACAAAAAATAAATAAAAAAATCGGAAATCATAAACGTTACCACTAGTGCACACTGTATGCATGCGGCATTACTTTTTTTGTTTGTAGTATTTCGTTTAGGACATGGAAGGGTATTTATAGAAAGTAATTATGTATGCTGATGAGATATCAATGTTTCTGTTTTTGTTGTTGTTTGTGATATTGAGGATTGTCAAAGATTGGTTGTTATTTTCACTGCTTGCTGACATTTGTCTCTGTCTCTGTCTATTGACTCTTAAATTATGCATATGACTTGATAGTAATTCGTATAAATTGAGAAGTTTTCTAATCTAGCAGCAAGTACAGCATTGTATCTAGACAGTACATCATCAAATTTTACAAAATTTAAAAAATATATAAATTATTATTATGGAGACATTAAGCAGCAGCCCAATTTTAATATCTTTAAACGTCTCACAAACTCATCCAGAGACATTTGTGAGATTGAGCAATCGGGAGGAGGAGGTAACCGTAAGCCCTCTGTCAATAGAGCTTTCAGTCGACGATTTGCCTCCTAATGTATCTATTAAAGATATTTTTGGGGACGAGGTAGATGAATATCTTATTCCAAACAACCAAATGGAATATTTCTATAACGGAAACTTCCAAAAGGAAGAGGAAAAGTTTATGGCAGACGAGGAGGGCGATGCCTTGTTGGCAACATTAAACTATATGCCAGTAGACGATTTAACTACAACCTTTATGCAAGACGAAGAGGGCGATACAGTATTGGCTGCCTTAAATTTAAGATTTTAATTTAGTTAATTTTTTAAACATAAATTCAAATTAACTGTCTCTGTCCTTGTACATACCATATACATATAAATAAAATGATTGAACAAAATTTTGTATATTTTTAATCTACATATTTATTTAAAAAAATATCGTAAATATATGTTGTGACAATGTAAGAATAGAAAAATAAAATATATTTTTTAGTTATTTTCTTGATAAAGTAAATATGCATTTCTTAAGGCACAAACTCCATAATTGTGATAGCTGCAGTAAAAATATTCCGGATATTTAAGTTGTATTTGCTTAAAGTTGTTGCAGCCAATATCCTCGATGTTGAAAACTCTAATTTGAAGTAGTTTTTCAAACCATTTCTTCTTTTCCACACCCTTAACATAGATTGAATAATGTTTTAAATTGGATTTTAAAAATTTTACAACACTCTTAAATGATATTGATCCGTCATTCCAATTCAGATGATGAAAGTTTCTTGTTAGCCAATTCGCTTCTCTTTGTTTTGCTATTGATAATCTTTTGAAGTTAAACGGTGGTTTAATAATAAAATTTATGTGCTCCTTATTGTTAAAAACAATTGCTATTTCTTTTGCAATGAAGATGTTTGAATTAGATTTAAATCCTTGCATATCGATGAAAACTTTATCCCCAATCATCTTATTTAATTTTTTTTATTTACATTATCTTACGAACTTGACCTTTTAAGGGTATGTATTCTATTATGCGGTCGTGGATGAGTATGCAAAAAGCTGATGTATCGGTAGGTATATTGGAGTCTGTTTCAATTTCAATTTTTATGTCAACAGGACCGTTAGAGAGGGCCTCGTTTTGGTGACTGACATCTACTACCACTATCGGCACACTATTTTTAAATTCCTGAGCAGTCAGAAGCGGTTGTGATTCCCTCATGTAATAGTTTTGTTGAAACTGTAGATACATATCATATACGATGGCATACCGATAATTTTTAAATTTTATATTTAGATCATCATATGGGTACGATTCTGAATTTAAATGCACTTTTAAATTGTTTAGATTACAGTGAACAAACTTATTTTCTTGTTGAAAAGCAATCAACACAAAACGGGGTCGTTCTCTATTTGCAGCCAGTTTAACATTCCATATATAGCTAGTTCCTGTATTTAGTTGAGGATTAATGTGACAATCCCAACTGCGAAATGCCACTGGTATAGAAGCACCACTGTTAATAATTTTAATCATATTCAATTTGCTCAAATCAGATAACTGTACATGTGGAATTCTCCATGAGATGTTTGAGATACTAATTTTTGGTTTGTCAGTAGCAACAGTTGAGTATACGAGTTTTTCATCGTTCTTACTACGTAGGAGAACCAATTCATGTTTGCCGCTGAGTATAATTTTATTATAGTCTTCAGCAAAACCTAAAAATAGTTTCAGTGGTACATAGAAATTAAAGTGTCCATTTGAAATATCCAAATCATCGAGTTTGTTCCATCCTGCGTTGTACAAGCCAACACTTTCTGTTGGTGATAAAGAAACAAAATTTTTTAGGCTGCTTGTGATCGCTAAATGTCTTGTGTGATCAATTTCTATGCCATTAAGTTCATATCGAATTTCGTCAAAGAGATGTGCCACAAAGTTATTTTTTAATTTTAGATTTAAAAACGAAGATATTTTGCTGTTATTATCATCTACAATACTTCCCTCAACATATATGTAACTTTCGATGGGTAGCACATATAAGTCTTGATTTTGTATTGAAATTCGAATCTCATCATTATTGTTGAAGGATTATAGGTATGGTGTATATGTGTGATAGTCCTTTTTAATTATACTCTCGTCTGATTGAGGTTTTTCTAGAACATCTAGTATGTAACTCATTTCTTTGTCAGCTTTAAGTTGAGAGACTTCAAAAATTTTTTATTTTCTTGCGTCAAATGTTTTTTGTGTAATGATGTCTTTAATTGTGGTTTGGTTTGCAATAGCGTTTTATGAGTGTATCCAATTTTATCCTTAGATTGCTTGACGTTGTATATTATCATTATTTGCTAGATCTCAAATGTATTCGTGTTGTAATTTCCTCTCCTCGGAAATTAATTAAATCACCGTTCTGATCAACTATGCGTAGAGTAAGAGAACTTATCTCTCGGCAGTTAACTGGCAAATAGATAAGATTTCGAGGAATCTCAACAATTTTATAGCCTGGAGGGACATTGATCGCAAATTCATGTAATGTGTGTGCTTGTGAGTTATTCGTATATGTGTTAACCACTATACAACATTCAACACGCAAGATATTCACGATGAAAATATTGACTGGTAGATCTGAGTAATGGTCTTGGTTAGGAGCTAGAATTTTCTTATTGAATCCAAAGAGTTTTCCAATTGTGTTATCTTTGTTAAAGTATATGGGATCCTTAGAGCTATTAACTGTAACTTGCATTGTATTGTTATTAGCTTCTATATCAATTTTATTTTCCGGACAATACTGCTTATAGCGATGTTTAATATAATCAACTATATCATTCAGTTCATAAGATCCTATTGGTATTTTAATTACATGTTCACCAATATGAAATATATTGTTATAATCATCTACATTGGGAATGCTATTATATGAATGAAAATCAGTTAGAGCACATTCATATTCACCATCCAAACGAATAGGAGGAAAGTAATTAGCAGATAACTCAGATGAGTTTGAGCTAAGAGTAAGTGTTATTGACATTATGATTGTCTGATTACAAATAAGTGAAATTAAACACAGCACTTTGTATAAATAGGAAGTTTATATATAATTATATTTTATTTAAATATATTAGATACAAATATAGACTTATATATACGCTTAACTACAATATTTCATTTTTATTGATCCAAGAATTATGTTGATTGGTAAATCCTAACCATTTAACATATGCCTTCTCGCCTTTAGTTTTAAGAACTTTTTCAACTAGATATGTATTTGGATATCTGGTTTTTGAAAGTTCTTCACCATAGAATCCACCTTTAATAGGGTTACCACGATAGTCTTCTAATATGTATGTAGCTGGATGTGTATTTTGAACTCTTTTAATCGTAAAAATTTCTGTGGTCCAATTTGGTGTATATCCTTTTTCAAAAACATGTTTATATTTACTTATGCGCACATGATCTCCCACATTGAACTTTGATAATTTGAATAGTTTTAAGCGGTTATATACCGTGTTTAATAATTTTTTCTCATTTTTATAGTTAACTTGAATCGGTGGCATTTTGATGGTGCGATGCATTTTTTTATTATATGTATTAATCAAGTCTTTGTAAATGTCGAGCCAGTTATAAGACCCATTAAAGCTAAACTCTTTCCACATCATTCCTTTTAATGTTCTGTTAAATCGTTCTACTATTGATGCTTTCATTCTGCTATATGTTGAGTAGTGATTAATGTTGTATTTATTCATCAATTTTCCAAAGTGTTTATTGAAAAACTCTTTACCATCGTCTGTTTGCAAGTTTTTTGGTATTCGTCCCAGTTGAAAAATATTCTGCATAGCCTGGCTTGTTTCCAATGCAGTCTTTCTTTTCAAGGGTACTGCCCAAGCAAATTTTGAAAATGTATCAATTACAGTCAGAAAAATCGATAATCTCTATTGTCGGTAGAATAGTTCCCCATTTCAACTAAATCAGCTTGCCAAAGACCATCTATTCCTTTCATAACAACTCTTCGACGTGGAAAATGTTTTCGTGCTTGCTTATGTAGTTCATTTATTAAATTTCTTTTTGAAGTCATTATTTAACGTATTTAGAATTTGATGGGATAAGTTGAGTTCAGTGTGAGTTCATTTAAATACTGTCGACCATCATAGTTCTTACATACCCATAAATTAACTCATTTATCTTTTTAATTTCTTTTTCAAAGAATAATTTCATACTTGAGATTGTTTCCTGAATTTCGTTGAGTTTCTGACTTAAACTTATGTTGATTTCATCTCGTACCTCTTCAATTTGACTTTGCAGAAACAATTTATTAACAACGTCGTTTTCCTCCAAAGCTTTTCCCACATTTTTGATTCTTTTGTTTTGAACGTCAATGTTATTAGTTGTATCCATAACGAAGCCCAGCAGCTTAGGAACATTTTTCACAAAAACTGTACCAATTGTATCATTAAGATAGTGCCCAAACTTATCGATGGACATGATTTATGTAGATAAATATTATTCTATAATTTTTGCTTCATATAATTCTTCGATAATTGAGACAATTTCGTTATTGTGATTAGTATGACCTGCAGCTTGTGATGCTAGCAATAGCCTAAGGCGATCTACTAACTAATTAGGATCATCCCAGTATATATAGTTAGCTTTGTATGGGTTTAGTTTCATCAAACCCTTACCCTTGTAAGGGCTTTTTATTGCATGTAGTGATGACGAAGTTGATGAGTTTTTTTCACTTTCTTTCTTAAACAATTTACTGATAATATGCTTATATTTATATGCTCTCGTTCCTTTGATTTGTCCTTCAGGTCTATAATCTCTTTTGTATGCATTTGTGCTCACTAAAATTTTCTTATATATATCTAATTCATGTTTATCATAATATTTTGGTGTTTTGTGAAACAGTAAAGAAAATAAACCTGGTGTAAAAGCCCATATTTGATTTCCAATCACTATTTTATCTTCAGTAAGTTTAATACTACTATTGCCAAACTTCCATTCATTATTAAAATCTTTATGTGGACCGTATAGAGTATCTAATTCGTTTCTGCTTTCCAAGAGTGCTAGGTCAGTATAACTATTATTATTATCTGAATTGTCTAGAGTTTCCGATTGAGAGTAAAAATCATCATTGTCATCATCATCAGTATCAACATTATCAACCTTGTTTGCGTTTCGATTACGAAGTGAGATATTTTTATTGCATAACGTTTCTTCAACAAGTTTCTTTGGAGTACTTGTCTCTAACTTAACTGATTGTTCGTTGAATGGAAAATTTGAATTTTTATAAACTTTCGTTTTAAATTCATCTCTTTCTGATTTAATACTTTTTTTATTGTTTTTAGAACTGTTCACAAATTCTGTTAATGGTTCTATTATTGGTTTAAATGTATCTTTGAATTGCTCATGTGTATCTGCTTCATCAACTTTTATACTACGAAATTTTTTCTTTAAAACATTTCTTGTCTTTATTAGCTCTTTTAAAACTTTTTCATCCATTTTCAACTATTAAACACCAGATCAGGTATCAGCTATTAGATCAGGTATCAGCTATTAGATCAGGTATCAGCTATCAGATCAGGTATCAGATCAGCTATCAGATCAGCTATCAGATCGGGTATCAGGTATCAGATCAGCTATCCGATCAGGTATCACTTATCAGATCAGGTATCAGGTATCAGATCAGCTATCCGATCAGGTATCACTTATCCGATCAGGTATTAGATCAGCTATCAGATCAGCTATCAGATCGGGTATCAGATCAGGTATCAGCTATTAGATCAGGTAATAAATCAGCTTTCAGATCAGGTACGGTAAATACTTTAGGAAATAAGTAGATGTACTATGTGCAAGGCCAAATTTAGTACTAATGTTTTACTTTTATGTAGAGTAATTTATATCGTTATAAAATAGTCGAATTGCTTTCTATAGCGACCATTGTTTAAGTCATTATCTTTGCTTATCATCAAAAATCCATATTTATCCTTCCAACACTCTCGACAAATTTCATGAAACTTTTCATAACTCATATCGCTGGCAACATGATCACTATAAACGTGCTTCATGTTTGTCTCATCTTGTTTAAACATTATAATCACATTTGCATTGTCTCTTATTAAGTGCTTGGGGATTCTCGTATAAGTTTGGCACAAGTAGAATGAATCAACATCCTTATGTCGCCCCATGCAAAAATATGCTCGTATATTATTTTGTTTCTCGCATGCAACATCATCAAAGATCATAATAGAATTAGTTTTCGCTTCATCAGGAGGAATAACTTTTTCATTATCTGTAAATGTGTAATATCCCATCCCTTTAATTGGTGAAATTAATCGCTTTAAGTATTCATATTTGGGTTGATAAAGGGATTTTGAGTATAAATAGATGTTTTCAAATTTGAGTCCATTAGGACTTTCTAGCAAGCTAATCATAACATTAGTCTTTCCACAATTTGATGGTCCAACTATTAGAGCACGAATAGAATTTGGTAAGAGAGAACTATGTTTAATTTTAGATCTGATGTTCGTTGAAGCATCAATATTGCGAATCACAATATTTTTACGTTGTTTTACTAATTGCATTTTTATAACTAATTGCATTTCATAAATGTTACTTTTATTATAGAAGAAAAAATAAAATAAGATGTTTATACATTATAACAAAACGTTTAGTTATAAAAAACCAGCCGTTGGAAAAGGTTTAGTGAATAGAGTAATAAACTCTCTGCCTGTTGAATTACACCTTCCTGGATATCAGTTTTGTGGACCCGGAACAAAATTACAAAAACGTTTAGATCGCGGTGACAAAGGAATTAATTTATTAGACGCTGCATGTAAAAATCACGATATTGCTTATTCCAAAACAAATGATTTAAATAGTAGACATCAAGCTGATAAAATTCTTGAAAATAAAGCTTGGGAACGAGTTATTTCAAAAGATAGCAGTCTTGCAGAAAAATCGTTTGCATATATGGTTACTAACGCAATGAAAGTCAAAAGAAAATTTGGTATGGGATTGAAGAAGAAGGTTGGAAAAAAACGTGAACAAAATGGAAAAAAGCTGTTCACTTCATCAATTAAAACTGCAACAAAAATACTGAAGAAGGAAAAACCTCAAGACATTAACTCTGCCATTAGGATTGCACGAAAGGTTATCAACAAATCGTTAAGGGGGAAGAAATCGCAAGTTGTAATACCACGTGTAATTAATGTTCCAAAAATTGGTGGCTTCTTACCTTTAGTACCTATTCTTACTGCTCTGAGTGCAATTGGTAGTCTTTCTAGTGGCGGAGCAGCTATAGCAAAAGCAATAAATGCTGCAAAGAATGCCAAACAACAACTTGATGAAGCAACTAGACATAATAAAACAATGGAAGCAGTAGCAATGGGGAAAGGTTTTTACCTTAAACCATATAAGAAAGGATATGGATTGGTTTGTCAAGAAAAACAAAAACCAAATTTTTCGTAAAGCTGCCCAATAAACCCCTATCTGATGTTGATCTGAGAAACTTTTCAACAAACATTCCATACTTTAGAGGAGTTTTCATGTTGGATACACTACCAAAACGATCGAGAAAAAGGGAATGCGGAATCATTAATTTGGATTTATCAAGAGGACCTGGAACCCATTGGGTAGCATATTATAAAAACAATGAACATAAAGAATATTTTGACAGTTTTGGAAATTTACAACCTCCATTAGAACTAGTTAAATATCTAGGCAAAAATATAAAATATAATTACAATCAATATCAAAATTATAATTCATTTAAATGTGGTCATTTATGTCTTCAATTTCTTTACAAAGTAAGTTTAAAAAATAAATAAATACAAAACACGAACAATTTTTAAAATTTTTTCTATTTTATTAATCAAAATGTTTATAAAATAATAGTTTCTACATATTATTCCCACTGTGAGTATTGAGCATTTGTTAAAAAGATATTTATTTCAGCAGCAGTATCCAATTTTAAGCCACTGTCTCCTTGCTTACATATGCAATATATCCCGGATGCCAGTTCTATTATGTCATCATCCGATAGCGTGTTGTACCGATTTGGTAAAAACATTATGTTGTTTTCTAGTTCAATTTGAATTGTGGTGCCGTATTTACTCGTCACACGCTTAGCGTTTTTAACTGCATACTTCGTTGAGTCCTGGAGCTCTTTTATATGAATTAATTTTTTTTTATTCAATGTATTGAATTTCGTGATCAAATCTGGAGGATTCATTATCACAATATTAATTAATTAATTAAATTTAATTTTTATATGTATTTTTTTCTTCTCTGACAGATAGCTCAATCTGCTTTTGTAAACTGATGTATTAAATATTTCTACCAATCTTTAAATAGGTAAAAAATAGTTCTTAAAAGAAAGATCAGTATCGTAGCTATCTCTTTTTCTCATATTGTAATCATGTTTTACGTAAATTTTTTGTTTTGTCCCTGATAGAATTGTAGTGAAAGAGATAGTTACATATTTTGACGTTCTAAGGCATAACTGAAAACAAAAAAATTTCAAAACAAAAGGTCAGAGAGAGAGATATTCATGTGCTAAAGTGTAACTGAAACAAAAAAATTTCAAAACAAAAGATTAGAGAGATAGTTATATTAATGTGTTAAAGTGTAACTGAAACAAAAAAAAATTCAAAAGAACTCACAATTTTTTGTAAAATTTTAATTTCACAAGAATATTTTTTACTATAAATAAGAATGTAAACCTTTCAAGAGTATTAATATAAAAATAGCATTCAAGAAAAAAGTATTCTTTAAAAAAAGAAAATTAAAAATAAAAATTAAAAAAATGAGTCAAGTACGTGAGCAGTTATTTGAATTCCTCCATTCCTTTGAGGACTCATTACTATCCCTCCTGTTCTGAAAATCACGGTGATTTCAAATCACGTGATTTCAAAAGTAAACTGTTAATAGCTGACTTGGTAATGGGATTTTATTGCGTTTTAAGTATTTTTCATTTATAATAACATATTTTCTTCCAACTTCCAAAGCTATAAAGCGTAAAATATACAAAAGCAATGATTTAGCTTTTATTAATTTTTACAAATCACCGTGATTTGGCATGTCGTGATTTGCAGAACAGACCCGTATATGAGCATAAGGAGAGCATAAATTTTTTTGTATCCATGCTCACTGAAAATGAGGAGTATGGAGTTGTGGAGCAGGAGGACTCCGACGAGAATGGACATTTTGCCAGCTGCCCCTGGTATAGTGAAGGATGTGAAGAAGGCCCAGACACATGTAGGTGTACCATGTTTCACATTAGGAAAAAAATTATTTTTAAAATTATAGATACCTATAAAAATTTATGTAAAAAAATCAATTAATAAATATAAAATATATATGTATGTGTGTGTATGCTTTTGATTTCTTATTTATTTTAATATACATATTTCTGTATATATAGAGATTAATGGACCGAAAAAGCTATTAGTTTAAATGTTATTTTCATTGAGGATGGATAAACGTACTTTAAAGAATATATTTCACAACAATCAAGAACGAAAACCTCAAATATATGATTTGGTTTTTGGGTTTGAATACTTGCTCAATTGGAAATTGAAGATTTCATGTGGATTTTCTACAGCTTTTGGTTTTAAGCCAATGATATGGTTGCATTATAAAAATAAGCAATACATTGGACTGGATCGAGAAGAGTGGTTACATATCATGTGCTATAAGGAGTATATTCATGATATGCTTAATCGTCGAGATTTTTTAAATTCTATAAATATAATTGATAATGAAAGTGAGAGAGATGTTGAATATAAGTTTCAATATAAAAGAGGTGTTTGCTTTTTAGTTATCATACAAGGAAACTTTAAAATAAAAATCGATTCTGACACATGGAGATCACTAACTCAAATTCGAGTATTTTTTACATCAATTTTATGTTGGAACAACATTCTGAGAAAACAAATCCTTCATTTCTATCATGAATATTATATACCAACCTGCTCCACTTTAAATAAAACAAAACTTCAAATCAATGAAATACGAGAAATACACGAAAGGGATGTAAAGATTGAACTGACACGACTTTGTTATGAGATTGGGGAAAAAATGCAGCACAAGATTCTAACAGATGTGAAAATTCATAAATTATATTTAAGGATGAGTAATAAATAAAAAACAAAATGTAGACACAAATATATGTTTTTATTGCTTTTTTATTGGTTATATTTTCTTTGTTTTTTCATAAAAATTTTTCTTAATAATTAATATTTACATTTATTTTAACAATAAAAATTTACAATAATTTACATTTATTTTAACTTTCTTCTTCTTCTTGAAGTCTATCAATTTCCATTAATAGCATGTCAAGCTCATACTCAGGATTGGTTTCCTCTATTGCTGAATGATACCATGCATATGTGCTTATACCATCACTTTTTATTTTCCTTTTATCATCTTGATAACTTAGTATTAGTTTATGTAGTTGCATAGTATATAATTGATGCAAACTCGACTTAAAGGTAAGCATATTATCAAATACATTTGATTTATTAAACAGACAATCTCTATATGAACTTAGGCTATACTTATCTAAAATGGTTTTCTTGACCCCCTTCGATTTTTTTACATCATTTTGATCTTGAACACTAAATGAATACATTTTAGATCGCAACCCAACAAACTCTTTCATTATTTTTCCACAATTTTCGTCTTTCATCATACCCAGCACCTTTTTGTTTAAACGAGGAATACCATATATGTTATCTGCAGGATAATCAGATGTGTCAAATTCATCCTGTATGTCCATTTTTATGTCAGCATAGAAGTCATCAGTCCGTATTGTATATATGAATGAATCAGTATCCATATAGTTTAATGACAATTTTGATTTAAATTTAGGCTGCATGTAACCATAATGGAAATTATACATTTTCCATTTGGAAAGTTCTAACACACAAAATCCTAAGTAAGTAGGCTTATTATAATATGTCTGGAGCCTATTCATTTGAATCGCCACCATGTCTTCTGAAAAAATAGACAAACTATGGAAATTGGGTTTAGATATCCAATCTTGGGCTCCCAAATGATTGCAATTCGTTCTGTTCCAGTTTGTTACAATTCTAACATCTTTTCTCTTATCTACATTTTCCATAGTCTTACCATATACCGCATTATTGAGCAATTTGAAGAAGTTTTTCTCAAACGTATTTTTAGCGTTAGCTCTATGCTTGGTATTTAAGTCTATATATGATTTTAACCATGGAGATTGTTTGAAAGTGAGAATCCGATGTACTTGCTTTAAAATCAAACCATACTCTAAACATTGCTTAAGAGTTCTATAGTGAATAATATATGAATGTTTAGTAGAAAAGTCAGCAATTAATTTAGTTTGCTTCTTTCCATAAGGTTTTTTATTTTCCGCACAAAAAGGTAGGTCATTGTGCGATTCGTGCAAATTGGAGGGATATTCTAAAGTAACTTCATACACATAACCATCATTTGAATTATTATCTATCCGATTTGGATCCAGACTTAGCTCATCACTTGATAACCATCTGAATCCTCCATATGGAAGATAGTAGTAGGGAACTCCCACTCCGGCCCCAATTAAACTTTTGAAATTTTAAAATTTTAATTACCCAAATTTTAAAATTCTTGGAAATTTGTGAAATTTGATACCCTACGAGGGTGGATCAAGAAGTTCGTCCAACTTTTTGTTTACATAAGGAATTTTTTGTTTACATAAGGGGTTTTGTTTGTTTAATATATACGAGGGTGGTTTAATAAGTCCAGTTTTTATGACCGTGGGAATTTGTATGTGTGTATATTTGTGGGGTGGATTAAGGCTTTTCATAAGATTAGTATTTCATAAGTATATATGCCGACGGGAAAATCATGAATATGATTTTTCCTAGTACCAACGGGAAAATCATGCAATGATTTTTCCTAATACTAATGGGTGTGAAATAGTGAAAATTAATTTTTCCTAATGCCTACGGCAATATATGAATATTTTTCCTAATGCCTACGGCAATATATGAATATTTTTCCTAATGCCTACGGCAATATATGAATATTTTTCCTAATGCCGACGGCAAAACATGATTATTATTTTTTTCAAATGCCGACGGCAATTCATGATTATTAATTTTTCCAAATGCCGACGGCAATTCATGATTATTATTTTTCCTAAGGCCGACGGCAAAACATGATTATTATTTTTTAATACCAAAGGGAAAATTGCCAGTGTTGCCAGACTGTAGAAATTTGTTATCGTAATACTATATCAGTAATATCAGAGAAAATATTTATTTATGTGTTCACATGTATGTGAACACCCATACTTGTGTTCACATGTATGTGAACACCCATACTTGTGTGTGGGGGGGTCCAGCTTTTTTGTCGTTGGTAATTTAATATTTTGTGTATTTGTTTAAGAGATATGTATGTATGTATGTATGTGTATGTATGTATGTATGTATGTATGTGTGTATATGTATGTGTGCATGTATGAATGTGTGATCGTGGGTATTTGTGCGTGGAATATTTTGTAGAATACATATATATTTTGCAAGGTAATCATTTTCTTTGTCTACGATTATTTTAAAGCAGCAAACTAAGTACAGTCAGCAGCAGAGAAACAAAAAGTAAAATTTATGAATGCTGCAAGGATACTGCTTCTAATTTTAGTATAAATACGCCAACATTTCTAACCAACACATCAGTACGTTATTGTATTTACAAGAAGTGTCATCAGCAATTGTGTTAAAGTGAAATAATAATAAAATAATTAAAAATGAGTTCATCAGGTTATCAGTGTAATACATGCAATAAGGTATACAAATACCAAAAGTCCTTTTTGGAGCATGTTAAAAACCATAGTGTACAGAATCAAGTGGTCGTAAGCCGGGGCATAAATCAAGAGCTACCGCAGACATCTCTTCAAAATCACCAAAATCCATCATCATCATTTATTCATCAACAATATCCTTCTCTTCAGTATCCTCAATATCAGTTACCATTAAATTTTCAACAATACGGTATGCCATGGAATAATCAGTTTTTGGGATACAATTATAATCCCAATGTGATGCAATGGCAGCCTCTTAATTATCATCAACAAGAAGCTCAACATCAACAACAAGATCATCAACAACAAGCTCAACAACAACAAGCTCAACAACAGGGTGTGGGTATCCTTGGAGGTAATTTATTCGACGATGGTATGGACATAAGCTTACCGGAAAGTGATGGAGAAGTAGAAGAAAGAAGAGAAAAAACTCTGCCAACTCCAATGAATACTTCGCATGCTAGAACAGATGAAGTAGAAGCGAATGTGCGATATTATAAAATATCTAAAGCATTCAAAAACCATATTGCCACTTATGCAATTTTAAACAAAAAAGACCAACTTCTGTTGGAAGAATTTGTTGAAGAAAATAAAAATGTTTTTATGGAGAGACTTCAAGTGAATTTAAGTAAGCATGTAATAATTAAATTTCATGTGAGTATTGTGGCAGAATATATCAAAATTGTTGGAGAAGAATTGGAGTTGTGCATAATATCACATGTAGCCAAAATGAGTTTGCTGACGAAGGCAGATAGCATAGATGAGTTATTCCGGAAGCAGGTTGCGGAGATTTCAGCCAAAATGTCCGAATTTGAAGAGCGAGATTCTGGTTGGACTTTGTCACGCATAGTCCGAGCAGAAATTAACATCAACAAATCTTCGCTCGTCAAAGGATCGAACTGGATATCCACACCTCAAAAATTAGCAAGAAAATTTGTTTGCATCAACATTGAAAATAATGATGACTACTGCTTCAAGTGGTGTCTAATCGCTGCCATGGATACCACCAAATACAAACATATAGAACGTTGCAGTTCTTATAATATTCAAGACATTGCTGCAGAGACGATTGTTACGCGAAATGGTGTAGCGTTAAATTTCAAAAATTTACGCTTCCCATTAGGATTAAACAAAATAAAAGAGTTTGAGGTGAACAATCCAGCAATAAGTGTTAATGTATTTGGCTATGATGAGGGGGCCAATCAGATTATTGGTCCTTACTATGTCACCAAAGACGAGAAAATTAGTCATGTAAACTTGTTGCTTTTGGAAAATGGTGAAGTTCATCACTACATTTTGATAAAGAACATATCAAAGTAAGTTAAAAAATTATACTACACTTTAATTTAATGATACATATACTTCTTTTATATATTTTATAATATATACGTTTTACTTATAAACTTTTATTTTATTTTTTTATCATTCACAGACTTTTGACGAATCAGATAACCACCGATAGGCACAAACTACACTTCTGCAATAGCTGTCTCCAATATACCCATAGGGAGAACGTGATGAGTACACATAAGGAGGAATGTGGGAAGATAGTCACAACTATGCCATCAGGTGAGGATGCCATTCTTAGTTTTAAGGGACATCAACGAAAAATGGATGTCCCGTTTGTTGTTTACGCGGACTTCGAATGCGTATTAGAGGATATAAGTAATAGTGTAAGTAGTAAAACAAATTTAATAAAAAAGCACACACCTTGTGCCTTTAGTTATTTTATTAAGTGTCTCCATAGTAATAATTTAGATAAGCTTAGAATATATACGGGGGAAGATGCCTCCAAAAAATTTGTAGAATATTTAATTAAGGATTGTGAAGATATATATAATAACTATTTAGTTAACAATAGACAAATGGATACTTTATCCCCTTCAGATACTTATAATTTTTATAGTGCGGTGAATTGCCATATTTGCCAAAAATTTTTAGGCAAAGATCGTGTTAGAGATCACTGCCACATTAGTGGCAAATTTAGAGGCGCAGCCCACAATAAATGTAATTTAAATTACCAAATTCCCAAATTTATACCAGTTTACTTCCACAATTATTCAAATTATGACTCACATCTTTTCATTAAAGAATTAGGTGAAATTTCATTGCAACTGAAAGTACTCCCTCTCAATAAGGAACTTTATATATCCCTCTCCCAATTCACAGAAATGAGTGATGGCCATAAGCTTGAAATAAGATTTCTTGATACTATACGCTTTATGGCTGAGAGTTTGGAATCATTAGCCTGCAATTTGTCGGATAATGATTTCAGCACTATAAGGTCCTTATTTCAGTCAGAAAAAGAATTTCAGCTTATTAAGAAAAAAGGTATTTTCCCATATGAGTACCTAAATTCATTCGAAAAATTAGATGAATGCCAGCTGCCTTCACGCAGTGATTTTTTTAATAAGTTGAATAATAAAGAGTGTTCTTTAGAGGAATACTCACATGCTGTAGAGGTATGGAATACTTTTGGTTGTGAAACAATGAAAGATTACATGGAACTTTACTTAAAAACAGACGTCCTCTTACTGACAGATATTTTCGAGAACTTTAGAAAAGTTTGTAAGGGTATTTATGAGCTCGATCCTTGCCAGTATTATACAGCACCTGGCCTTTCCTGGGATGCAATGCTCAAATATACAAAAATTGATTTAGAATTATTGACAGACATAGACATGTACAATTTTATGAAAAAAGGTATACGTGGGGGAATAGTACAGTGTAGTCAAAGATATTCGAAAGCAAATAATAAATATTTGCAAGATTTCGACAAAGAAAAGCCCTCAGAATTTCTCGTCTATTTAGACGCTAACAATTTGTATGGATGGGCTATGTCGGAACATCTTCCTCATGGTGGGTTCAGATGGTTATCACAAGACGAGTTGAATCTGGATCCAAACAGCATAGCTGATAATGGAACAGACGGTTATATTTATGAGGTTACGTTGGATTATCCCTCTCATTTACACGACTTGCATAATGATCTTCCTTTTTGCGCTGAAAATAAGAAACCTATGCAAGCGAAGTATAGCAAGTTGATAACCGATTTCTCTACAAAGCAATCATATGTGATACACTTTAGAGTTCTAAAACAGTGCTTAGAATATGGCTTAGTTTTAAAGAAAACTCATCGTATTCTAGCATTTAAACAATCTCCATGGTTAAAAGGCTATATTGACCTAAATACCAGACATAGAGCCACTGCTAAAAATGCTTTTGAAAAAAATTTTTTCAAACTACTTAATAATGCAGTGTATGGTAAAACCATGGAAAATGTGGATAAGAGGAGAGATGTTAAAATTGTTAATAATTGGGAGAGGACGAATTGCAATCATTTAGGTGCCCAAGATTGGATATCAAAACCAAATTTTCATAGTTTATCTATATTTTCTGAAGATCTTGTAGCAATCGAAATGACTAGAGTCAAAACCTGCTACAATAAACCAATTTACTTAGGATTTTGTGTACTCGAGCTGTCAAAATGGAAAATGTATAATTTCCATTACGGGTACATGCAACCTAAGTTTAAGACAAACCTCTCATTAAACTATATGGATACGGACTCTTTTATATATTCAATAAAGACTGATGACTTTTACGCTGACATAAAAAATTACCTACATGAACAATTTGACACATCGGACTATCCTACAGACAATATTTATAATTTCCCAATAGTAAATAAAAAAGTAATTGGTATGATGAAGGATGAAAATTGCGGTAAGATAATGACAGAGTTTGTTGGGCTGCGCTCAAAAATGTATTCATTCAGTGTAGAAAACCAAGATGATATTAAAAAATCGAAGGGGGTAAAGAGAGCCATATTAGATAAATATAGTTTAGCTACATATAAGAATTGCCTATTTAATAAGATTAATGTATATGATAGTATGTTAACATTTAAATCTAAGCTACATCAATTATATACTAGCGAATTAAATAAGGTAGTATTAAGCTATGGAGATGATAAGAGAAAAATTAGATCAAATAATATAAACACTTATGCATGGTATCATTTTCGTATTAAGGAAACTAACCCTGAATACGAACTTGACATGTTGCTAGATAAGATTGCTAAAATGCAAGAAAATCTTAGTTAATTAGTTAATTTTTAAATTGTATATAAAATCCTATTTATTAAGAAAAAATATTGTATTTGTATCCTATTTATTAAGAAAAAATATTGTATTTATATCCTATTTAATCAGAAAAATTGTTGTATATAAAATCCTATTTATTAAGAAAAATTCTTTTATTGTTGTTAAAATGAATGTAAAAAAAGTCTAAGAAATATTTTTGTATTTAAATCCTATTAATTAAGAAAAGTTATTGTAAATAAACTATTGAAAAAAGAATGGAAAATGTGAGTGGTTTTTTTATTTCTTTATTGGCTTTACTTCGTTGGATCAAAAAAAATTTTGTTTTTGCTTATTTGCAAATTCTTGTTTTCATGTCGCTTAAACATGCACAGTCTTGTTTTCATGTCGCTTAAACATGCACAGTCTTGTTTTCAGGTCACTTAAACATGCACAGTCTTGTTTTCTTTGAGAGATTCTGCACAAGAGAAATTGAATTTCACAATATTATGAAATTCAATTAGATATTTTCATAAAGATAAATAATTTAGATAATCGGATAAAATCCTCATATTTTTTTTTTACTACATACAAGTTTCTGTTATTTTATATTCGAACAGATGATTCCTAGTTTTCCTTTAGAAAAAAATAATACAAATCAAGGAATATTTTTATAATTCAATTTTATTTTATTATTTATACAATTTTATTTCATTTTTATTTAATTTAATTATAATGATGGAAACATTTCGTAATAGCCAATTATTAGATGTTCTAGTATATTTTTTCTTAAAAAATATATGGTACATCTGCAAGTATCAGGTCCCTCCTCACACTCAGGATGATACCAAGGACAGCTGGGGAAGTGTCCTTCAGTGTTGTCTTCATCTTCCATGACACCATATTCTTCGTTCTCATCCAGCATATTTTGGAAACATTTTATCATCTCCCAATGATCAAAAAGCCTGAAGGTTTCAAAATCTCTTATAAATTGATTAAGAGTACGTCTAATTTGACTCATTTTATTTGCTGATGAATGAATGATGATGAATGTTGGAAGGTTCCTTCAAGACTAATTTGTTCTGTAAATTTTTAAAATATCTATATGGTCTTTAAAATATCTATACTACCATCTCTATGTCATATTTCTTTTTAGCACTCTATCTCTCTCTAACCCTTTTCTCTTTATTCCATATTTCTTTGTAGCACTCTATCTCTCTCTAACCCTTTTCTCTTTATTCCATATTTATTTTTAGCACTCTATCTCTCTCTCTAAACCTTTTCTCTCTCTATAACTATCTCTTTCTGTCTATCACTATCCCCCACTTATTCACTATTTCACCACAATTATTTTCGATTAGCCTTTTTGAAGTCATCATCGCTACTTTTAAGATCATTTCCAGTTAAACATTCAGAGTGACAAGAAGTATCTAAATAAAATATAAAAAATAAAAAAATGGACTCCACAACAAATCTAATTGCAAAATTTAATGCTCTAAATAACAAAACTTTAATCCACGTAAAGGAGCTTGATTCTTCAACGAAATATACTATTAGAAATGTGTTACGTGTAACAACTAAATATGGACCAACCCTAAAAGTTGAAATGAATAAACACATAATGTTCCTGCCGAAACGATATAATATTTTAACTGATGACGATATCAAAGATCTTTCGAGCGGATCATATTGCCTAAGTAGAGAAGGTGAAGAAAACCTAATTGTCGAGAGTGAGCTGAGTGAATTTCTAATTCAAAATTCCCAATTTCCTGTTTGGCAATAATATATTAATTATGTATTTTAAATTATGAATAAAAAGACATTAAAGAGTTTTGTAAAATATAAATTTTTGTGTTTTATTTAATATTTTCAGTTATTTCATAAAGAAATTTAAGACATAAATGTCCACAGGTAAATGTATTGAAATTCTGATGCTGATTATAGTTGTATTTTATATTTGCACCAAGATATTTGACTACTTCCCAAGGAGGTTGTAAGTTTCCAAAGCTGTCGAAATATTCTTTTTCATTGTTGTTTTTATAGTATGCTACCCAATGTGTACCAGGTCCTGTTGATACATCTAAGTTGATTATTCCACATTCAATTTTCTTTGTTCGTTTTGGTAGAGTATTCAACATGAAAACTCCTCTAAAATATGGAATTTTTATAGAGAAACGGTTTAGGTCCACATCAGATAGTGGTCTGTTCGGCAGCATCTTTAAGAGTTTTTTGATTCCTCTTTGTGAACTAAACCATAACCTTTTTTATATGGTTTTAAGTAAAGTCCTTTTCCAACTGCTATAGATTCCATCGCTTTATTATGTCTAGTTGCTTCATCAAGTTGATATTTTGCATTCTTTGTTGCATTTACAGCTTTAGCTATGGCAGCACCTCCAGTTGTTAGACTACCAATTGCACCCAGAGCAGTTAAAATCGGTATTAGAGGTAAAAAACCACCGATTTTTGGAACACGTATTACACGTGGAACTACAATTTGAGACTTTCTTCCTTTTAATGATTTGTTAATAGTTTTTCGTGCAATTTTAATAGCTGAGTTAATATCTAATGGTTTTTCCTTCTTTAGTATTTTTGTTGCAGCTCGAATTGATATTCTAAATAGTTTTTTATCATTTGGCTTGTTCTTTTTAGCATTTTTCTTTTTCTCCACACCCATACCAAATTTAGTTTTGGTTTTCATTGCGTTAGTAACCATATATGCAAATGATTTTTCTGCAAGACTACTGTCTTTTGCTAAAACTCGATTCCAAGCTGAATTTCCAAGTTTTTTATCAGCTTTATGTCTAGTACTTAAATCCTTATTTTTTGAATACGCAATATCGTGATTTTTACAAGCAGAGTCCAATAAATTAATACCTTTGTCACCTCGATTTAAACGTTTTTGTAGTTTTGTTCCAGGTCCACAGTACTGATACCCCGGAAGATGAAGCTCAACAGGTAGAGAGTTTATTATTTTATCTACTATACCTCCTCCAACGAAGGTGTTTTTATGACTAAACGTTTTCTGATATCGTATAACCATATTATCTAATTTTTTCTATAATAAGAGGTAACATTTATAAAATGTATTCAGTTACAAAAATGCAGTTAGTGAAACAACATAAAAATATTTTAGTTCGTAATATTGACGATTCAGTCAACATCAGTTCAAAAATAAAGCATAGCCCCCTCTTACCAAATTCTATTCGTGCTCTAATAGTTGGACCATCAAATTGTGGAAAGACTAATGTTATGATTGGCTTACTAGAAAGTCCTAATGGACTCAAGTTTGAAAACATCTATTTATACTCAAAATCTCTATATCAACCCAAATATGAATACCTGAAGAAACAAATTTCACCAATTAAAGGAATGGGATATTATACATATACAGATAATGAATCAGTTATTCCACCTGACGAAGCTAAAACTAATTCAATTATGATATTTGATGATGTTGCATGTGAAAAGCAGAATAATATACGTACATATTTTTGTATGGGGCGACATAGGGATGTCGATTCATTCTACTTGTGTCAAACTTATACTAGAATTCCCAAGCATTTAATAAGAGACAATGCCAATGTTATTATAATGTTTAAACAAGATGAGACAAATATGAAGCATGTTTATAGAGATCATGTTGGTGGCGATATGAGTTATGAAAAGTTTCATGAAATTTGTCGAGAGTGTTGGAAGGATAAATATGGATTTTTGGTGATTAGCAAAGATAATGAATTAAATGATGGACGCTACAGAAAGCAATTTGACTATTTCATAACTATATAAACTACTCTTCATAAACATTTACTTTAGTTATTAATCTAACTTTAAGCTTGATACATCTATTTGCTATAACCTCATCTGATACCTGATAAGCTGATCTGAAAACCAGACCAGCTACCTAATAACCTGATTTGATACCTGATAACCTGATCTGAAAACCAGACCAGGTCCTGAAAAGCTGATCTGAAAACCAGACCAGGTCCTGAAAAGCTGATCTGAAAACCAGACCAGGTCCTGAAAAGCTGATCTGAAAACCAGACCAGGTCCTAAAAAGCTGATCTGAAAACCAGACCAGGTCCTGAAAAGCTGATCTGAAAACCAGACCAGGTCCTGAAAAGCTGATCTGAAAACCAGACCAGGTCCTAAAAAGCTGATCTGAAAACCAGACCAGGTCCTAAAAAGCTGATCTGAAAACCAGACCAGGTCCTGAAAAGCTGATCTGAAAACCAGACCAGGTCCTGAAAAGCTGATCTGAAAACCAGATCAGGTCCTGATAACCTGATCTGAAAACCAGACCAGCTCCTGATAAGCTGATCTGATAGCTGATAGCTGATCTAATAGCTGATACCTGATCTAAAAGCTGATACCTTTTATTTATTAAACATGGATGAGAAAATTTTAAAACAGTTGGTGTTGACAAGAAATGTCTTGAAGAAAAAGCTTCGTAGTATAAAAACTGGTGAAATAGATACACGTGAACAACTAAGAGATACATTTAAACCTATAACAGAACCACTCAAAGAATTCATAAATAGTTCTAAAAAAATTAAAGAAGAAAATAAAATGAAGACAGAATTTGAAAATAATACAAGTTTAAAGTCTGAAAAACCATCACTCAAGATAGAGACAAGTACACCAAAGAAACTAGCAGAAGGAACAATATTTGATAATACCACCTTATTTAACGAAACTAATACTAAAAATGATGATGATGATGATGATGAAGATGATTTTTACTCACAAACTTCCAATACAGAAGATACTCATACTGATTTATCAGTCTTGGAAGAAAGAAATGAATTAGATACAAACTATGGTCCACATAAAGATTTCAATAATGAATGGAAATTTGGTGATAGTAAACTTACACTTAGTGAACATAAAATACAAGTTGGTGGCCAAATATGGGCTCTAACACCTGGACTATTTTCTCTAATGTTTTATAAAATACCAAAAAATTATGATAAATTTGAACTCGAAATATATAAAAAGATTTTAATTACTACTAATGCATATAGAAGAGACTATAAACCTGATGGTCAAATTAAGGGTACTAGAGGATATAAATATAAACATATTATTAAGAAATTTATTGACGAGAAAAACCAGGATAATTTACCCGAATCAACAGGATCTAAGCCAAAAGGTAGCTACTTAGGTGATGGAATGATGGAATTTAACATCCATAAGCCCAACTATATATACTGGGATGATCCAAATGAGCTAGTAGATCGACTTCGACTCTTGCTCGCATCACAAGCTGCAGGTCATAATAATCACAATAACGAGATTATATCAATTATTGAAGAACTACGTGAAGCTAATATAATACATTAACTTTAATAAAGTATATAAAGCATGTCTGTTGATAAATTTGGACATTATTTAAACGATACTAGCAACATAGTTTCTTTGAAAAATGCACCTAAACTGCTGGGGTTCTTTGTGGATACGAACAACAACATTGATGTCCAAAACGAAAGGATCAAAAATGTTGCAAAAGCTGTGGAGGAAAACGATGTTATCAATAAATTGTTTCTGCAAACTCAAATCGAAAAACTAGAAGAGAAATTATTAGCATACTTTAAGAGAGACAGTACTATAATTCAAGAAAATATTCAAATACAAATTGAGGATCTACATCGCGAAACAAAATTAGATATAGAAGAAAATTATAAAATTGAAAAAGATATTCTAAAAATTAAAACATCCTTTGAAGAACAAATTGAACAGCTTAATGAGAAAATTTATAGATTAGAAAATTACATGTTTGTATCAATAGCTGAAAGTGCTTCAACTAGATCACAACACTCTTCAAAAAATCTCTAAAAACAACTTAATGTCTTCAAAAAGAAATTTAGTAAACGAACTCCATAAGCAAGCACGAAAACATTTTGTGCGTCGCAGAGTTATAATGAAAGGAATAGATGACCTTTGGCAAGCTGATTTAGTTGAAATGGGGAACTATTCTAAAGAAAATAGAAATTATCGATTTTTGCTGACTATAATTGACACATTCTCAAAATTTGCATGGGCAGTACCACTAAAAACAAAAACTGCACTTGAAACAACTAACGCAATGGAAAATATTTTTGAATTGGGGCGAATACCAAAAAACATACAAACAGATGATGGTAAAGAATTTTTCAACAAACACTTTGAAAAATTAATGCATAAATACAACATTAATCACTACTCAACATATAGCATTATGAAAGCATCAATAGTAGAACGATTTAATAGAACACTAAAAGGAATGATGTGGAAAGAATTTAGCTATAATGGTTCTTATAAGTGGATTGATATATACAAAGATTTACTTAATACCTACAATAGAAAAGTTCATCGTACCATTAAAATGCCTCCAATTAAAGTCAACTCAACAAATGAGGAAAAGCTGCTAAATACAGTATACAGTCATATGAAAATGTATAAAATGTCAAAATTTAATGTAGGAGATCATGTACGCATAAGCAAATATAAGCATACATTTGAAAAAGGTTATACTCCAAATTGGACTACAGAAATTTTTACAATTACAAGAGTTCAAAATACAAATCCTGCAACATACATATTAGAAGACTATCTTGGTAATCCTATTAAAGGTGGATTCTATACTGACGAACTTTCAAAAACCAGATTTCCAAATACATATCTAGTTGAAAAGGTGCTTAAAATTAAAGGGAAGGAGGTATATGTTAAATGGCTGGGATTTTCTAATCAACACAATTCTTGGATAAGTAAAGATGAAATATTATAGATGAAAGAAAAACTAAATCAACAACAACATCATAGCAAAACAATAATAGCATTAATATTAAGAAACAAATGTTAATTTTAAAATAAGAAAATGAAATAAATATGTAAATTATGCTTATAAACCATACTGTCTACTAAACTTTATTTAATTGTAATCAGTCTGTTATAATGTCAATAACACTTACTCTGAGCTCTAACTCATCAGAATTATCTGCTAGTTACTTTCCTCCTATTGAATTACATGATGCATATGAGTGTGCTCTAACTGATTTTCATTCATACAACAGTATTCCAAATGTAGACACCTACAACAATATGTTTCATATAGGAGAATATACAATAGAAATACCAATTGGATCTTACGAACTAAATGATATAGTTGATTTTATAGAAGAGCAATACAAACTACTCTGTCCAGCAAATAAGATTTTTATTGAAGCTAATAACAATACAATGCAAGTTAAAGTTAAAAGTTCCAAGGATACTGTATATTTTAATAAAGACAATACAATTGGAAAACTTTTAGGATTCAATAGCAAAATCCTAACACCAAACCAATATTATTATTCAGATCTTCCAGTTAATATTTTTAAAGTAAATCTCTTGCGAGTTGAAAGTAGTATCGCTATTAACACATATATGAATAGCTCCAAATCGCATACACTTCATGAATTTCCGATTAATGTGCCTCCAGGCTATAAAATAGATGAGGTTCCAAGAAATCTTATCTATTTACCTGTGAACACCAGAGAGATAAGTTCACTAGCGCTGCGCGTAGTTGATCAACACGGTGATTTAATTAATTTCCGAGGAGAGGAAATTACAATACGAATACATTTAAGGCCAACTAAATAATGCTAATATACAACACAAATACCTTAAAAAATATAGCAACAAGAACAACATCAACATTAAAGCGATCAGTACAACAGAAAGCATTAACAACATCAAATAAAAATTTTCTAAAGTCCTTGAATTTTAAATTGAAGACAAAATGAGTTCAATAATAGATGTCTTAGATAAGCCCTTGTCTGATGAGAATATAATCAAAAAGGACTATCATACATATGTACCATACTTACAATCTTACAACAATAATGATGAAATTAGAATTTCAATACAAAATCAAGATTTGTACGTGCTACCCAGTGAAAGCTACATTTATGTAGAAGGTTTTGTTGCTGATGATAATAACTCTAAATCTTCTTCATCATCGGACAACTTTATATTAAAAAACAACTTTGTGGCATATCTATTTGATGAAATTCGCTATGAGCTCAATGGAATTGAAATTGATCATACAAGATATTTAGGAGCCACAAGCACCATAAAAAATTTGGTTTCTATGTCACCAACAGAAAGCAACGTGATGCAAAATGCTGGATGGAACAAAATTGACGATGTCACCCTTGTAAATGGATTTTTCAATTTCTATGTACCTCTAAAAATGCTCCTAGGATTCGCTGAAGACTACAACAAAGTTATACTAAATGGAAAACATGAATTGATACTCTTGCGCAATAAGAACGATGAAGATCTTATACGCTCGAGTGTTTCTACTAAAAAAGCTAAACTTACAATTTCACTAATCTCATGGAGAATCCCACATGTACAATTATCCGACTTTAGCAAATTGAATATGATTAAAATTATTAACAATGGTGCTTCTATACCTATGGCATTTCGCAGTTGGGATTGTCATGTCAATCCACAATTAAATATGGGAACTAGCCATATTTGGAATGTTAAACTAGCTGCAAATAGAGAACGCCCTCGTTTTGTATTGATTGCTTT
This sequence comes from Tachina lurida, assembly GCA_944452675.1. Classification (NCBI taxonomy): domain Eukaryota; kingdom Metazoa; phylum Arthropoda; class Insecta; order Diptera; family Tachinidae; genus Tachina; species Tachina lurida. Next base: position 60,614,805 of record OX101756.1, read on the forward strand.
TCAACAAGAAAATAAGTTTGTTCATTGTGATTTGACTAATTTAAAAGTACATTTAAATTCAGTCTCATATCCATATGATGACCTTAACATAAAGTTCAAAAATGAACGATATGCAATTCTATATGATATGTATCTAAGATTCCAACAAAGCTACTATATGAAAGAATCTCAACCGCTTCTAACTGCACCAGAGTTTAAGACAAAAGCTCCTATTATTGTAGTAGATGTCAGTCATCAGAATGAATCACTCAATAATGGACCGATTGATATAAAAATAGAATTTGAAACAGCAACTAATATTGGAGCAAAAACATCAGCTTACTGTATTCTTATTCACGATCGTATAATAGAATATGTACCCATCAAAGGACAAGTTCGAAAAGTCTTATAAATTGTCTAATATGGAAAACAACATAATTTTCATAGACGTACAAGGTTTCAAAAGTAATTCAAATGATTTCATCGCAAAAGAAGTAGCAATTGTTTTCAACAATTACGAATATAACAATTTCATTATAAAACCCCCATTTGATATCAAATGCTTATCAATAGAAAAGCAAAGAGAAGCAAAGTGGCTAACAAAAAACTATCATCACCTAAGCTGGACTGCTGGATCAGTTTCATTTCAAAGCGTTTGCAATTTTTTAAAAGCCAACGCAAGATGTTCTAAAATTTATGTAAAAGGTGAAGAAAAAAGACGATGGATGGAAAAAATTTTATGCCGAAAAATTTTTAACGTTGAGGATAAAGGCTGCATCAACTTTAAACAAATGGAAATCAAGTATCCAGCATATTTTTATTGTAATTATCATAAATTTGGTGCTTGCGCACTAAAAAATGCTATTTTACTAACAAAAGAAATGTCTTGCTTTAATTAAACTTTTTCACTTTTTAAAATATGAATGTATGTATCATTATAAAATGTTAAAAAAAATTTTAAACAATAAATGTATAAAAAATAAAATAATCTACAAGTGTTTTCTTATTTCAAATACAAACTACATAAAGGAATGAGAAGGAAGTGGGGAGGAGGAGAAGTTAACTTTTTTGCTTACTTGCAAATGCTTGGTTTTTGTTTCTCTGCTGCTGAGTGTACTTAGTTTGCTGCTTTAAAATAATCGTAGCCAAAGAAAATGATTACGTTGCAAAATATATATGTATTCTACAAAATATTCCACGCACAAATACCCACGATCACACATTCATACATGCACACATACATATACACACATACATACATACATACATACATACATACATACACATACATACATACATACATATCTCTTAAACAAATACACAAAATATTAAATTACCAACGACAAAAAAGCTGGACCCCCCCACACACAAGTATGGGTGTTCACATACATGTGAACACAAGTATGGGTGTTCACATACATGTGAACACATAAATAAATATTTTCTCTGATATTACTGATATAGTATTACGATAACAAATTTCTACAGTCTGGCAACACTGGCAATTTTCCCTTTGGTATTAGAAAATAATAATCATGTTCTGCCGTCGGCCTTAGGAAAAATAATAATCATGAATTGCCGTCGGCATTTGGAAAAATTAATAATCATGAATTGCCGTCGGCATTTGAAAAAAATAATAATCATGTTTTGCCGTCGGCATTAGGAAAAATATTCATATATTGCCGTAGGCATTAGGAAAAATATTCATATATTGCCGTAGGCATTAGGAAAAATATTCATATATTGCCGTAGGCATTAGGAAAAATTAATTTTCACTATTTCACACCCATTAGTATTAGGAAAAATCATTGCATGATTTTCCCGTTGGTACTAGGAAAAATCATATTCATGATTTTCCCGTCGGCATATATACTTATGAAATACTAATCTTATGAAACCCCTTAATCCACCCCACAAATATACACACATACAAATTCCCACGGTCATAAAAACTGGACTTATTAAACCACCCTCGTATATATTAAACAAACAAAACCCCTTATGTAAACAAAAAATTCCTTATGTAAACAAAAAGTTGGACGAACTTCTTGATCCACCCTCGTAGGGTATCAAATTTCACAAATTTCCAAGAATTTTAAAATTTGGGTAATTAAAATTTTAAAATTTCAAAAGTTTAATTGGGGCCGGAGTGGGAGTTCACTACTACTGAAGATATTCGGACATAGCCCAACCGTAAAGGTTATTGGCATCTAGGTACATTAGAAATTCTGAGGGTTTCTCTTTATCGAAATCCTCTAGATATTTATTGTTTGCTTTTGAATACCTTTTACTACATTGTACAATCCCCCCACGTATCCCCTTTTTAAAGAAATTATACATATCTAGATCAGTTAACAATTCCAATTCTATATTTGTGTACTTCAACATAGCATCCCACGATAGTCCAGGAGCAGTATAATACTGGCTTGGATCTAGATTATATATTCCCTTACAAACTTTTCGAAAATTTTCGAATACATCAGTTAGTAACAGTACGTCTGTTTTTAAATACAACTCCATATAGTCTTGTAAAGTTTTGCAATCAAATGTTTGCCAAATTTTTTTGCATGCTCGTAATCTTCATGCGAACATTCTCTATTGGTAAGTGTGTTGAAAAAGTCTTCCCTCGCTGGAAGTTGACTATCATTTAATTTTTCAAAAGAATTGAGATAGTTGTAAGGGAAAACACCCTTCCTTCTAACCAGATCAAACTCTATTTTTGATGTAAATTGCTCTTTAATTGTACAGAAATCGTTATCCGTAAGATTATTGGCTAAAGTTTCTAAGCTTTCGGACATAAAACGTAAGGTGTCTAGAAATCTAAGTTCAAGATTGAAATCGTCATTCATTTTTGTATATGTTGATAAAGATATGTAACGTTCTTTATTTAGCGGAAGGACTTTTATGTTGTCAGACTTTTCTCCTAACTCTTTAACAAAAAGATGTGAGTCATAAGACGAATAATTATGAAAATAAATAGGGATAAATTTTGGCTGTTGATATTTTAAGTTGCACATATTATGAGCTGCACCTCTAAATTTGCCAGTTACATGACAATGATCCCTTACGCGATCACTACCTAAAAATGTATCACATATGTGACAATTTACAGCATTTTGGAAACTGAATATCTCTAAAGGGGATAAAGAATCCATTTGTTTCTTAGTCATTAAATAATTAGTATAAATATCCTCACAATCCTTAACTAAATAAGCAACAAACTTTTCTGCCGCGTCCTTGCCAGTATAGATTCTAAACTTATCTATATTATGCTTAATATATTTAATATTATAACTAAAAGCACAGGGAATATGCTTTTTAGTTAAACTATTTTTTTCACTTACTTTATATTGGATGTCCTCAAGTATGCACTCAAAGTCAGCGTACACGACAAAAGGTACATCCATCTGTCGTTGGTGATCCTTAAATTGAAATGTAGCTTTTTTATGTGATGGTAGTTGGGCTACAATTTTACCACACTTCGCTTTGTGTTGCTCCATAATCCTATCATTGTGTGTATATTGTAGACAAACATTACACAATTTAAGAGAGTGTTCATGTTTGGTAGTTTGACCACTTAATAATCTGTAAAAAAATTTAAATTAAATCATTTATAATAAATATTATAAAAAATTTTACCATATATATATATATACAATATATATATATATATATATATATATATATATATTATATTAACTAGTACTTGACACTTTTAGCTTACCTAGACATATTTTCTATTAGTACGTAATGATGACCACCGATATTTTCTAACAACAATAAGTTGATATGAATACATTTTTCCTCCTTTGTAATATAATATGGACCAACAATTACATTATTTTCCTCATCATAACCAAATACGTTTACGCTGATTCCGCTATTCCGCTTCTCAAATATTTTAATATCTTTTAAAGATATTGGAAATATTAAATTAAATGGGTACAAATGATGTCAGCAGTTATATCATGAATATTATATGAGCTACATCGCTGTTTACTCGTTATTTGAGAATTATCCACTGCTGCGATTAGACACCACTTGAAACAGTATTGATCGGTGTTTTCTACATAAATGCAAGCTTTTCTTTTTTGAAGTCTTTCTGGTAAACTCATCCAGTTTGCTCCTTTAACTAGAGAAGCCTTATTAATACTTAGCTCTGCTCGGACTATGCGTATCAAAGTCCAACCAGAGTCCTTCTCTTGGAATTCACACATTTTATTTTGAATTTGTGAAATTTGGTTTGAAAATACTTCATATATTTCATCTCCTCTGGTCAACAAATTCATTTTAGCTCTATGATGAATAATATTGAACTCCAATTCCTCTCCCACAATTTTTACATATTCTGCCACAATACTTACATTAAATTTTATTACAATGTGGCTTAGTAAATGACTTTTAAGCATCTCTATGAAAATTTATTCATTTTCACCAATCAAATCTTTCAGTAAAAGTTCATCTCTTTCATTGTTTAATCCATAAGTTGCAATGTTATTTTTGAAAGCTTTGCTTATGTTGTAAAATTTCATATTTTCTTCATGTCTTCCTTGAGTTTCTTCATCAATGCTGGTATTATTTATTAAATTACCTCCATAAGCATCCGCTTCATGTAGTTGTTGTTGTGGTTGATATTGTATTTGTTGGTCCGTATTTGGGTACCACTGCATGACAGTAGGAGTTTGCTCCCAATACATTTGTAATTGTTGTTGTTGTTGCTGTTGTTGTTGTTGCTGTTGCTGCTGTTGTTGTTGTTGCTGTTGACGATATTGATATTGTTGTTGTTGTTGAGGATATACATATTGTTGTTGTTGAGGATATTGATATTGTTGTTGTTGAGGATATTGATATTGTTGTTGTCGAGGATATTGATATTGTTGTTGTTGAAGATATTGATATTGTTGTTGTTGTTGAGGATATACATATTGTTGTTGTTGTTGTTGTTGTTGTTGAGGATATTTATATTGTTGAGGATATTGATGTTGTTGTTGTTGAGGATATACATATTGTTGTTGTTGAGGATATACATATTGTTGTTGTTGAGGATATACATATTGTTGTTGTTGAGGATATTGATGTTGTTGTTGTTGAGGATATTTATATTGGTCCTCAACATCATGTTTTCGGATATGGTCGGAAAAACACTTTTGGTATTTGTATACCTTATTGCAGATATTGCATATATATACCGCATCCATTTTAATAATTTATATATATTTTAAATTTTGTAAAATTTGATGATGTACTGTCTAGATACAATGCTGTACTTGCTGCTAGATTAGAAAACTTCTCAATTTATACGAATTACTATCAAGTCATATGCATAATTTAAGAGTCAATAGACAGAGACAGAGACAAATGTCAGCAAGCAGTGAAAATAACAACCAATCTTTGACAATCCTCAATATCACAAACAACAACAAAAACAGAAACATTGATATCTCATCAGCATACATAATTACTTTCTATAAATACCCTTCCATGTCCTAAACGAAATACTACAAACAAAAAAAGTAATGCCGCATGCACACAGTGTGCACTAGTGGTAACGTTTATGATTTCCGATTTTTTTATTTATTTTTTGTTGTGTGGTGTTGCCTTCCCTATAAAAAACATAATGTGAAAGGCGTTGCACACATTTTAAAAAATAATTAGAACACAACAAATGCCAGATGTGTACTCGGCATTACACACTCGCTTTTTTTATATACATATACGACTACTTACCCATCTGCCAACACTCAAGTTATTGTAAAAACATACGTAAATACACATGCATGAGCATAACGTTGGCTCCCATGATCACGCATCTCTAATTCCCTTTGACAATCCTAAATATCGTACACTTCAATTTCTTTAACTTTCAAGTAAGTTCTTTGCTCATAAATTACATATTTTATTCATCTCTTCAAACTCTTTAAACATAGGAAATAGGAAAATCAAAATAAATAAAACCAACAACAAAAAACATTCATAGATTTCCCACAAGCATACATAATGTCTTTCTAAAATAACCTTCCATGGTCACCAGCTAAAAAGAAAATAGATAAAACTAAAGCAACATTTTCTCTATGCACACACACACACACACACACACACACAATCTAAAATCATAAACCTGCTGCAACCGCTTAACAAACCAAGAAAAAAAACATTCAATTCAAAATTAAAACAAAAACATACATACAAGCCTTCGTACCTACATAATTAACTATGTACATCAACGGACGGACGGATATCAAACCATGCTTAACTCACAAACCACATATTTTATTCATCTCCTTAAACTCTTTAAACATAGGAAATTGAAAAAATCAAACTAAATAAAACCAACAACAAAAAACATTTATAGATTTCCCACAATCATACATAATTTCTTTCTCAAATACCCTTCTGCAACCGTTTAACAAACGATTAACCATACTACGTACAAACAAAAGAATAATACAAGAAAATAACAACCAATCTTTGACAATCCTCAGTATCACAAACTTCATACACACGCACGAGCATAACGTTAGCTCCCATGATCACACATCTCTAATTCCCTTTGACAATCCTAAATATGTTACACTTCAATTTGTCCAACCTTCAAGTAAATTCATTGCTCATAAATTACATATTTTATTCATCTCTTCAAACTCTTTAAGGAAATAGAAAAATCAAACTAAATAAAACCAACAACAAAAACATTCTCAGATTCCCCCCACACAAGCATACATAATTTCTTTCTCAAATACCCTTCTGCAACCGTTTAACAAACGAAAAACCATACTACGTACAAACAAAAGAATAATACAAAAAAAACCAAAGCAACATTTTCTCTATCCACACACGCACACACAATCTAAAATCATACAGCTACTGCAACCGCTTAACAAACGAAAAAAAATACTACGTACAAACAAGCGCACCTGCGTGCTTACATAAATAACTATGCACATAGACCGGCAGACATCAAACAATAAAATTAAAACAAAAACACATCGACGGACCGACATCTAACCATAAAATTAAAACAAAAACACATCCACGGACCGACATCAAACTATCCTTATCTATGTACAAACAAAAAAGGGACAAGCGCACCTGCGTGCCTACATAAATAACTATGCACAGCAACAGACGGACATCAAACCATAAAATTAAAACAAAAACACATCGACGGACCGACATCAAACTATCCTTATCTATGTACAAACAAAAAAGGGTTATGCAAACCCTCGTCACTCCACACCATTGACACTAATTACCATAATATGGAAAATTTAGCCCATAAATTACAAAATTTCGACATTAATTACCCAAATTTCGACATTTATTACATATTGTTGTTGTTGAGGATATTGATATTGTTGTTGTTGAGGATATTGATATTGTTGTTGTCGAGGATATTGATATTGTTGTTGTTGAAGATATTGATATTGTTGTTGTTGTTGTTGAGGATATACATATTGTTGTTGTTGTTGTTGTTGAGGATATTTATATTGTTGAGGATATTGATGTTGTTGTTGTTGAGGATATACATATTGTTGTTGTTGAGGATATACATATTGTTGTTGTTGAGGATATACATATTGTTGTTGTTGAGGATATTGATGTTGTTGTTGTTGAGGATATTTATATTGGTCCTCAACATCATGTTTTCGGATATGGTCGGAAAAACACTTTTGGTATTTGTATACCTTATTGCAGATATTGCATATATATACCGCATCCATTTTAATAATTTATATATTTTTTAAATTTTGTAAAATTTGATGATGTACTGTCTAGATACAATGCTGTACTTGCTGCTAGATTAGAAAACTTCTCAATTTATACGAATTACTATCAAGTCATATGCATAATTTAAGAGTCAATAGACAGAGACAGAGACAAATGTCAGCAAGCAGTGAAAATAACAACCAATCTTTGACAATCCTCAATATCACAAACAACAACAAAAACAGAAACATTGATATCTCATCAGCATACATAATTACTTTCTATAAATACCCTTCCATGTCCTAAACGAAATACTACAAACAAAAAAAGTAATGGCGCATGCACACAGTGTGCACTAGTGGTAACGTTTATGATTTCCGATTTTTTTATTTATTTTTTGTTGTGTGGTGTTGCCTTCCCTATAAAAAACATAATGTGAAAGGCGTTGCACACATTTTAAAAAATAATTAGAACACAACAAATGCCAGATGTGTACTCGGCATTACACACTCGCTTTTTTTATATACATATACGACTACTTACCCATCTGCCAACACTCAAGTTATTGTAAAAACATACGTAAATACACATGCATGAGCATAACGTTGGCTCCCATGATCACGCATCTCTAATTCCCTTTGACAATCCTAAATATCGTACACTTCAATTTCTTTAACTTTCAAGTAAGTTCTTTGCTCATAAATTACATATTTTATTCATCTCTTCAAACTCTTTAAACATAGGAAATAGGAAAATCAAAATAAATAAAACCAACAACAAAAAACATTCATAGATTTCCCACAAGCATACATAATGTCTTTCTAAAATAACCTTCCATGGTCACCAGCTAAAAAGAAAATAGATAAAACTAAAGCAACATTTTCTCTATGCACACACACACACACACAATCTAAAATCATAAACCTGCTGCAACCGCTTAACAAACCAAGAAAAAAAACATTCAATTCAAAATTAAAACAAAAACATACATACAAGCCTTCGTACCTACATAATTAACTATGTACATCAACGGACGGACGGATATCAAACCATGCTTAACTCACAAACCACATATTTTATTCATCTCCTTAAACTCTTTAAACATAGGAAATTGAAAAAATCAAACTAAATAAAACCAACAACAAAAAACATTTATAGATTTCCCACAATCATACATAATTTCTTTCTCAAATACCCTTCTGCAACCGTTTAACAAACGATTAACCATACTACGTACAAACAAAAGAATAATACAAGAAAATAACAACCAATCTTTGACAATCCTCAGTATCACAAACTTCATACACACGCACGAGCATAACGTTAGCTCCCATGATCACACATCTCTAATTCCCTTTGACAATCCTAAATATGTTACACTTCAATTTGTCCAACCTTCAAGTAAATTCATTGCTCATAAATTACATATTTTATTCATCTCTTCAAACTCTTTAAGGAAATAGAAAAATCAAACTAAATAAAACCAAAAACAAAACCATTCTCAGATTCCCCCCACACAAGCATACATAATTTCTTTCTCAAATATCCTTCTGCAACCGTTTAACAAACGAAAAACCATACTACGTACAAACAAAAGAATAATACAAAAAAAAACCAAAGCAACATTTTCTCTATCCACACACGCACACACAATCTAAAATCATACAGCTACTGCAACCGCTTAACAAACGAAAAAAAATACTACGTACAAACAAGCGCACCTGCGTGCTTACATAAATAACTATGCACATAGACCGGCAGACATCAAACAATAAAATTAAAACAAAAACACATCGACGGACCGACATCTAACCATAAAATTAAAACAAAAACACATCCACGGACCGACATCAAACTATCCTTATCTATGTACAAACAAAAAAGGGACAAGCGCACCTGCGTGCCTACATAAATAACTATGCACAGCAACAGACGGACATCAAACCATAAAATTAAAACAAAAACACATCGACGGACCGACATCAAACTATCCTTATCTATGTACAAACAAAAAAGGGTTATGCAAACCCTCGTCACTCCACACCATTGACACTAATTACCATAATATGGAAAATTTAGCCCATAAATTACAAAATTTCGACATTAATTACCCAAATTTCGACATTTATTACATATTGTTGTTGTTGAGGATATTGATATTGTTGTTGTTGAGGATATTGATATTGTTGTTGTCGAGGATATTGATATTGTTGTTGTTGAAGATATTGATATTGTTGTTGTTGTTGAGGATATACATATTGTTGTTGTTGTTGTTGTTGAGGATATTTATATTGTTGAGGATATTGATGTTGTTGTTGTTGAGGATATACATATTGTTGTTGTTGAGGATATACATATTGTTGTTGTTGACGATATACATATTGTTGTTGTTGAGGATATTGATGTTGTTGTTGTTGAGGATATTTATATTGGTCCTCAACATCATGTTTTCGGATATGGTCGGAAAAACACTTTTGGTATTTGTATACCTTATTGCAGATATTGCATATATATACCGCATCCATTTTAATAATTTATATATTTTTTAAATTTTGTAAAATTTGATGATGTACTGTCTAGATACAATGCTGTACTTGCTGCTAGATTAGAAAACTTCTCAATTTATACGAATTACTATCAAGTCATATGCATAATTTAAGAGTCAATAGACAGAGACAGAGACAAATGTCAGCAAGCAGTGAAAATAACAACCAATCTTTGACAATCCTCAATATCACAAACAACAACAAAAACAGAAACATTGATATCTCATCAGCATACATAATTACTTTCTATAAATACCCTTCCATGTCCTAAACGAAATACTACAAACAAAAAAAGTAATGCCGCATGCACACAGTGTGCACTAGTGGTAACGTTTATGATTTCCGATTTTTTTATTTATTTTTTGTTGTGTGGTGTTGCCTTCCCTATAAAAAACATAATGTGAAAGGCGTTGCACACATTTTAAAAAATAATTAGAACACAACAAATGCCAGATGTGTACTCGGCATTACACACTCGCTTTTTTTATATACATATACGACTACTTACCCATCTGCCAACACTCAAGTTATTGTAAAAACATACGTAAATACATATGCATGAGCATAACGTTGGCTCCCATGATCACGCATCTCTAATTCCCTTTGACAATCCTAAATATCGTACACTTCAATTTCTTTAACTTTCAAGTAAGTTCTTTGCTCATAAATTACATATTTTATTCATCTCTTCAAACTCTTTAAACATAGGAAATAGGAAAATCAAAATAAATAAAACCAACAACAAAAAACATTCATAGATTTCCCACAAGCATACATAATGTCTTTCTAAAATAACCTTCCATGGTCACCAGCTAAAAAGAAAATAGATAAAACTAAAGCAACATTTTCTCTATGCACACACACACACACACACACACACAATCTAAAATCATAAACCTGCTGCAACCGCTTAACAAACCAAGAAAAAAAACATTCAATTCAAAATTAAAACAAAAACATACATACAAGCCTTCGTACCTACATAATTAACTATGTACATCAACGGACGGACGGATATCAAACCATGCTTAACTCACAAACCACATATTTTATTCATCTCCTTAAACTCTTTAAACATAGGAAATTGAAAAAATCAAACTAAATAAAACCAACAACAAAAAACATTTATAGATTTCCCACAATCATACATAATTTCTTTCTCAAATACCCTTCTGCAACCGTTTAACAAACGATTAACCATACTACGTACAAACAAAAGAATAATACAAGAAAATAACAACCAATCTTTGACAATCCTCAGTATCACAAACTTCATACACACGCACGAGCATAACGTTAGCTCCCATGATCACACATCTCTAATTCCCTTTGACAATCCTAAATATGTTACACTTCAATTTGTCCAACCTTCAAGTAAATTCATTGCTCATAAATTACATATTTTATTCATCTCTTCAAACTCTTTAAGGAAATAGAAAAATCAAACTAAATAAAACCAAAAACAAAACCATTCTCAGATTCCCCCCACACAAGCATACATAATTTCTTTCTCAAATATCCTTCTGCAACCGTTTAACAAACGAAAAACCATACTACGTACAAACAAAAGAATAATACAAAAAAAACCAAAGCAACATTTTCTCTATCCACACACGCACACACAATCTAAAATCATACAGCTACTGCAACCGCTTAACAAACGAAAAAAAATACTACGTACAAACAAGCGCACCTGCGTGCTTACATAAATAACTATGCACATAGACCGGCAGACATCAAACAATAAAATTAAAACAAAAACACATCGACGGACCGACATCTAACCATAAAATTAAAACAAAAACACATCCACGGACCGACATCAAACTATCCTTATCTATGTACAAACAAAAAAGGGACAAGCGCACCTGCGTGCCTACATAAATAACTATGCACAGCAACAGACGGACATCAAACCATAAAATTAAAACAAAAACACATCGACGGACCGACATCAAACTATCCTTATCTATGTACAAACAAAAAAGGGTTATGCAAACCCTCGTCACTCCACACCATTGACACTAATTACCATAATATGGAAAATTTAGCCCATAAATTACAAAATTTCGACATTAATTACCCAAATTTCGACATTTATTACATATTGTTGTTGTTGAGGATATTGATATTGTTGTTGTTGAGGATATTGATATTGTTGTTGTCGAGGATATTGATATTGTTGTTGTTGAAGATATTGATATTGTTGTTGTTGTTGAGGATATACATATTGTTGTTGTTGTTGTTGTTGAGGATATTTATATTGTTGAGGATATTGATGTTGTTGTTGTTGAGGATATACATATTGTTGTTGTTGAGGATATACATATTGTTGTTGTTGACGATATACATATTGTTGTTGTTGAGGATATTGATGTTGTTGTTGTTGAGGATATTTATATTGGTCCTCAACATCATGTTTTCGGATATGGTCGGAAAAACACTTTTGGTATTTGTATACCTTATTGCAGATATTGCATATATATACCGCATCCATTTTAATAATTTATATATTTTTTAAATTTTGTAAAATTTGATGATGTACTGTCTAGATACAATGCTGTACTTGCTGCTAGATTAGAAAACTTCTCAATTTATACGAATTACTATCAAGTCATATGCATAATTTAAGAGTCAATAGACAGAGACAGAGACAAATGTCAGCAAGCAGTGAAAATAACAACCAATCTTTGACAATCCTCAATATCACAAACAACAACAAAAACAGAAACATTGATATCTCATCAGCATACATAATTACTTTCTATAAATACCCTTCCATGTCCTAAACGAAATACTACAAACAAAAAAAGTAATGCCGCATGCACACAGTGTGCACTAGTGGTAACGTTTATGATTTCCGATTTTTTTATTTATTTTTTGTTGTGTGGTGTTGCCTTCCCTATAAAAAACATAATGTGAAAGGCGTTGCACACATTTTAAAAAATAATTAGAACACAACAAATGCCAGATGTGTACTCGGCATTACACACTCGCTTTTTTTATATACATATACGACTACTTACCCATCTGCCAACACTCAAGTTATTGTAAAAACATACGTAAATACACATGCATGAGCATAACGTTGGCTCCCATGATCACGCATCTCTAATTCCCTTTGACAATCCTAAATATCGTACACTTCAATTTCTTTAACCTTCAAGTAAGTTCATTGCTCATAAATTACATATTTTATTCATCTCTTCAAACTCTTTAAACATAGGAAATAGGAAAATCAAAATAAATAAAACCAACAACAAAAAACATTCATAGATTTCCCACAAGCATACATAATGTCTTTCTAAAATAACCTTCCATGGTCACCAGCTAAAAAGAAAATAGATAAAACTAAAGCAACATTTTCTCTATGCACACACACACACACACACACACACACAATCTAAAATCATAAACCTGCTGCAACCGCTTAACAAACCAAGAAAAAAACATTCAATTCAAAATTAAAACAAAAACATACATACAAGCCTTCGTACCTACATAATTAAATATGTACATCAACGGACGGACGGATATCAAACCATGCTTAACTCACAAACCACATATTTTATTCATCTCCTTAAACTCTTTAAACATAGGAAATTGAAAAAATCAAACTAAATAAAACCAACAACAAAAAACATTTATAGATTTCCCACAATCATACATAATTTCTTTCTCAAATACCCTTCTGCAACCGTTTAACAAACGATTAACCATACTACGTACAAACAAAAGAATAATACAAGAAAATAACAACCAATCTTTGACAATCCTCAGTATCACAAACTTCATACACACGCACGAGCATAACGTTAGCTCCCATGATCACACATCTCTAATTCCCTTTGACAATCCTAAATATATTACACTTCAATTTGTCCAACCTTCAAGTAAATTCATTGCTCATAAATTACATATTTTATTCATCTCTTCAAACTCTTTAAGGAAATAGAAAAATCAAACTAAATAAAACCAACAACAAAAACATTCTCAGATTCCCCCCACACAAGCATACATAATTTCTTTCTCAAATACCCTTCTGCAACCGTTTAACAAACGAAAAACCATACTACGTACAAACAAAAGAATAATACAAAAAAAAACCAAAGCAACATTTTCTCTATCCACACACGCACACACAATCTAAAATCATACAGCTACTGCAACCGCTTAACAAACGAAAAAAAATACTACGTACAAACAAGCGCACCTGCGTGCTTACATAAATAACTATGCACATAGACCGGCAGACATCAAACAATAAAATTAAAACAAAAACACATCGACGGACCGACATCTAACCATAAAATTAAAACAAAAACACATCCACGGACCGACATCAAACTATCCTTATCTATGTACAAACAAAAAAGGGACAAGCGCACCTGCGTGCCTACATAAATAACTATGCACAGCAACAGACGGACATCAAACCATAAAATTAAAACAAAAACAGACGGACATCAAACCATAAAATTAAAACAAAAACACATCGACGGACCGACATCAAACTATCCTTATCTATGTACAAACAAAAAAGGGTTATGCAAACCCTCGTCACTCCACACCATTGACACTAATTACCATAATATGGAAAATTTAGCCCATAAATTACAAAATTTCGACATTAATTACCCAAATTTCGACATTTATTACCCAAATTTGACAATTTTAATGGTCATAGAACCGGCAGTATCTAACTACTAACACCGAGTTTCAAGTTTTATGTTCGCAATAATTGTCAACGAAAAACTGTTGACAATTATTGCCGCAATTGTTGCAAGTACTGGCAATAAGCTGTCTCCACTGGCAATATCAATAATTTGACATTTGCTGCAATATATGCTCGCCATTTCAATATATCAGACATATCGAGCCTTATTTTCGATTTTATCGTAAGCAACAAAAATTAAATTTTTCAGGAGAAGGTTTTTTTAAAATATTCAAATTTGATTTTGTACGTTATTTGTCGCTTGCGATAAAATTGTACAGACTGTATCTTAAAAGTTATCAACAATTTTGCCATTTTGATAATTCTAAACTATGTGTAGGCCCATAAAATTTAAATTTCAATAAAAAAGTCTATTTCCGATAACATGTCGCTTGCGATAAAATCGTAAAAAGGGCTCGATATATTGTGTTGGTGTATATCGATTGCATTTTAATATTGAATACAGAATCGTTGAACCAAACTCAAAATGCGGTTTAATTATTACGTTATATATATTAATTGCAGTCATTATGGAAACTTTATTTCTTAATCGCTTAAAGAATCTAATTTTTTCTACCGATTTTTTTACATACGTACTCAATATGTTCTTTAAGTTTTAAGTCTTTGTCTATAATAAAGCCAAGGTATTTTATACTGTTTACTTTTTCTATTACTATATCATTAATGTTTACTATTAAATCACTATTCATATCAATTTCCATTAATTTTGTTTTATTTTCATTTAATTTCAGTTTATTCATTTTAAGCCAGTTGGTTATTTTCATTAAATCATGCATTAAATTCTCTTGACATTGCTTTTCATTTTTTGCCTCAGTAAATACTAGAGTATCATCCACGTATATAACTGTTTCACATTTTTCCAATATATTTGGCATATCATTAATATATATGATAAACAGTAATACTCCCAGAATCGATCCCTGTGGTACTCCATATTCATTGATTAATGTGTCTGATATAGTGTTATTTACTTTAGTCTTTTGTTTCCTTCCTGTTAAATAACTTTTAAACCATTTAACTTCTTTGTAAAAAAGTAATTTTTGTAACAATATTTCTCTATCTTTAGTTTCAAATGCTCTTTTAAAATCTAAAAAAATTGCAATAACTTTGTTATTTCTATCTACTTTCTTCCATCTGTTTATTACGTAGTTGACAGCGTCTCACATGAAAAACTTTTTCTAAAACCCGATTGATATTTATTAAATAATTTATTCTCCTCCATATAATTTTCCAACTGTATTTTTACGGTTTGCTCGATTAATTTTTCACATGTTTTCAGTGTATTTATAGGGCGATAATCTTCACTTTCTTTTGCATTTTTTACTTTTTCAATTGGTATCACCTAGGGCGATCGATTATTCGACTTTTTCAGGAATCCGGTTTTCGAATAGTTCGAATATTTTAAATTATGAAAAACCCGGTTTCGGTTTTTACAATTCAGGAAAAACCGGTCAACCGGTTTTTTAAGTAAGAAAATCACTATAACTACTATAAAACAATACAAAAATTAAAGGTAAAACATAAAAATTAACTTCATATACCTATGTATAGTACATAAGTATAGTACATAAGTATATAATATGTATACATATGAATGTATAGACAACAAGGTGTATATCTACCTCTATATAAAAAGTTAAGCAAAATGTCAACAAAACTAAAACACTTTGCAAATGGATTTTGACCATAAACTACTAACTAGACGCGACACCGGCGAATTGAAGAGAATTCGCTTCACTAAGTTCTTGCCACAGAATATGAACCAGAAGACCCACCAGTGAGTTATGAAAAATCGCGATAACAGCTGATTGGTGTGAATTTTTAATTTTTACTAAGTTGTTGCAAGTGAGAGAAAAAATTGTTTTCTACATGCATAAAAAGCAAAAGCTATATATTGCATTTGCAAACATATGTTCTTAAAAAAGTAGAAAATAAAATTGTTCAAAAGTGAAAAATTTTAAGTAAAAATTAAATTTTTGTTGAAAATAGATGTGTTTTTGATATAATAAGTTGTGTAATTGATGGTCAGTGAGCTTCCTCAACTACTGACTGTAAATTGTTGCCCAAATAATGTAACAAACTTTCGTAATTACAAAGTTTTTAAAAAAAAAGTGGATAAGGGCATTATGATACTTTCCCGAACTTTGGAAATATGGGTATGTAGCCACAAAGTTACTACCGATGATGGAGACTCATCTAAAGCAAACGGCTTTGTTCACTTCGGAAGATGTAGCAAATAAAACAATTGCTAAAGTTGTGCATGTTGTTTATACATATATGGAGAAAGGATACGTTTGCAAGTTCCTTCCCCATAAGAAAATCGGCATTTGCTCAACGAAAATAAGTTTGGAAAGCTCATCTGGACTCACAATATGTGCAACACATGGGCGTTAAGCGACCCATGCAACAATTTGGCCAAGTATTCTAATATAATGCAACTGGAAGCTTCTGTGTGTCTAACATGGGGCCCGGCCAACTTTTTTTGGATCCGCAAGTGCCTACGCAAATGCGTATATCACTTTCACTGTGCTGTGCATGGACGCTTGTGATATAACTGGCCAGCTAAATATTCCAGTACCTTATATTACTTTGGCCGGACCACCTTTAACAGCTGGTGCTACTCAAGAGCGTGCTACCAAATAGAAATGTAGGCGTGCTACCAAATAAAATTGCATGCGAGCTTCAACGTCTAATGTACCCAGCCACATTTTTCTGATCTGTAAGTGCCTACATAAATGTGTAATACTCTACCCTAGGCTGCAAACTATTCCAGCACCTTATATTACTTTGGCCGGGTCACCTCTAACGCTGCTCAACAGCGTGCTACCAAAAAAGGTGTACGCAAACAGTTCAAAAAGTTCCAGCAAGTCAGCTTGTGTCGCAAATACATCAAAACGGTAAGTTTTATTTGAATAATATTTCAGTATTTGAAGCATTAATTGTTCTCACCGTTTATTACAGAAAATCGTTAGTCCTCTTTGTTACTATACTGGTCGAACGTTTATACCCAGACAGACATTTATATACATTTTTGGCTAGTAAGATCAATGGTATGTTGCTTGAAATAATAGCTGGCCGAGAAACTATTGACAAAACACAATCAGCATTAGCTAGACGATAATAAAGCTCGTCTGGACTCACAATATGTGCATCAGAAGTGCGGTATACGGTCCATGCAGCAACTTGGCCAAGTAATCGAACATAATGCTGTTGGGAGTTTCTTTGTGCCTTACATGGGGCCCGGCCAATTTTTTTTTTTTGATCCGCAAGTGTATACACAAATACGTATAACACCACGCTGACCTGCACATGTGCAGATATGATGAAACTGGCCAGCAAATTATTCCAGCACCTTATATTGCTTTGGCCGGGCCACCTGTAAAATCTGGTGCTATGCATCAAAATGGTAAGTTTTATTTGAACAATAACACTGTGCTACAAAAGTTGAGAAAAAAAATATTCAGGGATTCTAATGTACCAATTCTATTTTGTTGGAGTCCATGGATGACGAAAATACCGTTGGTTTTTTTAGGTCACTTCATAAAGTGATTTTATAACGGTAAATGTAGTGAAAAACGGGGTTTCTTAGCTTTTCAGTTTTAAACAGTTGTAACTTCTTTGCTTCCCAACGGATTTCTTTTAACTTTTCGTTGGTTAAAAGGCTCGAATATTATCTTTCAATAAAGATATATTTTTTGTAAATCGACTAAGAAATGGCTAAGTTACAGTCGTTGAAGTGTACAAAAAACCAATTAAAAAAGTATTCTTTTGTTTTCCTCAGGCTATAAGTTGCTTATGAGTTACAAAAGAATACTTTTTAATGGATTTTTTGTACACTTCAACGACTGTAACTTAGCCATTTCTTAGTCGATTTACAAAAACTATATCTTTATTGAAAGATAATATTCGATTCTTTTCACCAACGAAAAGTTAAAAGAAATCCGTTGGGAAACAAAGAAGTTACAACTGAAAATCTAAGAAACCCCGTTTTTCACTACATTTACCGTTATAAAATCAGTTTATGAAGTGACCTAAGAAAACCAACGGTATTTTCGTCATCCATGGACTCCAACAAAATAGAATTGGTACATTAGAATCCCTGAATATTTTTTGTGTATCACAGTGTAATTATTACATACATTGAATAAATAAATAAATAATTCAGTATTTGAAATATTAATTGTCATCGTTTATTCCAGATAATCGTTTGGCCTATTTGTTGGTAAATTCAACAAGATCAGAAACAAATACTGGTCGAACATTTATACCAAATAATCAGTCATATGCATCCAGTACTAGTAGACGGCTCCCATAAATAAAGAAATTATAAATTTAATAACATGATTACAAAATAATAAGGGTCAATTGAAATCAGAAGTACACGCTATAAATTTGAGAAACTGTTTCGAGGTCAAGGTATTTTTTACTTTAATATACATGAATGTACTCTATGGTTCTTGCGGTAGAGATAGCAAATATCACAGAATATTAACCAGAGTCCTCACTTCTGAGTTAAGCGAAATCGTCGTATCAGCTGATGGATAAATGGCAGAAGGGAGAAAAAAGATATGCTTTTTACATGTATAAAAAGCAATACATAGCATTTGTGAACATATGATTGTGAAAAACTACAAAATTAAATATTGCAAAAGTGAATTATTTTACACGTATTTTTAATAAAATTTAAATATTTGCAGAAATGAGCGGTGATTTTTGTGTTTTAAACTTTTTAAGTAAAGGCCAGTGGTGTTTGTCAACTAGTGATTATAAATTGCGACCTAAATAACATGAAAATGTTAAAATATTTGCAAAATCAATTCCATGAGTTTTCATTGCCACAAAATAAATTTAATTTAAAACTATTTTTTTTATGCTTAATATAATTTAAATACAATAAATATTAATGTAATCGGTGATAAACACATTCGTATTACGTGTTCTCAATGATATTTGTCAATGCATCGCTCTGGAATTGGTTGTTTTTTATGAAATTTGGACGAAGGCAATGAAAATAAAGCCATTTGTGATACTTTCTCGGCATTTGGAAATAGATGGAGATGGAAAGTACATATATAAAAAAGTAGTGCATGTTGAGTAGTGAAAAAGAATACGTTCTTAAATTCCATAACTCAGAATATGTGTGTCACATGGGCGTAATGCGACGCATGCAACAATTTGGCTAAGTATTCTTATATAATGCAGCTGGAGGCTTCTTTGTGTCTAACATGGGGCCCGGCTAACTTTTTTGGATCCGCAAGTGCCTACGCAAATGCGTATATCACATTCACTGTGCTGTGCATGGACGCTTGTGATATAACTGGCCAACAAACTATTCCAGTACCTTATATAAATGTGGCCGGACCACCTTTAACCGCTGGTGCTACTCAAGAGCGTGCTACCAAACATAAATGTAGGCGTGCTACCAAATAAAAATTCACGCGTGCTTCCACGAATAATGTACCCGGCCAGCTTTTTCTTATCTGTAAGTGCCTGCACAAATGTGTAATACTCTAAGCTGGGCTGCAAACTATTCCAGCAGCTTATATTGCTTCCAGCAGCTTAAATTGCTTTGGCCGGGCCACCTCTAACGCTGCTCAACAGCGTGCTACCAAAAAAGATGTACGCAAACAGTTTAGAAGGTTCCAGCAAGTCAGCTTGTGTCGCAAATACATCAAAACTGTAAGTTTTATTTGAATAATATTTCAGTATTTGAAACATTAATTATTCTCACCGTTTATTCCAGAAAATCGTTAGTCCTCTTTGTTACTATACTGGTCGAACGTTTATACCCAGACAGACATTTGCATCCATTTTTGGCTAGTAAGATCAATGGTATTTTGCTTGAAGTAATAGCTGGCCAAGAAACTATTGACAAAACACAATCAGTATGAGCTCCACGAAAATAAAGCTCGTCTGGACTCACAATATGTGCATCAGAAGTGCGGTATACGGTCCATGCAACAACTTGGCCAAGTAATCGAACATAATGCTGTTGGGAGTTTCTTTGTGCTTTACATGGGGCCCGGCCAATTTTTTTTTTTGGATCCGCAAGTGTATACACAAATACGTATAACACCACGCTGACCTGAACATGTGCAGATATGATATAACTGGCCAGCAAACTATTCCAATATAAGGTATATTGCTTTGGCCGGGCCACCTGTAAAATCTGGTGATATGCATCAAAACGGTAAGTTTTATTTGAACCATAATTATTACATCCATTGAATAAATAAATAAATAAATAATTCAGTATTTGAAATATTAATTGTCATTGTTTATTCCAGATAATCGTTAGGCCTCTTTGTTGGTAAATGCAACAAGATCAGAAACAAATACTGGTCGAACATTTATACCCAATAATCAGACATATGCATCCAGTAGTAGTAGACGGCTCCCATAAATAGAGAAATTAGAAATTGAATAACATGATTACAAAATCATAAGGGTCAATTGAAATCAGAAGTACACGATATTAATTTGAGAAACTTTTTCGAGGTCAAGGTATTTTTTAATTTAATATACATGAATGTACATTTATTAATTAACTTTTTTTCTTACAGATGCACACATCATTACAGAAATTTACATCGCAAAAGTGAATTGGATTAGTTTATTATATCAGTTATACAGTGGATCTATTCCAATTTTTAATAATGCTAATAATTAGCTTAATCGAATCATGTTTTTTTGTGCCAGTAGTTTTTAAAAAGAAAGGGGATATTTATAAAATAGTTATAATCATAAATAATTTCAAAAAGTTTACGTACACTTCCACTTGTTTATGGTTATGAGTGCACTATTTTATAAATCTCTTTTCTTTCTAAAAACTACTGACCCATAAAGACCTGGGGGTCTACTCTCTATTTCGAGACGAAAGAAAATTCTTTCGAATTTGTATGTTATTAACATTGCATTTCGAAAGCATTTGCTTTCGTTTCGAAATACAGAGTAGACCCACTGATTCGATTGTAGATCCAATTTTAATATTTTTTTTTATTATTATTTAAATTTTTTTTGATACATTTTAATATTTTTTTCTGAATCTTAGTACCTTATACCTATCCGAATTGCTTACCAATTTCCTAAGAGTGGAACAATCGTAGAATTGTGTCATTAAACAAATCTTAGACTCAAAGTAATAACTTTTTTATAAAAATAAACGATTTTTTTAACTTTTGTATTAACTATATTCAGTATAGAAATAAGTTATTTTAATAGGAGATCCAAACCAAAAGAGGTCTTCGTTTCTTGAGCGTATACTAACCTCAATTTGCAGAAATAAAATCTTAAAAAAACTAAATAAAATTTTGGAATTGTTTTCTTATTTTTATTTTAAAATTTGTTTAATAATTGCATAAATATATAATTTTTAATAACTTGAAATTGTTACAAAAAGAACTCCACTACACACATTGTAAACAAAAACAAAATATAAATATTTACTAATGTAATTAATTAAATTTTTTGTTAAATATCTTGAAATAAAAATACTTTTACTTATGCAACCAAAGCCTAAAGTTGTTTTCCTTTCAAACATTCGTCCTAGTTTTTTTTTCCAGTTTAGTTCTTAGACGTCGAATGGTTTTTGTAGCAGCGATATTTCGTTTAGTTTCTTCCAGGTTTTCTTGCCGTTCACATATGTAAATAAAATAAAAATTAAAAAAATAGCATTATTAAAATTGTATTTTTAGTTTTAAAAAAATTATCTTTTTTGGAAAAAGTAAAAGGGCTTTTTATTTATAGAACTAAGGTTATATATCTATAAAACAAAAGTTGAATGTCTGTTATAAAGTATTCTATAGCCCGTAAAAGGTCTTTTAATTTAATGAAAAGTACTTTCTTTTTTGTATCAAGCACTTGTAAGGAAGGACACTAAATTAACACAATTGCGTTCCAATTGATTGGAAAACTTCTTTTTCTAGCGACTTACAAACTGGTGTTATTGTACATTGGACAAGACCATCATCGTCCTTTCCAATGAACAAAATTCCACATTGTCAATTCACTTTATATGCACACATTAGTTTTATTTCTGCAAAGTACATCTAAAAAAGAACACATAGCGAACACATTTGGATTCCAATTGATCCGAACACTTCACTTTTTTGCGGTTTATTAACCTGTGTCATTGAACATTGGACAAGAACATGATTGCCCCTTCCAATGTACAAGATTCCACACAGACAGTTCACTTATATGTACACATTAGTCATAAGAACTAGTTATTTGTGTCCAGCACTTGCAAAAAACTAACACAAGGCGAACAAATTTGGAACCCAATTGTTCCAAGCACTTAATTGCACCGCGACATGTTAACCAAATAATGTGTACATTGGACAGGAACATCATTGTCCCTTCCAATATACAAAATTCCACACTTTCAATTCACTTTACATGTACACATTACCCGTCTTGTTTACATTACTTAGCTTCTTCTAATCTTATTGATCGGAACACATCTTCTCTGCCCTACATGTTAACCAAAGCACTTATACGTTGGATAAGAACATATTTGTCCCTTCCAATGTACAAAATTCCACGCTACAATTCACTTTAAATAATTCACTTGGCGCAAAGTAGTCATATTAATTACTTACCCAGTTGGCTCTTTCAGGAACAAATGCAGCTTCTACCCTGCAGGACAACCCATAGTACATCTGTGGCTCCTAGAAAAACAATAATACATTGTTAAAACTTGTATAAATAACTAACATTATAAATAAATACTTACATTTCCAAATGTGTTGAATGATGCTCCCATTAATTCTATGTTTTTCTCGCCATCACTTTTGTTTTGTGCACTTTTCTCACTGTTGGTAATATGTGGACAAAATAAACTATCAATTTTTGTCCACAAATTACCAAATTTGGGCAGGATTTTGGCGCAATAACACCTTTTCACCACTTTGCACCAAATCCTGCCAAGAAATTTTATTTTTAGTAAACAATAAATTTTATAAATGTCAAAACCGTATACTTGGTGCGATAGAGAGATATATAGAAAAATTATCCAATGTTGCTATCTCTATCGCAACATTTATACGGGCGAATTCTCTTTAATTCGCCCGTGTCGCGTCTAGTTGTTAGTCTATGGCAAATATGACTAATTTCTATGACTTTCTCTATCGCAACCACAGAATACACAGAAGTGAAGAAAGTGACAGGTCAAAAAAGCTAGGATCAGGTTTTTAAAATTCGTGGGAAAAAGAGACAACTATAGTGCATTTGTTATTTTTTTTTTTTTTTTTTTTTTAAAGAGAACACTCAGGCAATTAATGCCTACTACTATTACTAGGTGTTACCTTCTTTAGGAAAGGGATAGTGAGAGAGAAGACAGGTGGTGAAGGAAGAGATAGAGGAAAGCTTCATTCTTTTACAACTCTGCTTTTTCGCACGTTTTGAATAATGCAGTGTTGCAGCGCCTCTCTTATGTTAAATGAGGCGTATTAATTTTTTGAAGCTGTGTCTTGGAGCTATTTTATTGATTATTTTACTTCGCCAATGATTTTGCTACACAACGAAGGAGGGCGCTCTGATGTTACATTAGGATTAGTATCTGCTGAAGTATGGAAATAAACAAACTGAAAACGAAAATTATAAGAATGTGAAAAAGCAAAAATGATTAGAAAAGTTTTAAAAAATTAAAATTTAATCATTTTTATGTGTTTAAGCAAAAAACAAGGTGAAATAAAAGGTTGCGAGTGTTCATTAAGTGTTTCCGGCATCTTTCAATGGCAATATTGCTGGCTATAGTGCAGAAAACTTCATCTGGGTGAGAACGAGGAGTCTGTATTGGCCATTAAGGAATTCGCTCAACGTGCCGGAGTTGCATTTGTTCCATATATTGGGGAGTCTTAAAATATTGTCTACAAATGATTGATTATCCTCAGGAAGATGTTTGTAAAGTTTATATCGATGCCTTGTTGACATTCATCAGTGCCACAAAACATTCATTGCCTTGTACAAGGAGAATGGAATACAATACAATATATACATGGTGTTGGAAATGCCATTACCATACTAATTCCTAAATTGGATCAAATTGTGCATGACGATAAAAAGGTTTCCCTTGCGCTTGCTGCACTTGAAACACAATTCCCTGCCGGGTGAAAATTGAATGATTGCAATTTTGATGAGCCTGCTGGCGGCAATGACGACGAAAGTGAATACGAAGGTGCTGGTAATTTGCTGCGATTATTGGGATAGGTAATTAAGCAAAAATTCATGTAAATTTATATTTATAATAATTAGCACTTGCGGGTTTTAAATATATTTGCAGCAAAAAACTAAGAAGGATGAGAAACTGGACTTACAAAGGGCCTTTGTATATAGAGCTTTGGCCGAATGTTCACCGGAAACTATTTGGATACATTCTGCTCGTCAAAATACTGTTTTCGTATTGGGTGAATTGGTTTTTTGTTCCGAGGGAAAACCATTCGAGTAAGTATTAATTTTTTTATTAAATAAATTTACACACAATAACTAAAAAAAAAAATTATATTTTTCAATTGCAGAGCATATATCTATATTTTGATGGCATTGTCTCAGGACATTGCCAATGAGATTCCTGCCGCTCTCGATAATATATGTGGAGCAATTGCCCGCCTTACAAACTGTAACTTAATGGAACAAGTATAGAGGGAAAACAACCCCAATTTTATATTAACTAAATTTGAAGTTGTTACAAAAATAAAAAAACAAATCGATTATTTAAAACGAATTTAACAAAATCTTTAATTTACTTAATAACGTGTGGTTACAATATTTTGTTCCTAGACTCCTAGGGCCAGCTTCCGCAACGATGAGTTTTGAAATGTTCACCAATTTCAGTGTTCACAATTCAGCATACTTTTTGCAGTGATAAATTTTGACGCTAGTGTTCACTATAACTATCAAAATTATTCATTCTCACCGTTGAGGATGCACAAAGCAACAAGTGTACATTGGAATTGGTGAACACTTCAAAATTCATCGTTGTGGAATCCGTTCCCTGCTCGGCATTCGTAACTTGCCATGTAAATGAGGCGCCGTGAGCCTTTTCTGACTCCAATTCTTTGCTGGAACTAGGAAAAGAGTGGCGCCACAACAGCAACAATTTGGGTAATAGTCCCTTCACTTATGGGAGATCCCAGTCATTATGGATCCAATTAACAACCAACCGGCTTGGGTACGATTTAGCGACATGCTACTCGTGTCGCATTAAATACAATTTTACCCTTGATATGTTGCCGCCAAAGCGCAACTGTAACCTGATATGGACTCCGGTGAAGACCCCATTTGCTCGAGGGTATCAACAAAGCTATCGATAAGTGGTGTTATTAGACTTGGCACAGTCTTGGGCTGCTGCACTTGGATGCACCAATACAGCACAAGTCGTATCAATGGCATGCAGAGATTGATCAGCCAGAAGGTTTTGAGGTGTTGTGCCTAATCCTAATACCATAGAGCCCAGTTCTTGCAATGCACACACTAAGAAGTGTTGACTGAACAGTGTTTCCTGATTCAAGTCCTTGACATTTTCCGGATTGAAAGCCGAAAAATTTGCCAATTTCCCAGAAAAAAGTTTGCCAAATTTCTGAAAGCAAAATATTAATAAATACATATATTTCTTTTAATTTTCCTACTGAGAATTATACTTACATTAAATATTGAGCTAAAGAATGGTTTCCTGAAAATAAACTGAAAATATATCCAACATTAAACACAAATTCATAAAATTAAAAAATTTTTCACCCTTTTACTTACCAATTAACACATGAAGAAAAGCACAAAGCATAATCACAAAACAAGCTAAAATTTTGTTGCGCTAGAAGCAAAATCAAAGCAAAATCAACGCCAAAATTCCGGGGAGAGCGAGATAGGTATAACAAGTAAGAGTGCTATATCCGGCTGTGTCGAATCTTATATACCCTTTACCAACGTATATATATGTAGTATACAGATACACACATTAGTACATACATACATATTTGTTTTCTGATAAAATGTATAACTTTTTGTTATAGTTCAATTTTTAGTAAGTGACCTCTCGGTTTTTTTTTCGACTAAAGAATTTGCTTGAGTAAAGATCTTCCTAAAATATAAAATATTTTTAACTGAAAAAAAATAGTTTTGGTTATTTTTTAGCCAATTTTTTTTTCAACTTCCAACCCTGGAATTATTTAAATTTTTCTGGTTTTAATACGAGTACAAATTTATTTCTTTCTAAATTTTAAGAAATTTATTTTTCGACATATTGTCATAAGTTTATTTCAATTTTAAATTTATTTGCTGGTCGTTCAGCGATGTCTATATGCATTTCATTGTTGCTGTAAGAAATCGTCAGTAGACTTCAACCACACATTTTGAACAGTCCGAAAGCATGATTTTAACACAGGGGCTAAAATAATGCTTTCTGAACTAAATTGAATTTTCAGTAGAAGCCATGCATTAACTATTTCTTTTGCATGTCTTTTTTGCTGGGTATGTACATATCTATGTATATACCCAGCAAAAAAAAAACATGACAAATCATGTGTTGAATCATGGGTTCAAGTAATGACGCATTGGTTCGATTTAGGTGAAACATGCATGATTTTTACATTAGCTTGTCAATACAAAAAAAATAAATAAAAACTTTTGTCGCAGGATACGAACCGTGCTCTTCTCACTCTCAAGGCACGCTCTCTACCACTGAGCTACTGTACTCTGGTTATTCTTGGCGATAAAACTTACTTTATGAAAATGTGTCACGTAAATACAAAACAAAAAAATAAATAAAAGCTTTTGTCGCAGGATACGTACCGTGCCGTCCTCAACATCAAGCCATACTCTCTACTAGGGATGTAACGAATGTTCGCATTCGCTTTCGCATTCGCAAATAATTCGCTTACTTTTGCTATTTGCATTCGCTTTTGCATTCGCTAAAATGTATGCGAATATTTCAAGCGAATACTAAATACAAAAAAAGGTGTATTTCTTTTACGAAAATAGTTTACGATTTTAAATTTAAGTACGAAAATTATTTTAAGCCAACATGAAAACGATACACGTAAAGCAATAATATTTTAGCGGAAAACTTTTCTATGAATAAGTTCTCATAAGTGTCAAAATTAAACCCAAATCCAGCGGTGTTTGGAAATACTTTTCAGTTTTGAAAAAGAAAAGACAGTATTTGATTTGCGCGAAAATATTTTTTGCTTAAGACTAGTCTGATCAAACTTTTGAACGCCATTCATTACTTCGTACAACAAATTTCAAATCCAAACAGTATTAACTAGTCCTTGTTTGTTGTAAATTCCACGCGAAACAAGTGCCACTCATATTATTTCTCATGAAAATTTAAAATGTTGAAGATATATTTCATATGTTTTTCCCAAGATGAACAGAGTACTA
Source organism: Tachina lurida (assembly GCA_944452675.1). NCBI lineage: Eukaryota > Metazoa > Arthropoda > Insecta > Diptera > Tachinidae > Tachina > Tachina lurida. Next base: position 60,643,149 of record OX101756.1, read on the forward strand.
CTTCTTTAAGATTTTTTCAGGAAAAATTCATCCAAGCTTTCTTCATATGTATTTGACAGCATTTTGCATGAAATGTTGAACAGAGTACCAGGATTTAGGGCTAAAGTACGAATGGGTGGATTGCCTAACATTGTGTAAACTTATTTTTAATTATTATATATGCTTACTCTTATATAAATTTATTTGCATGTGATATTTTAACGAATTGTAATATTTGCATTCGCTTTCGCATTCGCTTTCGCAAAAATTAAAATATATTATTCGCTTTCGAATTCGCATTCGCTAAACTGGTATTCGTTACATCCCTATTCTCTACCACTGAGCTGCTGTACTCTTGTCATTCACTGGAGATAAGACTTGTTATATGAAAATGTGATGATTTAATTCCGTTTTGCACAAACTATAGCATTATTTACTATTTGCAATGATATTCAGAATGCATTCGAAGAAACAAATGCTCAAGAAAGCATGAAGCAGTATTTAATTTTGAACGCGTTCATTTATTTTTTGCTGGGTATGTATGTATATGCAATGTCAATTCTTACGAAACTTAAAAAAACGATTATGTTTTTCACGTAAAAAAAAATACCAACGCAGACAGGATACGAACCGTGCTTTTCTGACTGTTGAGGCATACTCTCCTCCACCTGACGTATTAATTCTTATTAATAGTTAGAGATAAAATTTGTTTTATGAAAATGTATCAATATGATAATTTAATTCCGTTTTTGCATGCCTTTTTCGTTGAATATTATTTCAATATATTACCCACCCAGCAAAAAAAAAAAAAAAGATAAATCATGGGTTCAAGTGATGACGCATTGGTTCGATTTATGTGAACTATGATACATGATTTTTACATTAGCTTGTCATTGGAGATCATGTATTTGTGCGAGAATTTAAATTACTTTCATATTCATTAAAATTAATGAATTGAAACCCTTGCAAGTTCCCTATCCGATCGTGTCACTAAATAAAAAACAAAAAAATAAATAAAAATTTTTGCCGCGAGATACGAACCGCGCTGTTCTCACTCTCAAGGCACACTCTCTACCACTGAGCTACTGTACTCTTGTTATTCTTTAGAGATAAAACTTATTTAATGAAAATATTTCACGTAAATACAAAACAAAAAATAAATAAAATTTTTGTCGGAGGATACGAACCACGCTGTTCTCAACCTCAAAGCTCAGTCTCTACAACTGTACCACTGTACTCTTATTATGTGTTGGAAATAAAACTCTTTATATATAAAAATGTAGCAATTTGATGATAATTTAATTCCGTTTTTACATCCCCTTTTTGCTGGGTATTTATTTCAATATACATATGTACATTAGGTATGGCGTTGTTTACGATTTTTCAATTTCGACTTGCATGAACCCCTCATTTTTCAAAAAAAATATTCGAGCCAAAAAATGGTGGCGGTCAGATGGGGGCAAAGGGCTCCGCATCGTGCTCAAAGATGAGGGTAAAAGCAAAAAAACTACAAACAATCATATAACTTTCCCGGGGTCACCGCTACCAGGGTCAAATGTATGACGAGCACCCATTAATTTTCTCCGCCCAACATCTTTTTTAAACACACTGGCCACCTAGCTCCTCTTCATAAGGGGGCTCCAATACAAAGGGGCAATTTTTATAAAATTTACTCGCAGGGCTCTAACTGTCCCTAGGGCGTACCTATCGATGTCAGATGTATGACTGACCTCCTATATTTTTTCATTACAAAGATTTTTTCTGAACATACTTATCGTCTATCTTCAACCATTAAGGTGGTCCCCATACAAAAAAATAGTTTTTTTAATAATTTTTTTTAAGAAATCCGCTTTTTCCGCTTTTATGTTGCCTCCTAGGGGGGTAAAATGTAAGACCGACCCATAGTAATTTTTTATGTTCAACATTTCCTCCGAACATACCTATATCCTATCTCGACTCATTAAGGGGGTTCCCATACAAAGGCGGAATTTGTACAAAATTTACTCGCAGGGCTCTAATTGTCCCTGGCGCGTTCCTATCGAAGTCAAATGTATACTGAACTTCAATATTTTTTCAATACAAATATTTTCTGTCAGCATTCTTATCGTGTATCTTCAACCATTAAGGTGGTGCCCATACAAAAAAATAGTTTTTTTAATAATTTTTTTTTAAGAAATCCGCTTTTTCCGCTTTTATGTTGCCTCCTAGGGGGGTAAAATGTAAGACCGGCCCACAGTAATTTTTTATTTTCAACATTTCCTCCGAACATACCTATATCCTATCTCGACTCATTAAGGGGGCTCCCATACAAAGGCGGAATTTGTACAAAATTTACTCGCAGGGCTCTAATTGTCCCTGGCGCGTTCCTATCAAAGTCAAATGTATACTGAACTCCAATATTTTTTCAATACAAATATTTTCTGTCAGCATTCTTATCGTGTATCTTCAACCATTAAGGTGGTGCCCATACAAAAAAATTGTTTTTTTTAATAATTTTTTTTTAAGAAATCCGCTTTTTCCGCTTTTATGTTGCCTCCTAGGGGGGTAAAATGTAAGACCGACCCACAGTAATTTTTTATCTTCAACATTTCCTCCGAACATACCTATATCCTATCTCGACTCATTAAGGGGGCTCCCATACAAAGGCGGAATTTGTACAAAATTTACTCGCAGGGCTATAATTGTCCCTGGCGCGTTCCTATCGAAGTCAAATGTATACTGAACTCCAATATTTTTTCAATACAAATATTTTCTGTCAGCATTCTTATCGTGTATCTTCAACCATTAAGGTGGTGCCCATACAAAAAAATTGTTTTTTTAATAATTTTTTTTAAGAAATCCGCTTTTTCCGCTTTTATGTTGCCTCCTAGGGGGGTAATATGTAAGACCGGCCCACAGTAATTTTTTATTTTCAACATTTCCTCCCAATATACCTATATCCTATCTCGACTCATTAAGGGGGCTCCCATACAAAGGCGGAATTTGTACAAAATTTACTCGCAGGGCTCTAATTGTCCCTGGCGCGTTCCTATCGAAGTCAAATGTATACTGAACTCCAATATTTTTTCAATGCAAATATTTTCTGTCAGCATTCTTATCGTGTATCTTCAACCATTAAGGTGGTGCCCATACAAAAAAATAGTTTTTTTAATCATTTTTTTTAAGAAATCCGCTTCTTCCGGTTTTATGCCGCTTTTATGTTGCCTCCTAGGGGGGTAAAATGTAAGACCGACCCACAGTAATTTTTTATCTTCAACATTTCCTCCGAACATACCTATATCCTATCTCGACTCATTAAGGGGGCTCCCATACAAAGGCGGAATTTGTACAAAATTTACTCGCAGGGCTCCAATTGTCCCTGGCGCGTTCCTATCGAAGTCAAATGTATGTCCGACCTCCAATATTTTTTCAACACAAAGATTTTCTGTCAACATACTTACATCTGTCTTCAACCATTAAGGTTGTCCCCATAAAAAAAAAGAATTCTTTTCAAAATAACTAATTTATTTTTGGCATGTGTTGGGTAATTTTTTTATTTTGGGCAACGACTTGAAGTAAAAATATTTTTACTTCTTCATCGCGGCATAACGCACTGATATAATCTTCTATTAATTTTACGCCTCTTTCGGCAGCGTCATTGACAACATGGAGTTTTTGCAATATCTTTAGCGCTTGCTTATAGTCTTCACGTTGTTCCCTGGTTTCTGGATCGCTATTTAAAAAAGTTGTTGGTAATCCGAAGCGTGGAAAAAAAGTTTGCTGTCCCATGTGTTACATAATGGCTCAAATCCTTCATTACTTTTTGTAGTACTTCTGTGAGAGCTAAGGTAATTCGCTTCACACCTGTGAACCCAATGACTAGGCGAGAACTACCTTTCTCTTCACTGGCGCCGCTTTTTATTTTGTAGTCTTTTGCCGGTGTCTTCGTTTGATGATTCGTCCACCTCTTCGTTGGACAACTCTTCCTTATATTTTTCTCTATCTTCTACAAAAATACGAATATCATTTGCCATTTTCCTTTTGATGTCACAGGTAACATTCTGGTCAAGTAATGCGAGAGCAACAGGTTCATCACTAAGGTACCAGAGATGTTCACACAATTTCTTCACCAAACGCTGCGAAACTGTGTTATCAATTGTATCATAATGAGCAATGGCCTTTAAAAAGCTCAAATCGTTATTTGGAGCTTCGATGGCCTTAGTCGCACTAAACCAAGCTCTTACATAAAATGTGACGATGAATAACTGACCTCGCCGACTACTCATTCTTGGTTAAACCCAGATATTCTCGAAATAAGAAAATATTAACGCAGTATATCCCTTTCACCATCCAACGAGCATGACTTATGGGTCCTGGTGGTGCGAAGTGAAACTTTTTTATACCTTCACCTAGAAACAGTAACACCATTGCAAGAAATTCCTTGTAGTCGCCTCTGGGTTGCTAAAGATATTGCAAAAACTCCATGTTGTCAACGACGCTGCCGAAAGAGGCGTAAAATTAATAGAAGATTATAGCAGTGCGTTATGCCGCGACGAAGAACAAATATTTTTACTTCAAGTCGTTGCCCAAAATAAAAAAATGTATCCAACACATGCCAAAAATAAATTAGTTATTTGACAAAGAATTCTTTTTTTTTTGTATGGGCACCACCTTAATGGTTGAAGATAGATGTAAGTATGTTGACAGAAAATCTTTGTGTTGAAAAAATATTGGAGGTCGGACATACATTTGACTTCGATAGGAACGCGCCAGGGACAATTAGAGCCCTGCGAGTAAATTTTGTACAAATTCCGCCTTTGTATGGAAGTCCCTTAATGAGTCGAGATAGGGCATAGGTATGTTCGGAGGAAATGTTGAAAATAAAAGATTACTGTGGGTCGGTCTTACATTTTACCCCCCTAGGAGGCAACACAAAAGCGGAAAAAGCGGATTTCTTAAAAAATATTATTCAAAAAACTATTTTTTTGTATGGGGACCACCTTAATGGTTGAAGATAGATGATAAGTATAATCAGAGAAAATCTTTGTAATGAAAAAATATTGGAGGTGAGTCATACATTTGACTTTGATAGGTACAGCCTAGGGGCAGTTAGAGCCCTGCGAGTAAATTTTATAAAAATTTCCCCTTTGTATGGGAGCCCCCTTAAGGAGAGGAGTTAGGCGGTCGGTGTGTTTTAAAAAAATGTTGGGCAAAGAAAATTAATGGGTGCTCGTCATACATTTGACCCTTGTAGAGGTGACCCCCGGAAAGTTATTTGATTTTTTGTACGTTTTTTTGCTTTTACCCTCAACTTTGAGCATGATGCGGAGCCCTTTGCCTTCCTCTGACCGCCACCATTTTTTGGCTCGAATATTTTTTTACCAAACCTCACAAAATGAGGGGTTCTTGGAAGTCGAAATCTCCTTACTAAGAATTCCCATATAAACTATGCCATAGCTAATGTACATATGTATGTATGTATGTACATATATCATGAACAAGTGCATTCTTTAATACAAAACTTTATAAGTATATGCATACATTCATATGTAGCTATGTATGTATATAAAATAATTCTCACTTTTTACAACAAAAAACTGAATATTATTCTTTCAATACAATTGGTAGCATATTGTTGTTGTTGTAGTTGTTCAATTCAACACAGAATACAAAAACTCTTATGGAAGCGTATATTTATGCATATGTATGTATGTATGTATGCTTATAGTATACCTATTGTTTTTTTTTCATGACACTACAAATTCTATGCAAACACATTCGTTTGCATTTCCAGGAATAAGAATGTGCCAAGCAAAATTATCATTGAATAAAAAAAATTAAAAAGAACAATGTCTATGCAGAGCTGACAAAAAGGGGTTTAATATGAAATAAAGCATATTAGAGAAAATGTTTAAGTACAGGAAATAAATAACAATTTCAATCAAGCCTCGGTAGCCGAGTAGCTAGTGGGGTTAATTAGAAATTTGGTTGTTCTTGGTTCTACGCACGGTAATTTTTTCATCCAATTTTCAAAACAAATGATAAAACTATATATATAGAACTGCGGGAGAACCGATTATTAGTTTTTGCTGATTTATATAAGGAATTGTGCTAAGACAAGCGCGGTCGTTTTAGTCCAACTCCGAGCTCTCTAACTTGCTTGGGAGCTTCAAAAAACGCATTTCACGCCTCCCATACAAAATCCGTACAGACAGACGGACAGACGGACATGTCTTTTTTTTATCTCCTAGGATCCATAATAACTAACTTTTTTTGGCCGCAAATGAATATTGTAGAAATTACAAAAATCTGGACAAACCTATATATACCCTTTTCCATTTTTGGTAAAGGGTATAAAAACACAAAAATCTTCCGTCTCGTGTCACTTCTGTATGTTTTGTGTCGCAACATCTTAGTAAAATGACATTTAGTTATTTATAAAATAAAAATTTTCTTGACAGGAAATTAGATAAAAAATTATTTTGCGCCAAAATCCTTGCCAAAGTTGGTAATATGTGGACAAAAATTGGTAGATTGTCTTGTCCACATACTCGTATTACCAACAGTGAGAAAAGTGCACAAAAGAAAAGTGTTGGTGAAAAAAACATGGATTACTGGGAGCATCACACAGCAAAAGCAAAAATGTAAGGGCTTAAATTAAGTTTAGTGACATAACTCCAAAATTAATAAAAATTTGGTATCCGATAGAAAATTAAAAAATAAAAAGAAAAACTTAAATAAAAAATTGGCGGCGAGCCTCAGTTTCCGATTTATGAGCCTTTGAAGTTCTAGTATGAAATTGTGATTATACGTTATATTTTCCCCAACGAATGTCTTCAATATTAGTATCATTTAAAAGTTTTGGATAACATCTTTCAGGAGAAAATCTTTATTAGGCTGCACCGTATAGGGAAACACCATGGGCGAGAAAATCCTTAAGCCCGCCCGAAGGCCGGTAGTGCAGAAAATCGTTATTAGACAGGGAACTTGCCAGGCAGAAAATCTTTATTAGGCTGCGCCGTATAGGGAAACGCCATGAGGGAGAAAATCCTTAAGCCAGTGAAGAAAATCGTTATTAGACAGGAAAACTTTGCCAGGCAGAAAATCTTTATTAGGCTGCGCGGTATAGGGAAACACCATGGTGGAGAAAATCCCTAAGCCCGGCCAAAGGCCGGCAGTGCAGAGTACCGTTATTAGACAGTAAAACTTTGCCAGGCAGAAAAACTTTATTAGGCTGCGCCGTGTAGAGAAACACCATAGTGCAGAAAATCGTTATTAAACACGAAAACATTGCCATGCAGAAAATCTTTATTAGGCTGCGCCGAATAGGGAAACACCATGGTGGAGAAAATCCTTAAGCCCGGCCGAAGGCCGTCAGTGTACAAAATCGTTATTAGACAGGGAAACTTGCCAGGCAGAAAATCTTTACTAGGCTGCGCCGTATAGGGAAACACCATGGTGGAGAAAATCCTTAAGCCCGGCCGAAGGCGGGCAGTGCATAAAAACCTTTTTATGTATGAATGCTACAAACACGCACATACATATACATACACACACAGGTGTTAGTATATACAAACCGAACTCCAAATTTAGTGTTTTCTTAAAGAGTTGCTAAATAGCTTTTAAATGACACCAATATTGGATAACATTTGTTAAAAAATACACAATGTAATCAGAATTTTGTACTACAATTTCAAAAGCCCATAACTCGGAAAGTAAGCCTCGCCTACAATTTCTTATTTTAATATTTTTTCCTTATTTTTTAATTCTCAATTGGATAGCATTTTTTTAGAGTTGCCCCTTAGCTTGATTTGTGCCAATTCCACCATATAATCACAATTTTATACCAGAACTTAAAAGTCCCATAACTCGGAAACTAGTTCTCGCCGCCAATTTTTTTATGTAAGTTTTTCTTTTTATTTTTTAATTTTCTATCGGATACCAAATTTTTATTACTTTTGGAGTTATGTCACTAAACTTAATTTGTTCCAATGTAAGTATATATTTATTGTTTCTTTTACTTATTTATAATAGATTTTAACAATATATACTTAATTTACAGTAGACACAGATGAACTATGGGTTGACCTACAGATAGAAGCTGAATTTGTTCCCGACAGAGCCAACTAAGTAAGTAATTTATATAAAAATCTGTGAAAAGTGAATTGTTTAAAGTGAAATTTAAGTGTGGAATTGTGTACATTGGAAGGGACAATGGTGTTCTTGTCCCTTCCAATGTACAAGTGCTTTGCTTAACATATAGTGAAGAGAAGATGTGTTCCGATCAATAAGATCTAAAATACTCTCGCTTTGTATTACTTTTAGAAGGAGCTAAGTAATGTAAACTACACGACTAATGTGACAATGTAAAGTGAAAGTGTGAAATTTTGTACATCGGAAAAGACGATGTTTGTCTTGTCCAATGCACAAAAACTTTGGTTAACTTCCTGACATGAAATGAAGTGTTTGGATCAATTGGAATCCAATTTTGTTCGCTTTTTGCAAGTGCGTTACGCAAACAAGCTTATATGGTTAATGTGGAAAGATAAAGTGAAGTGTATGTGTGGAATCTTGTGCATTGGAAGGGACAATGATGTTCCTGTCCAATGCACAATAGCAAGGTTTAACAAGACGTATAAAAATGTAGTGTCCAGATCTTTTGGATTCCAAGTGTTCCAATTTCTTTTTGTTTTTCACAAATTCTTAACAAAAAGAAGTGATTTGTGTCTACGTAAAGTGCGTTGTTTGTGTGGAATTTCGCACATTGGAAGGAGCAATGATGTTCTTTTCCAATGTACAAATACTTTGGTTAACAAACTGCTTAAGAAAGAAGTGCTTGGAACAATTTGATTCAAAATTTGTTCACAAATAACTAGTTTTTATGACTAATGTGTACATATAAATGAAGTGTTTGTGTGGAATCTTGTACATTGGAAAGGTCAATCATGTTATTGTCCAATGTACAATGACACAGCTTAACAAACCGCAAAAACTGTAGTGTTCGGATCAATTGGAATCCAAATGTGTTCGCTATGTGTTCTTTTTTACAAGAAATAAGACTAATTTGTGCATATAAAGTGAATTGAGAATGTGGAATTTTGTACATTGGAAAGGACGATGATGGTCTTGTTCAATGTACAATAACACCAGTTTGTAAGCCTCTAGAAAAAGAAGTTTTCCAATCAATTGGAACGCAATTGTGTTAATTTTGTGTCCTGCTTTACAAGTACTCGAGACAAAAAAGAAAGTATTTTTCATTAAGACCTTTTACGGGCTACATAATACTTTATAAAAGACATTCAACTTTTGTTTTATAGATATATAACCTTAGTTCTATAAATAAAAAGCCCTTTTTAACTTTTTCCAAAAAATATAATTTTTTTAAAACTAAAAATACAATTTTAATAATGCTATTTTTTAATTTTTATTTTATTTACATTTGTGAACGGTAAGAAAATCTGGAAGAAACTAAACGAAATATCACTGCTACAAAAACCATTCGACCCCTAAGAACTAAACTGGAATGTTTGCAAGGAAAACAACTTTAGACTTTGTTGGCATAAGTAAAAGTATTTTTATTTCAAGATATTTAAAATAAATTTAGTTAATTACATTAGTAATTATCAGGGACCGTAAATAACAGTTATCGATATCAAAAAATTATTTTATAACAGTTATTTTGTGAATTAAAAATAAAACTTCATCTGAGACAGTTATTTTTCAACGTAAAAATAAAAGGTTGGATGAAAGTCTTAAAAAGAGAGTTTTATTTTTCCGTCATAAAATAAAACTAATTTTAGTTTTATTTTTTAAAAATAAAATATCAGATGAAACTCTTAAAAAGAGAGTTTTATTTTTCCGTCATAAAATACAACTCATTTCAGGAGTTTTATATTTTCCCTCTAAAATAAAACTCTTGTAAGGAGTTTTATTTTTCCCGTCCTACCAAAGGTCTGCTTCCTTTGTAAATGAAAACACTGAGATGTCGGTTGTTTTCTGATTTAATTTAACACAGTATTCCTTATTTACGAAACTAAACTAACTTAACTAATTGAATATATATATATATATATATATATATATATATATATATATATATATATATATTGAGCTACAATTATGTCTCAATCTCGATGGTTTTCCCCACTTGGCTTCGGTTGTTGTCGGGATCCAAATATAAGCCGCCCCCTAGCTTCGGGTTGATGTTGATCGTGTTTCTGAAAGGGGTACTAAGAGCTAATAGCTACGTATATGAATGCACGAATAATGCGGGAGATCGTACACTCGACTAAATACAGTGCTAATAACTACGAATATGAATGCACGAATAATGCGGGAGATCGTACACTCGGCTAGATACAGAGTTAATAGCTAAGAATATGAATGCACGAATAATGCGGTAGATCGTACACTCGACTAAATACAGTGCTAATAACTACGAATATGAATGCACGAATAATGCGGGAGATCGTACACTCGACTAAATACAGTGCTAATAACTACGATTAGGAATGCACGAATAATGCGGGAGATCGTACACTCGACTAAATACAGTGCTAATTACTACGAATATGAATGCACGAATAATGCGGGAGATCGTACACTCGGCTAGATACAGAGTTAATAACTAAGAATATGAATGCACGAATAATGCGAAAGATCGTACACTCGACTAAATACAGTGTTAATTACTACGAATATGAATGCACGAATAATGCGGGAGATCGTACACTCGGCTAGATACAGAGTTAATAACTAAGAATATGAATGCACGAATAATGCGAAAGATCGTACACTCGACTAAATATAGTGCTAATAACTACGAATAGGAATGCACGAATAATGCGGGAGATCGTACACTCGACTAAATACAGTGCTAATTACTACGAATATGAATGCACGAATAATGCGGGAGATCGTACACTCGGCTAGATACAGAGTTAATAACTAAGAATATGAATGCACGAATAATGCGAAAGATCGTACACTCGACTAAATACAGTGTTAATAACAACGAATATGAATGCACGAATAATGCGGGAGATCGTACACTCGACTACGAACTTAGGAGAAAATAAAACATTTTTATAAAATTGGAGATTTTCGTAAAAAAACAAATTTTGTTTTCTTATCATTTTGTTTCCAGTACAAAATTATTCTTAAATCTACACAAGATTCGTGAGTTTTACGAAAAAATCATTTTAAAATATAAGAATAAAAACTGTTTTGTTTGTTGTATTTTTTTAATATTTTCCCCATTTATTTTGCTGTCATTGCATTTCTACAAATATTTTATAAAAAATCATTAAATATAATATGTTTGTAAATTTCAATTTAAATAAAAATTAGTATTAAAAAATTAATTTTTTGCCTATGATAGGAACACAACTGGGAAGAACAATAAATCTCTTCCACGGCACACCAACAACAAATATGTAACAGATCTTATAATTGATAATTGGATAATGGCTTACCGCCATATTCATAAAAAATATATTAGGTTTATTACAGGTTTATTTGACAAATTTTCCATAGAAATACGTCAAATAAGCGCTTAATAAACCTAAAATATTTTTTATGAATATGCCAGTTATTGTTTGTGCAAAGAAAGAGAAAATCTATCTAAATAAATCTATCGCAGAGTTCGTCACGCACGACGAATTTCCTTTTATCGGTGGTGCTGTGCTAATTTTCATATGAACAAATGTGTTTTATTTTCTATGACGAAAGCTCGCAACGTAAAATTCGTGGTTCGTCCCAGTTGTGTTCCCAGTTTGATTCGCGAGTTTCAGTGCAAAATATGTATGTATGTGTATATGATGTATGAGGAATGCGGAGTCTGTAACAACCCCCGTTAAATTATGTTTTACTTTTTATAATTTTTTAGAATTACAGATTATATTAAAAAATTATTTTTCATATGTAAGAAAATAAATTTGTGATATATATGGAAGATGGTAAATTTTGAGCCTTCATTACAAAACATATATATGAGCAAATTGAAAAATGCAATGAATCAAACCAATTCACATTTTCCATTTGCAATAAAGTTTCGTATATAAGGCAGACATCTACATCAACTGACACCACACACAGTGGACCAAAACACAGAAGAACGCTGATGAGGAAGGTTTAGTCGCCTACGAAAACGGCTGGCTGTTCCGTTCAACTATGTATTGTTGTCAGAATATTTACAACTAGCTTTGATGTTATTGTTCATTAATAATTATCACATGTAATTTGGCTTAAAAAGCGTTACGAACATTAGCCTATTCAATTCATAAGAATATAGAAACAAATACAGTTCGAAAAATAATAATTAAATTAACTAAAATTAATAGTCATTTTTTCAAAACTTAATTATTTTATTTTAATTTAAATAACAAAATCACAAACAACAATGTCGTCTGTCCAGGTGTTAAAATAATCAGGATTGTTTTATTTATTGGTTTGATAACCCTGTTTTATCGTTTTGACATAACGTTGCCGCTTTTGTTTAGGTATGACATTTCAGCGTTAAAAAAAACGTTCCGCTTTCCGCCCTTGTTTACGCTACATTTACACATGAAAGTACTTTCTTGAAATTTTTGTATACGTATTATGAATAAAAATTTTAATGAACAAAATTACTTTCATGAAAATTTCTTGTTCGTTTTCATAGGAAAGTGAAAGTTCATTTTAAAAATGTTGTCGAAAAAATTCATTTCTATTGCTTTGTTTATTACTTAATTAGAGTTACCCAGATTATCGCATACACACATTTATTGGGAATAATTATTATTGTTAATATTTTAATAATATTATTGTTTTAAATAGGCACGAATTGTCTTCTTCATGTATATTTGAAAGTAGTAGTGAAATGCCGCTCCTGCGTCAATTAAAATTTTGAAATTTTAAAATTTTAATTACCCAAATTTTAAAATTCTTGGAAATTTGTGAAATTTGATACCCTTGAGTTTTCGGCGGCACGCTTTGATGTTTTTTTGTTTACATAAGGAATTTTTTGTTTACATTAGGAGTTTTTTTTTTTTTTTTGTTTACATTAACCCTTGTGGGAACGGGTGATTTCTTTTTGGGTTACATTAATTGTGTGAACGGGTGATTTTGTTTTTTGTGGGAATACGTTAAGTGGGTTCATAGGTTGGAGGTTTTTCTTTTTGTAATGTATGTATGTATATGACGACGGGAAAATCATGAATATGATTTTTCCTAGTACCAACGGGAAAATCATGAATATGATTTTTCCTATTACTAATGGGGGTGAAATAGTGAAAATTATTTTTTCCTAATGCCGACGGCAATGCATGAATATTTTTTCTAATGCCGACGGCAAAACATGATTATTATTTTTTTCAAATGCCGACGGGAAAATGATTTTTCATAATTCCGACGGGAATTATTATTGCTAATGCTAATATAGGAGTTGATTTGGGTGGGTGGAGTTGTTGTTGTAATATATAACCGAGGGAGTTTATGGATGTGTCTGTCTGTCTGTCTGTTGTGCGAGGCTGTGATTAGCCGGGGGAGCGTGGTGTAGTTGAGGTAGATAGATTAGGTGTATGTGTGTATACCTGTCTGTTGGAATTTGTGTGAGGGTATGATTGACAGGGGGCGGGGTGTAGTTGAGGTAGATCGACTGCGTGTATGCAGGTGTTGCAAGTCTGTAGGAATTTAAGGCTTATAGTGATTTGGGGTAGGTGTTGTTGTACGAGTAGTATGTATCCATGGGAATTTGTGGATGTGTCTGTCCGGAGGAATTTAAGCGAGGCTGTTATTGGGAGTGGGTGTGGTGTAGTTGAGGTTGATCAACTGCGTATATGTATGTCTATATGTTTGTAGGAGCTTAAGGCTGATCGTGATTTGGGAGAGGTGAGGGTGTTGTTGTAATATGTATACGTAGGAATCTGTATGTATGTATGTCTGTAAAAAATTAAGGCTGATCATGATTTAGGGTAGGTGAGGTTGGTGTAGTAATATGTCTGTGTGTATGTACATATGTTTGTAGAAGTTTAATGCTATTAGTGATTTGAGGATAGGCGAGGGTGTTGTCGTACGAGTGATATGTACCCTTGGGAATCTGTATGCATGTTCGTAGGAGTTTAAGGCTGATCGTGATTTGTGTTGTTGTCAGTGTTGTTTGTAGGAATGACCGTGAGAATTTTTGTATGCATATCTGTAGGAATTTAAGGTTGGCCGTGTTTTGTGAGGGGTGGTGTGTTGTTGAAATAATTTGAATTTTTCTTAGATGAAATCTGGTATATATGTGTGTGTGTGTGTGTGTGCGTGTGTGTGCGTATGATTTTCTCACGCTAGTAGTTTTATGTACGTAGAAATAAATTGTATTCAATATCGAGATTTGGTTCTATAAAATATTTTCATATATCTGATACATATACATAAGTATATTTTCATACTCAAGGTTGCTGGGTATTTTGTCATGCTTAAAATTGTGTATATTTTCATACTCAAGGTTGCTGGGTATTTTGTCATGCTTAAAATTGTCCAGCTTTAAAGTCTGCCTACGAGAAATTTGTTTATATTACAGATTTTGTTTATTTAACTACGTCCGGCTTCTTTCCCTGAACTTCTTTTCATACGATCATGGGAATTTATAGTTTCTCTGTCCATAATAAGGTCGTTTAGCTTGGGCATGTGCTCTGACTGAATGGTTTGCGTTGTTCATATATTTTTATGATGTAGATATGTAAGTGTGATTGTCAAGATCTAATAAATATTTGAGTATTGATAAGAAATTTGATATTATGTGTACATACATATCTACAAATTGATTTTATGTATGTATGTACATATGTATGTACATACAAATAAGTGTTTGCCTCCGTGTTTGAATACATTTTTTTTGTTTTTGTTGTTGTTCTAAATATTCGCCTGGTCTTTTATATATAGATGTCAAATATCTTCATAGTTTTTTTTTTTTTTTTTTTTTATTTGAAATTAAAAAAACGTTGTTTTAACTTTTATCTGTATTTACTTAATAGTTTGTGAGGATTTGCTGTTTTAAGTAAAACTAAATTCCTTAAGATACATACTTTAGAATAATAGTAACTATAATAGAAATATTTCCTATATTTAATTTACATTTGTTTAAAGTTGATGCAGGTTATCTTCATTCTTAAAAATATTTTGATATAAAATTTTTTCCAGCCGTAGGCTTTTTTCATCACCTTTTACATTTATTTTAGAACATCTTGCATTGCCTTTTATACATTTATAAACATTTTTAAATGAAACTGATCCAGCAGTACAGCTTATGTAACGATAGTTTTTTGTTAGCCAGCTTGCTTCTTTTTTTATTTATTTTTTATTGATTATTGAGTTTTATAATGAAATTATTATATTCGTAATTGTTGAAAACAATCGCTACTTCTTTTGCGATGAAATCATTTGAATTACTTTTGAAACCTTGTACGTATATAAAAATTATGTTGTTTTCCATATTACTCAATTTATAAGACTTTTCGAATTTGACCTTTGATAGGTATATATATTCTAGTATATGATCATGAATAAGAATACAGTAAGCTGATTTCTTTGCTTACTATTTCAAATTAAAATTTTATTCAATTAGCCCGATATTGAATAAAAGGAGCTTTTTTATCTTAAACTCTGGTACAGGTAGAAACGCATGAGATTCTTTCATATACTACCTTTGCTGGAATCTTAGATACATGTAATAACTATATAGAATTGCATTACGTTTATTTTTAAATTTTATGTTAGGATTATCATCATATGGATATGAGACTGAACTTAAATGTACTTTTAAATTAGTTAATTCATAATGAATAATCTTATTTTCTTCTTGAATAGCGAACAACAGAAAACGAAGTCGTTTTCTTACAATTTAGGTCTAACCTCTCAACTGGTCCTCTAGTATACAATATGACTTTATATATCAACATTTCTGACTCCTCTTTGTCAGCGTTAGGGATAATTAATTTTAAACTTTTTATTCTTCAAATTGTGTTACTTCATACTGATAATATGTTTAAGTACATTAATAATGTACGAGTATATGTTTATTTTATGACGGGTCCCTATAGCTTTTATTTGATGTTCTAGATGAAGTGTTTTTTTTTTCTAATTTTATTAAAGTTTAGCGTATTGCGTATATATTTCTAATATATTTAAGTGAGCTTTTTGTACCTGTCAGACAGAGTGTACGTATCAGTTGATCAGTCAGTCTCTCTTTTTATTTTATTAATTTTTTCTTCTAATGTGTCACTACTATTTTTTCAGATTTTACTACTTGAAATAGAAAATATTTATATAATTTTAAAAGTATTAATATATACATACATATAGGTAAATATATGTATGTACGTAAAAATTAGTTCATATACAAAGAAATACATCTTTAATAATCAACTATTCTAGAAAATCGATCTAAAATAACACATTTACCTCCATCATCATTTCACCGTCAGTGTTTTCATAAAGTGTTAGAAACATTGGAATATCTATGTTTAGGAGAATTTTTACTTCAAGTGTTTCTATATAAGATTTGGTGTTTGACCCCTTGACGTTATTGTGGTTAACGTAGGCTGCGTTGTATCGCATTCAGATGTAATAATTTCTCACTTAGAAAAGGTCCTCATTACCATCAATCATACCTGTATATAATACATTCATGAGTTGAGTTGATTTAGATACAATTGCTGTCTACAAATTAATGATTAGAAAAAAGCTTTCTCATCACATTCTAACAGGTTTTAATATTTTGCTAGCATGCATGCTTTAGCATGCTATTCTATCAATAGTGAGGCGAGAGTCCGACATATAGTGGTGTTTCAATTAAAAATCTATACAATTAGAATTACGAATTCACTCTTTTGAATTTTTGACAAAGTAGATACATATGTATGTATGTATTTCACTTGCCACAAACTCTTAAAATTTCTGTACTTATAAAAATATGATGTCAGGAATTTTTTTAAATCACACATGCTTCGGCATGCTTCCAATATTTTTCTCGGTAAATTTATTTCATACTCATACAGATACAGATATAAAGTAAGATCTGTTTACATTCCATTTTACAATTTATGCATGCTTCAGCATGATTCTAGTTGAAGTCTGTATTTATTTAGTAAGTTTGTTTGATACCCATTCATACACATGTACATTGTTAAAGATTGGATATCAAAATCCAATTTTCTTAGTTTATCTAGAAATGAACAAAGTGAATATCTTTTATAATAACCATATTCACACTTTAAAATTTTGTGTGCTAGAGCTTTCGAAATGGAAAATGTACACCTTTTACTACAAAAATTGATAATATGATGTGTTGCTGAATATTTTGAACTCTTAAGTTTTCACAATATTTCATACAGACCATCAAGTTTAGAGAATTGTAGTATATTAAGCTATTTATCTTCCCTGAGACCTAACATTCCTAATCAATCCTTCAAAAAACCAATACAAACTAGATTTTTCCTTTTTAATTTTATTTATATTTTCATTGAATTTCAACATTTTGTACCTCTTCAAATTACTGTATACTGTATTTTGCACCTTTTTCTCATTCGTTGAGTTAACTTTAATCGCAAATATTTTAATGATGAGATGAACTTTTCTATTATAGGCATTAAGTAAATCTTTGTGTATATCAATCCACTTATATGAACCATTATACCTAAATTCTTAACACATAATTCCTTTTAATGATCTATTAAATCAATCTACTATTGATGCTTTCATATTATGAAATTTTTAATCCTCTGTTTATGCATGAATTTTGCAGTGTTTATTAAAAAATTCTTTACCAACATCTATATGTATTTTTTTGTTTTGATACTCATATCATTTCAAAAATATTTTCCATTGCCTTGGTTTTTTTTCGAGTGCAGCTTTTATTTTCAACGATACTCACAATATAAATTTTGAGAATGTGTCAGTTACAGTCAGCAAAAAATCAATAATTTCTATTTTCTCTAGAATAGCTACCCAGTACACCTAAATCAGCTCCATAAAAGATCATCTATTCCATTCATTACATCACTACAATACACAAACAATTTTATAAATTTATTATGGATTACGTTTACTAAATTTCTTTTTAAGGACATTGAGTTGTTTTACAGTTTTTTGGCGAGTGTTGTGATCTACTTGATACATTTTCAGCTATTTATACTAAAATGTAGTTAATTTTCCAATCTATAAATTTTATCGCTCAGCTGTTCAATTTGTTTGTCAAAAGATGATTTAATTTTTAGAATGTCTTTTTCAATTTTATACCTATCTTCTATCGTTAATTTTATTTCGCACTCCACTCCATTAATTTGCATTTGAATATATCCTTGAATTATATTAATGCCTTAAGCTTTATTATTAATTCATCCTTTAGTTTCTAGATTTGAGTTTCCAGAAACAATTTACTGATAACATTATTCTCCGTCAGTGAATGATGATGATTCTCTATGTATGCATTGGTAGAAATTATATATTTTATTTAGTTTTCAAAATCAAACTTGTCATAGTATTTTCACGTTTTATCAATCACTAAAGAAAATAAACCCACTTTTAAACTCCATATTTGACCATCAACTTGTATTTTATCTTTATTCAGTTTTAGATTTCTATCACCAAATTCCCATTCATTATTGAAATCTTTAGGTGAGTCATAGTTTGTATCTAATTCATTTCTTCCTTTCAAGACTAATAAGTTAATATAAGTATCTTCGGTGTTGGAAAGCTGTGGGTAAAAATCATCTTCTTCATCATCATAATCATTCACAGTATTAGCATCATTAAATAAGATGGTATTATCAAATATTGTTCCTTTTGAAAGTTTCTTTAACTTCTTTCTATCTTGACTGATGGTTTCTGAGGCTTTAATACTTATACTATTTTCAGATTCTATATTGTTTTTACTTTGTTCTTTCTTGTGTATTCTTTCAATATTTTTAGAACTATTCATGAATTCTTTGAGAGGTTCTGTTTTAGGATCAAATATACATATCTCTTAGTTGTTCACGTGTATCTATTTCACCAGTTTTTATACTACGAAGCTTTTTCTTCAAGACGCTTCTTATCAACACCAACTGTTTAAAATTTTCTCATACATGTTTAATAATAGCAAATAAGAGGTATCAGCTATTAGATCAGGTACCACCTATTAGATCAGCTATCAGCTATCAGATCAGCTTATCAGGAGCTGGTCTGGTTTTCAGATCAGCTTATCAGGAGCTGGTCTGGTTTTCAGATCAGCTTATCAGGAGCTGGTCTGGTTTTCAGATCAGCTTATCAGGACCTGATCTGGTTTTCAGATCAGCTTATCAGGACCTGATCTGGTTTTCAGATCAGCTTATCAGGAGCTGGTCTGGTTTTCAGATCAGCTTATCAGGAGCTGTTCTGGTTTTCAGATCAGCTTATCAGGACCTGATCTGGTTTTCAGATCAGCTTATCAGGACCTGATCTGGGTTTCAGATCAGCTTATCAGGAGCTGGTCTGGTTTTACGATCAGCTTATCAGGAGCTGGTCTAGTTTTCAGATCAGGTTATCAGGTATCAAATCAGATTATCTGTTTCAGATTGGGTTATCAGTTTACAAGTAGCTGAACACTTATAACATCTAGATGAAGGAAGTTTAAGGTCAGATAAAATGTGAAAAACTATACTGTTATGTAGTCAAGTTATTTTCTAAGACGATCGTCACTTAATTCAGTATCTTTGCTTATAATCAAAATTCCATATTTTTAATACCAACAAGATTTATATTTTTCTCACATTACTTAAACATTCTAACTACATTATGATTATTTCCTATCAAATGTATGGTGATTCTGGTATAAATTTGACATTAGTAGAATGCATCAACATTCTTATCTTACCCCATACAAAAATATGCTTCTCACAACATGGTTAAATATCATATTGGTATTACTTCTAGCTTTCTTAAAAGAAATAACAGATTCATTATCTCTAAATGTGTAATACCTATGACTTTCATTAATGAAATTAATTTCTACAGCAATTCATATTTAGATTGTCTTTGAGTATAAATATGAAGATGATTTCAAGTTTTATTCCATCAAAACTTTCTAGCCAGCCAATCATAACATTATTATTATTTTTTTATTTATTTTTTTTTTTCGCAATTTGACAGACCAACTATTCTTGCACGAATAGAAATTGATAGAAGGGAACTATGATTTATTTTTGAGCTATCGTTTGATGACTCATCAAAATTTCATACCAAGGTATTTTTATGTTGTTTTGACTATGAGTATGGGTCAATATTTATGAAATCCCTTTCCTAAATATTAGTGCATGCACATAGTCAAAACAAAGTATGCTTTAAGTGTTTAAAACCAGTATTACCATAAAAATGGTGGTTTTAAACTCTTAAAATATACTTTGTTTTACTAACCTCATTTTGTAACTAAATGCATTTCATAAATATTGAAGCATACTCATACTCAAAATATCCTTTGTTTTGAGTATGAGTATGGCTCATTATCTCTTATTATAGAAAAAATAGTATGATTATATGATATCAGAAATTATGTTTTCTGTTATCATATGACCATACTATTTTTTCTATAGTAATATATAATATTTATAAAATGCATTTAGTTACAAAATGCGGTTAGTAAAACAACATAAATATACCTTGGTATGAAATTTTGATGATTCATCAATATT
Source organism: Tachina lurida (assembly GCA_944452675.1). Lineage (NCBI taxonomy): Eukaryota > Metazoa > Arthropoda > Insecta > Diptera > Tachinidae > Tachina > Tachina lurida. The sequence goes on from OX101756.1 coordinate 60,663,776, forward strand.
TCGTACCATCCTATTTTTAGGTTGTTTTGACTATGAGTATGTACCAATATTTATGAAATGTATTTCATAAATATTATCTCTTATTATAGAAAAAATAAAATAATGTAGCTATACGATATCGGAAAATATTTTCTGATATCATATGGCTATATTATTTTATTTTTTCTATAATAAGAGATAATGGTTCCTACTCATAGTCAAAACAAAGTATATTTTAAGAGTTTAAAACCAGTATTGTCGTACAAAATACTGATTTTAAACTGTTAAAATATACTTTGTTTTACTAACCACATTTTTTGTAACTAAATGCATTTCATAAATATTGACGCATACTCATACTCAAAACAAATAATATTTTTATGTTGTTTTGATTGTGAGTATGCAGCATTATCTGTTATTATAAAAAAATAAAATAATGCAGCTACACGATTTTAGAAAATATTTTCTGAAATCGAAAAGCTGTATTATTTTACTTTTTGTATAATAAGAGATAATATTTATAAAATGTATTTAGTTACACAAAAGCGGTTAGTAAAACAACCTAAATATAGGATGATACGAAATTTTGATGAGTCATCAAACGATAGCTCAAAAATAAATCATAGTTCCCTTCTATCAATTTCTATTCGTGCAAGAATAGTTGGTCTGTCAAATTGCGAAAAAAAAAATAAATAAAAAAATAATAATAATGTTATGATTGGCTGGCTAGAAAGTTTTGATGGAATAAAACTTGAAATCATCTTCATATTTATACTCAAAGACAATCTAAATATGAATTGCTGTAGAAATTAATTTCATTAATGAAAGTCATAGGTATTACACATTTAGAGATAATGAATCTGTTATTTCTTTTAAGAAAGCTAGAAGTAATACCAATATGATATTTAACCATGTTGTGAGAAGCATATTTTTGTATGGGGTAAGATAAGAATGTTGATGCATTCTACTAATGTCAAATTTATACCAGAATCACCATACATTTGATAGGAAATAATCATAATGTAGTTAGAATGTTTAAGTAATGTGAGAAAAATATAAATCTTGTTGGTATTAAAAATATGGAATTTTGATTATAAGCAAAGATACTGAATTAAGTGACGATCGTCTTAGAAAATAACTTGACTACATAACAGTATAGTTTTTCACATTTTATCTGACCTTAAACTTCCTTCATCTAGATGTTATAAGTGTTCAGCTACTTGTAAACTGATAACCCAATCTGAAACAGATAATCTGATTTGATACCTGATAACCTGATCTGAAAACTAGACCAGCTCCTGATAAGCTGATCGTAAAACCAGACCAGCTCCTGATAAGCTGATCTGAAACCCAGATCAGGTCCTGATAAGCTGATCTGAAAACCAGATCAGGTCCTGATAAGCTGATCTGAAAACCAGAACAGCTCCTGATAAGCTGATCTGAAAACCAGACCAGCTCCTGATAAGCTGATCTGAAAACCAGATCAGGTCCTGATAAGCTGATCTGAAAACCAGATCAGGTCCTGATAAGCTGATCTGAAAACCAGACCAGCTCCTGATAAGCTGATCTGAAAACCAGACCAGCTCCTGATAAGCTGATCTGAAAACCAGACCAGCTCCTGATAAGCTGATCTGATAGCTGATAGCTGATCTAATAGGTGGTACCTGATCTAATAGCTGATACCTCTTATTTGCTATTATTAAACATGTATGAGAAAATTTTAAACAGTTGGTGTTGATAAGAAGCGTCTTGAAGAAAAAGCTTCGTAGTATAAAAACTGGTGAAATAGATACACGTGAACAACTAAGAGATATGTATATTTGATCCTAAAACAGAACCTCTCAAAGAATTCATGAATAGTTCTAAAAATATTGAAAGAATACACAAGAAAGAACAAAGTAAAAACAATATAGAATCTGAAAATAGTATAAGTATTAAAGCCTCAGAAACCATCAGTCAAGATAGAAAGAAGTTAAAGAAACTTTCAAAAGGAACAATATTTGATAATACCATCTTATTTAATGATGCTAATACTGTGAATGATTATGATGATGAAGAAGATGATTTTTACCCACAGCTTTCCAACACCGAAGATACTTATATTAACTTATTAGTCTTGAAAGGAAGAAATGAATTAGATACAAACTATGACTCACCTAAAGATTTCAATAATGAATGGGAATTTGGTGATAGAAATCTAAAACTGAATAAAGATAAAATACAAGTTGATGGTCAAATATGGAGTTTAAAAGTGGGTTTATTTTCTTTAGTGATTGATAAAACGTGAAAATACTATGACAAGTTTGATTTTGAAAACTAAATAAAATATATAATTTCTACCAATGCATACATAGAGAATCATCATCATTCACTGACGGAGAATAATGTTATCAGTAAATTGTTTCTGGAAACTCAAATCTAGAAACTAAAGGATGAATTAATAATAAAGCTTAAGGCATTAATATAATTCAAGGATATATTCAAATGCAAATTAATGGAGTGGAGTGCGAAATAAAATTAACGATAGAAGATAGGTATAAAATTGAAAAAGACATTCTAAAAATTAAATCATCTTTTGACAAACAAATTGAACAGCTGAGCGATAAAATTTATAGATTGGAAAATTAACTACATTTTAGTATAAATAGCTGAAAATGTATCAAGTAGATCACAACACTCGCCAAAAAACTGTAAAACAACTCAATGTCCTTAAAAAGAAATTTAGTAAACGTAATCCATAATAAATTTATAAAATTGTTTGTGTATTGTAGTGATGTAATGAATGGAATAGATGATCTTTTATGGAGCTGATTTAGGTGTACTGGGTAGCTATTCTAGAGAAAATAGAAATTATTGATTTTTTGCTGACTGTAACTGACACATTCTCAAAATTTATATTGTGAGTATCGTTGAAAATAAAAGCTGCACTCGAAAAAAAACCAAGGCAATGGAAAATATTTTTGAAATGATATGAGTATCAAAACAAAAAAATACATATAGATGTTGGTAAAGAATTTTTTAATAAACACTGCAAAATTCATGCATAAACAGAGGATTAAAAATTTCATAATATGAAAGCATCAATAGTAGATTGATTTAATAGATCATTAAAAGGAATTATGTGTTAAGAATTTAGGTATAATGGTTCATATAAGTGGATTGATATACACAAAGATTTACTTAATGCCTATAATAGAAAAGTTCATCTCATCATTAAAATATTTGCGATTAAAGTTAACTCAACGAATGAGAAAAAGGTGCAAAATACAGTATACAGTAATTTGAAGAGGTACAAAATGTTGAAATTCAATGAAAATATAAATAAAATTAAAAAGGAAAAATCTAGTTTGTATTGGTTTTTTGAAGGATTGATTAGGAATGTTAGGTCTCAGGGAAGATAAATAGCTTAATATACTACAATTCTCTAAACTTGATGGTCTGTATGAAATATTGTGAAAACTTAAGAGTTCAAAATATTCAGCAACACATCATATTATCAATTTTTGTAGTAAAAGGTGTACATTTTCCATTTCGAAAGCTCTAGCACACAAAATTTTAAAGTGTGAATATGGTTATTATAAAAGATATTCACTTTGTTCATTTCTAGATAAACTAAGAAAATTGGATTTTGATATCCAATCTTTAACAATGTACATGTGTATGAATGGGTATCAAACAAACTTACTAAATAAATACAGACTTCAACTAGAATCATGCTGAAGCATGCATAAATTGTAAAATGGAATGTAAACAGATCTTACTTTATATCTGTATCTGTATGAGTATGAAATAAATTTACCGAGAAAAATATTGGAAGCATGCCGAAGCATGTGTGATTTAAAAAAATTCCTGACATCATATTTTTATAAGTACAGAAATTTTAAGAGTTTGTGGCAAGTGAAATACATACATACATATGTATCTACTTTGTCAAAAATTCAAAAGAGTGAATTCGTAATTCTAATTGTATAGATTTTTAATTGAAACACCACTATATGTCGGACTCTCGCCTCACTATTGATAGAATAGCATGCTAAAGCATGCATGCTAGCAAAATATTAAAACCTGTTAGAATGTGATGAGAAAGCTTTTTTCTAATCATTAATTTGTAGACAGCAATTGTATCTAAATCAACTCAACTCATGAATGTATTATATACAGGTATGATTGATGGTAATGAGGACCTTTCTAAGTGAGAAATTATTACATCTGAATGCGATACAACGCAGCCTACGTTAACCACAATAACGTCAAGGGGTCAAACACCAAATCTTATATAGAAACACTTGAAGTAAAAATTCTCCTAAACATAGATATTCCAATGTTTCTAACACTTTATGAAAACACTGACGGTGAAATGATGATGGAGGTAAATGTGTTATTTTAGATCGATTTTCTAGAATAGTTGATTATTAAAGATGTATTTCTTTGTATATGAACTAATTTTTACGTACATACATATATTTACCTATATGTATGTATATATTAATACTTTTAAAATTATATAAATATTTTCTATTTCAAGTAGTAAAATCTGAAAAAATAGTAGTGACACATTAGAAGAAAAAATTAATAAAATAAAAAGAGAGACTGACTGATCAACTGATACGTACACTCTGTCTGACAGGTCCAAAAAAGCTCACTTAAATATATTAGAAATAATACGCAATACGCTAAACTTTAATAAAATTAGAAAAAAAAAACACTTCATCTAGAACATCAAATAAAAGCTATAGGGACCCGTCATAAAATAAACATATACTCGTACATTATTAATGTACTTAAACATATTATCAGTATGAAGTAACACAATTTGAAGAATAAAAAGTTTAAAATTAATTATCCCTAACGCTGACAAAGAGGAGTCAGAAATGTTGATATATAAAGTCATATTGTATACTAGAGGACCAGTTGAGAGGTTAGACCTAAATTGTAAGAAAACGACTTCGTTTTCTGTTGTTCGCTATTCAAGAAGAAAATAAGATTATTCATTATGAATTAACTAATTTAAAAGTACATTTAAGTTCAGTCTCATATCCATATGATGATAATCCTAACATAAAATTTAAAAATAAACGTAATGCAATTCTATATAGTTATTACATGTATCTAAGATTCCAGCAAAGGTAGTATATGAAAGAATCTCATGCGTTTCTACCTGTACCAGAGTTTAAGATAAAAAAGCTCCTTTTATTCAATATCGGGCTAATTGAATAAAATTTTAATTTGAAATAGTAAGCAAAGAAATCAGCTTACTGTATTCTTATTCATGATCATATACTAGAATATATATACCTATCAAAGGTCAAATTCGAAAAGTCTTATAAATTGAGTAATATGGAAAACAACATAATTTTTATATACGTACAAGGTTTCAAAAGTAATTCAAATGATTTCATCGCAAAAGAAGTAGCGATTGTTTTCAACAATTACGAATATAATAATTTCATTATAAAACTCAATAATCAATAAAAAATAAATAAAAAAAGAAGCAAGCTGGCTAACAAAAAACTATCGTTACATAAGCTGTACTGCTGGATCAGTTTCATTTAAAAATGTTTATAAATGTATAAAAGGCAATGCAAGATGTTCTAAAATAAATGTAAAAGGTGATGAAAAAAGCCTACGGCTGGAAAAAATTTTATATCAAAATATTTTTAAGAATGAAGATAACCTGCATCAACTTTAAACAAATGTAAATTAAATATAGGAAATATTTCTATTATAGTTACTATTATTCTAAAGTATGTATCTTAAGGAATTTAGTTTTACTTAAAACAGCAAATCCTCACAAACTTTGAAGTAAATACAGATAAAAGTTAAAACAACGTTTTTTTAATTTCAAATAAAAAAAAAAAAAAAAAAAAACTATGAAGATATTTGACATCTATATATAAAAGACCAGGCGAATATTTAGAACAACAACAAAAACAAAAAAAATGTATTCAAACACGGAGGCAAACACTTATTTGTATGTACATACATATGTACATACATACATAAAATCAATTTGTAGATATGTATGTACACATAATATCAAATTTCTTATCAATACTCAAATATTTATTAGATCTTGACAATCACACTTACATATCTACATCATAAAAATATATGAACAACGCAAACCATTCAGTCAGAGCACATGCCCAAGCTAAACGACCTTATTATGGACAGAGAAACTATAAATTCCCATGATCGTATGAAAAGAAGTTCAGGGAAAGAAGCCGGACGTAGTTAAATAAACAAAATCTGTAATATAAACAAATTTCTCGTAGGCAGACTTTAAAGCTGGACAATTTTAAGCATGACAAAATACCCAGCAACCTTGAGTATGAAAATATACACAATTTTAAGCATGACAAAATACCCAGCAACCTTGAGTATGAAAATATACTTATGTATATGTATCAGATATATGAAAATATTTTATAGAACCAAATCTCGATATTGAATACAATTTATTTCTACGTACATAAAACTACTAGCGTGAGAAAATCATACGCACACACACGCACACACACACACACACACATATATACCAGATTTCATCTAAGAAAAATTCAAATTATTTCAACAACACACCACCCCTCACAAAACACGGCCAACCTTAAATTCCTACAGATATGCATACAAAAATTCTCACGGTCATTCCTACAAACAACACTGACAACAACACAAATCACGATCAGCCTTAAACTCCTACGAACATGCATACAGATTCCCAAGGGTACATATCACTCGTACGACAACACCCTCGCCTATCCTCAAATCACTAATAGCATTAAACTTCTACAAACATATGTACATACACACAGACATATTACTACACCAACCTCACCTACCCTAAATCATGATCAGCCTTAATTTTTTACAGACATACATACATACAGATTCCTACGTATACATATTACAACAACACCCTCACCTCTCCCAAATCACGATCAGCCTTAAGCTCCTACAAACATATAGACATACATATACGCAGTTGATCAACCTCAACTACACCACACCCACTCCCAATAACAGCCTCGCTTAAATTCCTCCGGACAGACACATCCACAAATTCCCATGGATACATACTACTCGTACAACAACACCTACCCCAAATCACTATAAGCCTTAAATTCCTACAGACTTGCAACACCTGCATACACGCAGTCGATCTACCTCAACTACACCCCGCCCCCTGTCAATCATACCCTCACACAAATTCCAACAGACAGGTATACACACATACACCTAATCTATCTACCTCAACTACACCACGCTCCCCCGGCTAATCACAGCCTCGCACAACAGACAGACAGACAGACACATCCATAAACTCCCTCGGTTATATATTACAACAACAACTCCACCCACCCAAATCAACTCCTATATTAGCATTAGCAATAATAATTCCCGTCGGAATTATGAAAAATCATTTTCCCGTCGGCATTTGAAAAAAATAATAATCATGTTTTGCCGTCGGCATTAGAAAAAATATTCATGCATTGCCGTCGGCATTAGGAAAAAATAATTTTCACTATTTCACCCCCATTAGTAATAGGAAAAATCATATTCATGATTTTCCCGTTGGTACTAGGAAAAATCATATTCATGATTTTCCCGTCGTCATATACATACATACATTACAAAAAGAAAAACCTCCAACCTATGAACCCACTTAACGTATTCCCACAAAAAACAAAATCACCCGTTCACACAATTAATGTAACCCAAAAAGAAATCACCCGTTCCCACAAGGGTTAATGTAAACAAAAAAAAAAAAAAAACTCCTAATGTAAACAAAAAATTCCTTATGTAAACAAAAAAACATCAAAGCGTGCCGCCGAAAACTCAAGGGTATCAAATTTCACAAATTTCCAAGAATTTTAAAATTTGGGTAATTAAAATTTTAAAATTTCAAAATTTTAATTGACGCAGGAGCGGCATTTCACTACTACTTTTGAAGATACGAAATTACAATTATTTAAATATTTATACAAAATAAGAATAATTTATAATAATTATTTGCCACAATCCTATATATTTGTACAAATCTTTAAAGGGGGTAACACTGTCAACCTTTTTTCATTTTACTTTCTGAAAACATCAAAAATTTACTTTCTTGAAAAAATCGTTGAAAGCTGAGTGGAAACTAAAAACTATGTGAGTGTGGTAGTGAAAAGATGTGATTGTATTGCTACTTTCTTGCAATTAGCTTCATGTGTAAATGGTAGGTAAGCCTGACTAGAAGTTATTTCTGGTTTTTAAAAAATGTTAACGTTCCACAGATTTGAAAGTTAACCAACTTTCTGCGGCAAAACACAATTTCAAAATTTTTTAAAGATGCCTACAGCTCGCACGAGCACTAACGCATCTTGTGTACTTTCACTTTAAAGTTGAAATAGTGTTTATGCATACATGTTACATACGAAACTCTTTGACGTGTTTGCCGCAGAAAGTTGGTTAACTCTCAACTTTTTAAAGGTATGTATTGTTTTGAAAGCTAACCATCCGACAATAAATGAGAAAATATTAGAATCATGGAGTAAAAACTTATTAAAGAGTATAAAAAACATACAGTATTGCATAAAAAAGCAATTGAAAATGTCCCAAGTCCATTTTTGAATATAAAAATAAATAAAAAAGCTGATAGAAAAGGCGATTATAACGCGTGTTGTGTAACTTGAAATTTTTCATGCGTTAAAGTTTTCAAACGCATGATATTAGTAGACGAACTAACGCGTTTTATGCATTTCTACCTTAAGGCATTGGTATATACTGCAAGTTAAAAAAAGCTGATCCTTACGTAATTTCATCTGCTGATTACAATGGCATCATTAGTTATTCTCCAGCAGCTCTAGTTTTAAAGATATAATACCCTTTAACATTTGCGTAATTTACGTAACTTTTTGAATTATTCGCTTAATATTTCATGAATGGTCCCTTAAAATTCTTTCGGGTTTATTCATCTACTTAAAATTTTCTTTCATTTGAGTACGAGTAGAGTGACATTGATGGGTATATCAGGATATCTTACTTCGTTAGTCAAATCGTATCGTCTTACTTTTGAAGTTGTTGTATCGTTTAGGTTTGAATGTTAGCTAGTAAAAAACACAGTAAACAAGTAGGAATTTCAAAAAAACCCAACTGCCACCAACTTTGTACCGTTAAATATCCTAAATGGTTATTCGAAATGAAAACTCACAAGAGAAACCTATGGATGATTTTAAAATACCTGTCGAATTTAAAAAAATCGCCGCCATATTGATTTTTGACTACTGTCATATCTTTAGTGACAAATCGATTGATGTAATAATCATCAAAATCAGCCCACGCATTCGTTTTATATAGCGCCGCAAAGAAACACACAAACATGCATAGGCTGATAAACACAATACTCTTCTTTGCATCGCGTAGTCGGGTAAAAACGTGAGGCTGTCAGCGAATGTGTCAGCTGTTATTGTATTTCTCTTTGCTTTATACGTGTGTGAGTGTATGTATGTAAAGGCGTTAAACTTCACCTTTTTCAACTGACAGCTAAGTTGAAATACATTGTTTCTCATGAGGTCGGTTACAATCAGTACGGGTAAGTCAACGCAAAGTAAAAAATTTGGTAAGCTTTTTACTTTTTGCATACGTTGAGTAGTTTGACAGATATTGGTTGGTTTTTTGGTATGATCTGATTTAAATTTTTGTGGCAGCAAAAATAAAATTAAACAAAAGAATAAGCGAAATAAATACAAAAGGTTTAATTTAATAAGTAAAATGGAGAATCGACCTGTATAAGATATTCAAATGCTTCCGTCAATAAAGTACTCATTGTGCCAAGCTTCTCCGTCGTTGCGTTAATGTCAGTTGAAAAAGGCGAAGTTTAACCCATGACGGATTCATTGTGCCCCGGCCTTAAGCCAGAAGTTGACGTTGGCTTACATACAAACGTTTCCAATACATTTTTAATAAGCATTAACATGTTGCTTATGGCCGTTTCACACTATAATACAAGTATTAATACTTTTGACGAAAATGCATCCCTAATCTAATTTCTGTTTCAAAAATTTCAAAAGACAATAACAATTCAACATGTCAGAGTTGTATTTTCCACAAAAGTATTAATACTTGTATTATAGTGTGAAACGGCCTTTAAATGTTACGGATTTTGTCAGCGGATACGAACGATACAATTCGACTAACGAACCCAATATTAAAGCAGGTCGTACACGACATGTTTTTTACGTCTGACATTTCAACTTTTCAACTCAGATGTAATTCTGCATGTTTGTCAAAATTGTTGTTTTACAGACGGTTTATAATATTTGGTCACAAACGTGCATGTACAAATACGTCTGACATTGTCTGTGTTTGTTTCCAACAGCTGATCTGTGCTCCAATTTTATTAAATATTTTGTGAAAAGTGGTTTTAAAATGAATACAGAATGTATATTTCATATACATATGTACAGATAATATTAAAAACGTATCTCTATTAAAACTTCCTACATTTCTTAAAAATAAATAAATGAAATTATAGTATGTCTTTTCTATTAACTTTGTAAATATTACTCACAGCTTTTGCACAAACCTATGTCGGCCTCCGTTTCAAAATGGAGTGTTGCCGGCACAAAAGTGTTTCTTTACGCCGTAAGAAGTTCAGTCATTTTAAAGAATTTTTCTTTAAATTCGAAGAATCATGTTAGGATATCTAAATGCAACGCAATTTTATTGCATGTACATGATTGTTATTTAATAGTTTAAGAAAACATATATATATAGGTGTTGTATTATATCAACTTCAGGCTAATGCTTCCGTAAATAGCGGAACGCCGCTAAATGTTTCCTCGCGGCATAGATTTTTGACGACATATTTTGTCAGAAGAAAATAGAACATGCTCTAATCATAGAGGATATCCTTTGTGCTCTAATTGAAATTTTGTCAGAAGACTTTGCGTCTGACTTTTACAGAAGCAAAGTTTTAAAGGTACCACACGACATGTACATGGTTTACACTGGGAAATTTGACAAGTCAGACGCAAAAAACTTGTCGTCTACGGGGGGCTTAAGCGAATAATACAAAAAGTGGTGCAAATTATGCAAACGCTAAATGTCACTAAATCATTAAAACTAGAGCTGATAGGGAAAAACTAATAACTCCTCGTAATCAGAAAAATACATAAGAATCAGCTATTTTATTTAAAAAACCTATATATTTTGTTTTGTAAATATATGTATAAAGTAGGTAAAAAACAAAAAATTTAACTTAAAAATCGAAAACAAGCCGATGTCAGCCGGATGCATGGGCGACGGCTTTGTCAATGAAAATAAGACCGGCGGCGGCTGTAAACCGGCTGTGAGCCACACGAATTGGACCTCTGGTCGGCTAATTCTAGGAACACAATAATTATCCAGTCGTAAAGCAGCTCTAGGCGAGTCAACATCACGCGTCGTTGGCAATTATTTCTTAAATGCAACCAGGCCACTGTTGTTTATTGGCCTTCGAGAGTTTTGCGTCTCACCGCATGTGATTAGTGGTTGGCGTCGGTTAACGGTATCCACCGTGGTATAAAAAAAATATATTGAAAATTGGTTGGAGAACCAAACAAAAACTCATTTTTGAAAAAAATAAACATTGAAACGTGGTTGAAGAACCAAACAAAAACTCAGTTTAAATAAGTAAGGAGAGGAGTTAGTTATGGTCGTTCTAAGAATTATCACTAAATATAAGAAATACATGCATATGTATATTAATCCTTTAACAATAACAAACATAGTTCTAAGATTACTTAAAAGAAATAACCTTGTAAACACATAGATTAGTAATAAAGATAAAAAAAGGTCAAAACAACCTTTAATACACAAACACCATAAAACATGATAAGACAATACATAAACATAATTTAACAAACAACCTTGAGAAATTTTAAATGACTGTTTTGTAATCAATATTATAAATAAATATTACTCAAGGTCAGAGAAAATACAAATACGAATAAGAAATTATGATAAGAAAAATATGTTATTCCGCTAGTATATAAGACAGATATTTTTTATATTCAGGCAGTTAAAAATAAGTAGTAAAGACGCATAGACGTCATATTTTTGATTCAAGTTAAAAATAAGTAGTAAAGATGCATAGACGTCATATTTTTAATTCAAAATAAATATAAAATAAAAGACGCATCGCGTCGCGAAAAATTTAGTTTTTTTAATAAAAGATAGATTAATGTGTAGTTTCTACAATGCAAGCAAGCGAGTTGTCTAGAAAATTTGTATAGGAATCACTCAAACATTTGAGTGCTTTTCATATATTTTTTCTAGACAAGTCACTTGCTTGCATTGTAGAAACTGCACATAATGTCTTTAACTAGTTTGGGAGTTCCAGCTTCGTATGCGACGGTATATGTCGTTTGGAATTTTCTTGGAGGAGGCTCCTTAGCAAAAAAATTTTGATGGCGATATAACCTTTGAGTTCGGCCAAGTAAATCTCCCATCCCTTGTAATAACAAGGGGGCACGGAGTAACCCCAAATAAATAAACAAACAAACAAACAAACAATAATTATCACAGAATAGGTGTGTTCCAAAAGATTTTGTTAAGGTTCGGACTAATGAGAGTAAAAAGAAAATTACTCTTTTAATGTGCAAAAGTTTTAAAAAATTGCTGGAACGCAAAAAAACATAATTGACCATCTTGAAATACTAGTGCTGCTTACTTTTTAAATTAAATTTTATTTTAGTCAGTTTAGACGCTTAAAACGCATCACATTATAAAAACATAAGTTTTGCATCATTGGCAACAGCTGTAAAAAGTATATGAAAAAAAAAATTCAAAAAAGTGAAAGTTACGTGAATTATTTAAAAATTCATAAAAATCGATTTTTTTATATTAAAGAAATGGAAAAATAATTACAAATGTACTTACAACTTAAGCTTTATTTCAAAAACTTTTCATTTTGCTTTTTAATAAATCTGTGTAAAATCTTTTTTTCTCTAATTGCAAATATTCTGACTAATATTTCACATTCATATGTAAACAAAAAACAGCTGATTATTCAATTTTTGTCCGACCTTACCCAGAAGAAAAAGTTCGTACTAGTTTGTACAGGAAATGGAAAAAATTACTCCCTTATTCGCTCTCAAAATTGTACAAAAATTGATATCTGGAACGCTTTTGGATTACTTTGTACGGACTGTTTTGTTATGCATCTGGAACAGACCTAATATGACTTATGAAAAATCGCGAAAACTGCTGATTGGTGTGAATTCGTAATTTTTACCACAGAATATTAATTTTTACTTATCTAGGTTCTACTGTATTGTTTCGCAACTAGTCAATCGATAACAATGTTCATTAATATCTTCTGATCCGTGTTCTACTGTATTGTTTCGCGACTAGGAAATCGCTAACAATGTTTATTAATATCTACTTATCCGTGTTCTAATGTATTGTTTCGCGACTAGGCAATCGCTAACAGTGTGTATTAACATCTACTTATCCAGGTTCTACTGTATTGTTTAGCTACTACCCTACAAGAAATGAATGACCGAAACTAATACAAACAAAACTTTTTTACTAACACACATGCAACAATTTTGTATTGAATTCTTGCTACCGGAGCTGCCACTGTTTCTTTTTTTCAATAAAATTTTAAGGATTGTTTTTATAATACTTATTGCATATTTTTGTACAGTAATTTGTGTATATATTTATTTAAGTTTTATTTTAATTAAAGTTTTATAAAAATTTATTGATAATGTTTCCATAAATTATAATTATTTGATTATATATTGTCAAAAATAGGTTTTGGAAATTGTGGAGGTTCTTAGAAAAAAAAAAACGTATTGAACAAAAATGTTTGCTAGTGGCAGTTCAGACAAATATTGCATTAGTTGTTTCACTCTAACATATATCTTACATGTATATATGCAATAATTCTTGATAATGCTTTTTGCATGTATAAAAAGCAATAGCTATACATAAATTTTGTAAACACATGCTTGTGAAAAACCACAAAATAAAAATTTCTGAAAGTTAATTGCAAAGTATATTTATATAAAGTATATGCAGGTCTACAACAACTAAGAAAATACAAAAACAACATGCGCTTTGTTTGTGTAAAAATAATGGATGAATGTCAAAAACAGATGATTACAACCGGATCTGGGCAACTTGCATTACTTTTCATAAGCACTGATTGGAAAACAAAAATTTTAGTGCAAATTAAAATTTGATGCTTGTAATGCACTATTTTTTTGCACTTAAATAAAATCTCTTAATAGTAATGGATTAATATTGCATTAGCAGCTAATCGTATGGCGAAAAATGCACTAATTTTGTATTTCAACTAAGCACATAATGAAGTAATGCAATATTATTGCAATAGCACATATTGTACACAGTAAAATTATATAAAATGTAATCATATTTTTATCAGATAATAAAAATAAAAAAATACAGTAAAGGAACATTGAAGGCACCTGTATAAGTACGTTCATACAAATGAAAGATCAGGACTTAGGATTTCGTTTATTTTATTGTAATGTTATATCTTAAAAAATGGTGATTTTATAAACGGAATATACTACCGCTTGGAACAATTTAATCAAGTTTTGTTTTTCTCTTGAAAAATGATTTTTGCCTTAAGTGGCGATATGTACATAGAAAAAAGTTTATATATTTATGTATGTATGCACAGACTTACGTTCTATTTTTCGCCATGTGATTTGGTGCTAGCGCAATATTAATGTATTACTTTGGAGAGATTTTACTTTAATGCCAAAAAATTGCACTATAATTATCAAAGTTAGTTCTAATGTAATAAATTTGCATTTGTATTGATTTGGTTTAGTGCGGGCAAATGGTCAATGCATTTGCTTATTTAATGCAAGTCCCAGATCTGCATTCAACAAAAAGGAAATGTATGGATACACAAAACCAAAGTAAATTTATTATTTGATAAACCTTTATTACGTGCAATAAGTATAAAAAAGCTACATATTTATTTTAATAATTAAATATAATTATTTTTAAATGTTTTGAAACACCTTTTTTAAGTAAAAGTTTATTTCAACTTTTTAACTACACACAATTGTGTATAACAAAGCAAAGCAAAACAAAATGGTGTACGAAAATTGTAAACAACTTTTGACATTCATGCATTGACACTACACGAGAAAAAAATTAATCACCTGAGTACTTGCATATACTTTATATAAATTTACTTTGGTTAATTGTTTTACACGCATTTGGAATAAAATTTAAATAATTGCGCAATATAGTTGTAATTTTTGTGTTTTGAATGGTTTAATAAAAGGCCAATGGTGTTCCCGAACTTCCGACTGTAAAATGAAGCCTAAATAATGGGAGAGTGAAAAAAATATTTGTGAAAACATCGTCAAGAAATTTTATTTATAAAATAATTTGATTTTTAATATTTTTACGCTTAATGCTCTTTAAATACAATCAATTTTGGATACAATCGGTGATAAACATGTTTGTTCTATATGTTCTCAACAATATCCGTCATTCCGGCACAGTTGGAATGCACATGCAACAACTTGGCCAACTATTCCCACTTAATACCGCTTGTGGTTTCAATGTGGACGCACCTTTAGAGATCAACAAATTCAAGCAAATCTGGCTGTTCCGGAAATGCATCAAAACGGTAAGATTGTGTTTAAATAATAATTTTGTTTTATAAATTTTAATTGTTCTCACCATCATTTAAGGAGCTGAAAATAATCTTGTGTCTCTTTGGTGGTAAATGCGAAACCTAAAGATCAGAAACAATTACTGGGCGAAGCTTTATACCAAATGATAGAACGTACGCCTCCATATTTGGCTAATAAGACGGAAGATCATAAAGAGCAAATTCTGGACGGACGTTTATACCCAATGACCGAAAGCATGCATCCATCTTTGGCTAGTAAGATGAAGGTCATGTTGCTTAAATTAGATCTTAAATCTATTAAATATTGTTTGTTTTTTTATTAATAAAAATTTTAATTTGAAATGTAAATGGGAACAAATTTAACATTTACTTTATGGTTAGAGCTAACCAACATTTACGTTTGCCTAACTGGTTAGAGCTTACTAGTATTTACGTTTGCCTAACTGGTTTGAGCTAACCAATATTTACGTTTGCCTAACTGGTTAGAGCTAACCCATATTTTGGTAGTCATAACCTTTAAAACGAAGGAAGAGTGAGCAGCACAGATATATGTTGCGTAGTCCGGAGGAATTAATGAGATAGAAAGAGATGCAAAATCACATGTACACAAGAGTTTCGGTAATTTTTTTCATATTGCCCTTAAGAAACTAATAGAAACTTTAACAGACATATCAGTAAGGAGAACCGGATAACTGGTAGTGTTCTTGTAGGGTAGTTAATCGCTAACAATGTTTGCTAGTTGAATACTAACTTACCCGGATTCATCCTGATCAACTGATGTCTACGCAACCACAGAATATTAAATATTTTTTTTTCATATATATATTTATTTATTGTATCTTCAAAAATTAACTAACAATAAGTAATCAAATCTTAAATCTAAATATAATTATTAGGCCCGACCAGTATCGGACATAAACTTAGTGATAGTTATAAATAATACATAAGTAGTGATAATCAAAAAGGAAAAAATGAAGTATTTTTAAGCAGTCTCATCTGGAGTGTTGAGTATAAGAGCCCTTGTGTCCCTCTTTTTTAGGCCGATGTGTCCAGTAAATCTCAAAATACTACGGGCAAGCGGATTAGGATGTGACTCGAGTTTTGTTAAATATTTGCCTGCGTATTTTGCAATTTCTTCACTCACTAGTGGCATATTTAAGTCACGATGTATATTTGAATTTTTAATGTACCATGGAGCCGATGTTATTAACCGTAAAATTTTTTTTTGCCTTCGTTGAATTTTCTCAATATTTGAAGCTGAAGCAGTGCCCCATAGCTGAATTCCATAGCACCATATTGGCTTCAAAAGCGACTTGTATATCAAAAGTTTGCAGTCTAGGCTGAGTGTTGAATTTCTGCCAATTAACCAATATATTTGAGTTAATTTAAGTTTCATTTGGGTTAACTTAGAGTCAATATGATATTTCCATGTAAGCCTTTGATCAAGGTGTATGCCAAGGTATTTCACTTGAAAATGTTGAGGAATATTTTGATTGTTGATTCTAATGGGGGAACAGGTATCTTTTCTTAGGGTAAACGTTATATGAACACACTTTTGTTCATTTACTTTAATTCTCCATAAGTTCAACCATATTTCAAGCTGGGTAATGTGAGCTTGGAGATTGCGGGATGCCTCATCAGGGTTTCTGTGAATACTCAAACAGGCTGTATCATCGGCAAATGTAGAAGTGTGAATGTTATTGCTCACAGGCATATCACAAGTACATATTAGATACAAGACTGGCCCCAGAATACTACCCTGTGGCACACCAGAAGATATAGATTCGGGCACACTCATGAAGTCTCCTTCCACAACAGTAAACTTCGTATCAACAATATAACTTTCCAAAAGCTTTTGTATGTTTATTGGTAGGTATGTCTTCAATTTTAAAACTAGGCCTTCGTGCCATACTTTATCAAAAGGGCAGAACAATACTTTTTTTCTTCAAATGTCCTCCTTACAACTTGAACCAATCTATGCGTTTGCTCAATAGTGCTATGCTGACTTCTAAAGCCAAATTTATGGTCCGGGATGCACTCACTACTAACTAGAATTGGGGACAATTTAGTCATGAGCAGCTTTTCGAAAAGCTTTGAAATTGTTGAAAGTTAGCTTATAGGCCTATATTACTCAGCCTTGGTAAGATCTTTGCCTGGCTTTGGAATCATTTTAATCTTGGCAAGTTTCCAGTTATGTGGAAAATACTGCATTCGTAAAATGGCATTAAAAATAAATAGCAAGATTCTTATTGCAATACTAGGCCAGTTCATCAGCATCTTGTTACTAATGCCATCAATACCAGAAGCTTTCTTCGGGTCGAGTTCAGCAGCTATTTTTTGTAGTTCACGCATCTTAAACCTTAAGGGACGAGGGGGTAGAGATACTACACTCGGTAATCCGGCAGCACCCGTACATGAATTGGGAGTGAATACAGATTTTAAATGCTCAGAAAATAAGTTACCTTTCTCAATATCGCTTCTTGCCCAGCCTCCGGTCGAAGTACGCAATGGTGATTTGAGATCAACGGGTCTTTTAAGATTTCTAGTAGCGCGCCATAAAAAGTAATTAGATGTTGACGTTACATCAAGACCTTCTAAGTACTTTTCCAGTAATGCAGTCTTTTCCGACGATAGCAGCTCTTTGAGTCGTTTAGTACATTCTTTAAGTCTGATTTTATTTAGGGGTGATCGGTGTTGTTGCCATTCTCTTCTAGCTCTCCTTTTTTCACATACAAGACGTTCAATTTCCGTAGAATAAATTCTATTAAAGCCAGTCTGCGGATAGGAAGTAGTGGCATGTTCAGCAGCCTGTTTAATATATTCGTTAAGATTGGCAAGATTAAATTCAATATCATCAGGTGATCTAAGCTGAATGTTTTCTACGCAGTGACTACTAATATATTTTTTGAATCCTAGCCAGTTGACCTTATTAATCGTTTTCGCATATGAGTTAGTTAAATCACTCCTTAGTGGGTTGAAAATTGTAACTATTGTGGGAGAGTGATCGGAGGACAGATCTAGAGAGCCCTCTACGTGAATTAAGTCCCTATGGATATTTTTCGTGACGCCAAAATCTATAACATCTGGAATTTTTCTTACGTCAGTAGGCCAGTAAGTAGGCTCCCCACTCGAAATGACATCTAAGCCCATTTTTGAAATTGTATTAAACAACGCTCTACCTCTAGGTGTAACAAGACGCGAGCCCCAGTACGTATGTTTTGCATTGTAGTCACCAGCTGCCACGAAACAAGATCCAAGCGATTTGTAGAACTTCTCATACTGATCTTCGGTAACTGAAAATCTGGGAGGTGAGTAAATTGATGATATCACGAAATTCGCACAAAAATTTTCTACGAAAATATTCGTAGCTTGCATATATTCTTCACTAACGTTCTCAAGGATATAGTGCTTGAGTCTTGACTTAATTAGAATTGCTGATCCACCGCATGCTCTCCCTCTCGGGTTTTTTGAATCATATACAGTGTAACCATTTATTTTAAAGCAGCTTCTCGAAGTCAAGTGAGTCTCAGAGACCAACATGATATCAATATTTTTTCCGTGAGGAAGCGCTCAAGTTCATTTTTATGTTGGCGAATGCCGTTTGCGTTCCAGAAACATAGTTTTAACGTGTTCATGGTTTGTTGACTAATGCTTGAAGCAGAGTATTCTGCATTCTCAGCATTTCTTGCATCATGGTCAGCGTTGTCAACTTTCAAATTTTAAAAAGCACTGAAATCAGGAAAAAAAGCGCACTAAATTTAAAATTTTTTTATTTTATTTAAAAAAAATTAGTTATAAATACATACATATGTACGTCAGTATATAAAAAAAGAAATTGGTTGACCTTACATTCCGTTCCTAAAACGTCAAATTAAAGGCATCCGATACACATTTTAATTCTATAGAAATCAGTGTATTCTAAAATCATTTTGACGAAGATTTTAGAAGTTATTATAAAAAAAAATTTAGACATTTTTAGATTAAATTGAACTGTAGTGAATTTTAATCAGAAATAATTTCTTAATCAGGCTTGAGTTCAGTAATTTCAATTCTTATTGAATGAAATATTTTTATTAATTAATGTGAGTATCTAAAGAAGAGAAGAAAAATTAAAATAGACTTTTAGCTGGGGGAAATACCGATATTTTTCTGTGCAGCCACGCACTTCATCAGCACCCATGTCTATCTATTGGGGTAGAGATTATTATTAACATCAGCTATTTAACTTAAATTTCTATGAAATGGAATATGAGAATTGATTGTGTATACAATTATTGATTTACCTTTGGCAAACACATTTGTAAGTATCACTATTCATTTTCTGTTTTTCCATTTTCTATTTAGGTTAGCACGAAGTTATATCACTCTACCTATGTATGTTTAACTATTCTGACTTATCTTTTACGATCATCACATTAATTATTTTTAAGTTGGCAGTAATCGACAAGTATTTATGATTACATTTTCAATTTAAATTTTAAAGTTTGAGGGTAATATGGCGCTTAATTCTTCAACCAAGTCTTGTACAAACTCATTAGAATTCTTTGAAATGCTTATGTTTTTTAAATGATAGACTTCCTCGATAAACAAATAGATAAGGAAATTTCTCTTTGAATTTTTGGTTAAGTGCCATCGCTCGATACAAAACGCACCAAAAATTAATTTAAAAAAGCACTGAGCACTAACTTCAAAATTTTTCGCGTCGAAAATTTCAAAAAGCACTAAAAACGGTGCGAAAACACCGAGTTGACAAATGGCATACGAAAATCATTAAAGAGGATTTGATGACTGTGTGAGCGAGACATAAAGAAGACGCAATTTTCTTCCGTCTCGTGTCATTTCTGGTATACCCTGTGCCAGAGGTGACACGAGACGGAAGAAAATTGCGTTTTCTTTACGTCTCGCTCACACAGTCATCAAATCCTCTTTAATGATTTTCGTATGCCATTTTTGTAAAATATTTTCGTGTTTGCTTTGTTGCCTTATTCGCGCTGTGATTTTGGTAAGTAATAGGAGAAAATTTTTTATTTTTGAAGAAATATGTTTTAAATTTAATTTATTTGCAGATTTTTGTGAGAAAAACACAATCTTGGTTGAAATTAAAGGTGAGTAGTTTCTGAAATTGATAATTTGTGTCTGTATATTGTCATAATAACTAGTTTTTTCTCTATATTTTCAGAAGCACATTTTTGGCAAAGCTGAAAAATACTTATGTGAGTAAAAAACTATAATTTTATCTAATATATGCATATTACTTTAAATACTTTTAATTTCTTAGGACCAACAAATGCATAAAAGGCTGCCCGCCTGGGTAGAAGCTGCACAACTGCCAACTGGTTGAAAAGTTTTCTCAACCAATTTTGCAAGCCACATTTTGTACCTACACACACCTGTCTTGTGCTGCGCGGCAGCATGAGCTGCCATGGCCAAAACGCCTTTAATCAATTGCACATCCAATTGTACGTCGCTTCTGTGAACTCACGTGTTCGGCGCAGACCGAGAAAACCATGGGTCTCGTCGCATTCCGGCAGCGGTAAAATTACCCTTACGACTTGTTCCATGGATGTAAAAAAATCAACAAACTGCCGTTTCTTCCACATCAACTTCTACTTCAAATGCGGTTGCAAACTCCGTAACGTGCAAACGTCAATTGAAGGAGGATGGAGACGAATATAAACCCGATAAGTATGTTTTTAAAACAAAAGCTAAGCCACCATCAGAGAACGGCAACGATGATAGTATGTAGTGAAATGAGTGATGACTAAACGCATATACGACAATTTCAGCTATAATGAAGATGATGTCTTAGCTGAATATGAAATTAACGATTAGGACG
Source organism: Tachina lurida (assembly GCA_944452675.1). Taxonomy (NCBI): domain Eukaryota; kingdom Metazoa; phylum Arthropoda; class Insecta; order Diptera; family Tachinidae; genus Tachina; species Tachina lurida. The sequence goes on from OX101756.1 coordinate 60,685,243, forward strand.
ATGAAAAATTGGCCCAAATGAAAATGTAACGCAAAATCGAACAAAAACGTTTGGAAGCCCAACAGCAGAGGCAGCAACAAGTCCAATCGTTTGAAACTGCATTTATACAGGCTTTTGCCAAAATTAGAGATGCACCTACTATATCATCAAAGACAAGTAAAAAAAATTGTAAGTATATTGGAACTACATACTTAGGCTCATGTGAAAATAATTTTAATTTAATTGCAGCAGCAGCAAGAGTATCATTCACCCTCACCAACTTTGACCATCAAATACACTGTGAATTCCACCAGTACCAGACCCGCTCGCAGAGCTTCAAAGCGAATTAGAAATCAGGAAGAACAAATTACAGGCGATGAATGATTTTAATGAAAACAGTTACTATGTAGCCCATTACAAAAATGTTGATGCAAGTCAATTTTCCAAAAATATCGAACCACAAATGCACGTCAATGGCAAATCTAAATATAGATGTGTTATTTGCGGTCTAAACTGTAAATTACGTAAATGAACATCGCGGCTGCGAAGTGTACCATTCTCGTCTCTCTATGCTCGAAACATGCCTGCTACATATTTTACACATTTTTGTTTATACAGCTTTTATCGTTTTCAAGTCTTACCGTAATTGTAATATAAATGCTTTCCTTTGAACTAAAAATACTAAAATTTAATTATTTATTTTTATAAGTTTTTATTTGTGTTTAATGCAATATTCAACTCTTTTTTTTGTGCATTTATATAACTGGAATTGTACACTCTTTTACTAGTTTTACATTTTTTAAATAAACATTTTGAAAACACAATAATAAATTCAATTAAGTATTAATATAAATTGAATTCAATACACTTATAATTAAAATTTAAAAACAAAATAGAAAAATAAAATACATAAATTTATTTGCAAAATAAAATAAGTTGTTTTTAATTAGCTAAATAAAGAAAAATCCAAACGAACTTAATCTATTCACAAATAATCGCCATTATGGGAAATAAAAGGCGAACAATTTGTTCACCTGAAATATTTCCCATCAACAAGAAATGGACAAAATGGTATAATGACACAATAATAACGCAAACATTGGCGATCACAGTTTTAGGAAAAGGGAACACATTCCATGCGAACTTTCATTCCCGATAATTGATCAATTTCACTATTTTTCCAAGTTGAAAAGTTAGATCAAGTAATATATGACAACAGTGGACGTAGCATAACATCCGGATGTTTAGAATACCATGTTTCAAGCACACTGAATGATGAAAAGAAACCAAATTATTATTCTCTTTAAATAAATAAAATACTGGTTCATTACCTTCGCAATAGGTATCGTATTATCATCATCAGATGAATGTCTGGCAGCCATCAACCCCAATTCCAAATAAGACACATGACGTACGCCGGAGCAAGTATTTGTCTTTCAATGATTGAGTATATCCATTTGCTACTCATTTTCACCTTTATTTTCTATAAATTTCGTGTTTTTTTATATATTGGCCACTGTTTTCTTATAGACAGGGACTTAATTGTGGCATTTTAACTTTTTATACACACACACACACCATTTACCATTCACAAACACATCTGATACGTATGTACACATTTTAGTTCCAATAATCTTTTTCACATTATATTTTCCCAATAAATACTTTTAATTTGAATTAATTTAATTTAATATTGTAAAACTAAAATGCTAAAATTTCTTTATTATATTTTCTTTTGTTTGTTTTGATTATTTTGCTAAGCAATTTTCATAACAAACACACACTATTTGTCCCTTTTTAACAGTGATCAAATCAGATGATTTTAACTTTTTGCATAAGTCAGTTTCTTCAACTCTGGTCTACTTTGTGAAGCAGCTCTAGGCGAGCCAACATCACGCGTCGTTGGCAATTATTTCTTAAATGCAACCAGGCCACTGTTGTTTATTGGCCTTCGAGAGTTTTGCGTCTCACCGCATGTGATTAGTGGTTGGCGTCGGTTAACGGTATCGACCGTGGTATAAAAAAAATATATTGAAAATTGGTTGGAGAACCAAACAAAAACTCATTTTTGAAAAAAATAAACATTGAAACGTGGTTGAAGAACCAAACAAAAACTCAGTTTAAACAAGTAAGGAGAGGAGTTAGTTATAGTCGTTCTAAGAATTATCACTAAATATAAGAAATACATGCACATGTATATTAATCCTTTAACAATAACAAACATAGTTCTAAGATTACTTAAAAGAAATAACCTTGTAAACACATAGATTAGTAATAAAGATAAAAAAGGGTCAAAACAACCCTTAATACACAAACACCATAAAACATGATAAGACAATCCATAAACATAATTTAACAAACAACCTTGAGAAATTTTAAATGACTGTTTTGTAATCAATATTATAAATAAATATTACTCAAGGTCAGAGAAAATACAAATACGAATAAGAAATTATGATAAGAAAAATATGTTATTCCGCTAGTATATAAGACAGATATTTTTTATATTCAGGCAGTTAAAAGTAAGTAGTAAAGACGCATAGACGTCATATTTTTAATTCAAGTTAAAAATAAGTAGTAAAGATGCATAGACGTCATATTTTTAATTCAAAATAAAAATAAAATAAAAGACGCATCGCGTCGCGAAAAAATTTTGTTTTTTTAATAAAAGATAGATTAATGTCTTTAACTAGTTTGGGAGTTCCAGCTTCGTATGCGACGGTATATGTCGTTTGGAATTTTCTTGGAGGAGGCTCCTTAGCACAGAAATTTTGATGGCGATATAACCTTTGAGTTCGGCCAAGTAAATCTCCCATCCCTTGTAAAAACAAGGGAGCACGGAGTAACCCCAAATAAATAAACAAACAAACAAACAATAATTATCACAGAATAGGTGTGTTCCAAAAGATTTTGTAAAGGTTCGGACTAATGAGAGTAAAAAGAAAATTACTCTTTTAATGTGCAAAAGTTATCAAAAATTGCTGGAACGCAAAAAAACATAATTGACCATCTTGAAATACTAGTGCTGCTTACTTTTTAAATTAAATTTTATTTTAGTCATTTTAGACGCTTAAAACGCATCACATTATAAAAACATAAGATTTGCATCATTGGCAACAGCTGTAAAAAGTATATGAAAAAAAAAATTCAAAAAAGTGAAAGTTACGTGAATTATTTAAAAATTCATAAAAATCGATTTTTTTATATTAAAGAAATGGAAAAATAATTACAAATGTACTTACAACTTAAGCTTTATTTCAAAAACTTTTCATTTTGCTTTTTAATAAATCTGTGTAAAATCTTTTTTTCTCTAATTGCAAATATTCTGACTAATATTTCACATTCATATGTAAACAAAAAACAGCTGATTATTCAATTTTTGTCCGACCTTACCCAGAAGAAAAAGTTCGTACTAGTTTGTACAGGAAATGGAAAAAATTACTCCCTTATTCGCTCTCAAAATTGTACAAAAATTGATATCTGGAACGCTTTTGGATTACTTTGTACGGACTGTTTTGTTATGCATCTGGAACAGACCTAATATGACTTATGAAAAATCGCGAAAACTGCTGATTGGTGTGAATTCGTAATTTTTACCACAGAATATTAATTTTTACTTATCTAGGTTCTACTGTATTGTTTCGCAACTAGTCAATCGATAACAATGTTTATTAATATCTTCTGATCCGTGTTCTACTGTATTGTTTCGCGACTAGGAAATCGCTAACAATGTTTATTAATATCTACTTATCCGTGTTCTAATGTATTGTTTCGCGACTAGGCAATCGCTAACAGTGTGTATTAACATCTACTTATCCAGGTTCTACTGTATTGTTTAGCTACTACCCTACAAGAAATGAATGACCGAAACTAATACAAACAAAACTTTTTTACTAACACACATGCAACAATTTTGTATTGAATTCTTGCTACCGGAGCTGCCACTGTTTCTTTTTTTCAATAAAATTTTAAGGATTGTTTTTATAATACTTATTGCATATTTTTGTACAGTAATTTGTGTATATATTTATTTAAGTTTTATTTTAATTAAAGTTTTATAAAAATTTATTGATAATGTTTCCATAAATTATAATTATTTGATTATATATTGTCAAAAATAGGTTTTGGAAATTGTGGAGGTTCTTAGAAAAAAAAAACGTATTGAACAAAAATGTTTGCTAGTGGCAGTTCAGACAAATATTGCATTAGTTGTTTCACTCTAACATATATCTTACATGTATATATGCAATAATTCTTGATAATGCTTTTTGCATGTATAAAAAGCAATAGCTATACATAAATTTTGTGAACACATGCTTGTGAAAAACCACAAAATAAAAATTTCTGAAAGTTAATTGCAAAGTATATTTATATAAAGTATATGCAGGTCTACAACAACTAAGAAAATACAAAAACAACATGCGCTTTGTTTGTGTAAAAATAATGGATGAATGTCAAAAACAGATGATTACAACCGGATCTGGGCAACTTGCATTACTTTTCATAAGCACTGATTGGAAAACAAAAATTTTAGTGCAAATTAAAATTTGATGCTTGTAATGCACTATTTTTTTGCACTTAAATAAAATCTCTTAATAGTAATGGATTAATATTGCATTAGCAGCTAATCGTATGGCGAAAAATGCACTAATTTTGTATTTCAACTAAGCACATAATGAAGTAATGCAATATTATTGCAATAGCACATATTGTACACAGTAAAATTATATAAAATGTAATCATATTTTTATCAGATAATAAAAATAAAAAAATACAGTAAAGGAACATTGAAGGCACCTGTATAAGTACGTTCATACAAATGAAAGATCAGGACTTAGGATTTCGTTTATTTTATTGTAATGTTATATCTTAAAAAATGGTGATTTTATAAACGGAATATACTACCGCTTGGAACAATTTAATCAAGTTTTGTTTTTCTCTTGAAAAATGATTTTTGCCTTAAGTGGCGATATGTACATAGAAAAAAGTTTATATATTTATGTATGTATGCACAGACTTACGTTCTATTTTTCGCCATGTGATTTGGTGCTAGCGCAATATTAATGTATTACTTTGGAGAGATTTTACTTTAATGCCAAAAAATTGCACTATAATTATCAAAGTTAGTTCTAATGTAATAAATTTGCATTTGTATTGATTTGGTTTAGTGCGGGCAAATGGTCAATGCATTTGCTTATTTAATGCAAGTCCCAGATCTGCATTCAACAAAAAGGAAATGTATGGATACACAAAACCAAAGTAAATTTATTATTTGATAAACCTTTATTACGTGCAATAAGTATAAAAAAGCTACATATTTATTTTAATAATTAAATATAATTATTTTTAAATGTTTTGAAACACCTTTTTTAAGTAAAAGTTTATTTCAACTTTTTAACTACACACAATTGTGTATAACAAAGCAAAGCAAAACAAAATGGTGTACGAAAATTGTAAACAACTTTTGACATTCATGCATTGACACTACACGAGAAAAAAATTAATCACCTGAGTACTTGCATATACTTTATATAAATTTACTTTGGTTAATTGTTTTACACGCATTTGGAATAAAATTTAAATAATTGCGCAATATAGTTGTAATTTTTGTGTTTTGAATGGTTTAATAAAAGGCCAATGGTGTTCCCGAACTTCCGACTGTAAAATGAAGCCTAAATAATGGGAGAGTGAAAAAAATATTTGTGAAAACATCGTCAAGAAATTTTATTTATAAAATAATTTGATTTTTAATATTTTTACGCTTAATGCTCTTTAAATACAATCAATTTTGGATACAATCGGTGATAAACATGTTTGTTCTATATGTTCTCAACAATATCCGTCATTCCGGCACAGTTGGAATGCACATGCAACAACTTGGCCAACTATTCCCACTTAATACCGCTTGTGGTTTCAATGTGGACGCACCTTTAGAGATCAACAAATTCAAGCAAATCTGGCTGTTCCGGAAATGCATCAAAACGGTATGATTGTGTTTAAATAATAATTTTGTTTTATAAATTTTAATTGTTCTCACCATCATTTAAGGAGCTGAAAATAATCTTGTGTCTCTTTGGTGGTAAATGCGAAACCTAAAGATCAGAAACAATTACTGGGCGAAGCTTTATACCAAATGATAGAACGTACGCCTCCATATTTGGCTAATAAGACGGAAGATCATAAAGAGCAAATTCTGGACGGACGTTTATACCCAATGACCGAAAGCATGCATCCATCTTTGGCTAGTAAGATGAAGGTCATGTTGCTTAAATTAGATCTTAAATCTATTAAATATTGTTTGTTTTTTTATTAATAAAAATTTTAATTTGAAATGTAAATGGGAACAAATTTAACATTTACTTTATGGTTAGAGCTAACCAACATTTACGTTTGCCTAACTGGTTAGAGCTTACTAGTATTTACGTTTGCCTAACTGGTTTGAGCTAACCAATATTTACGTTTGCCTAACTGGTTAGAGCTAACCCATATTTTGGTAGTCATAACCTTTAAAACGAAGGAAGAGTGAGCAGCACAGATATATGTTGCGTAGTCCGGAGGAATTAATGAGATAGAAAGAGATGCAAAATCACATGTACACAAGAGTTTCGGTAATTTTTTTCATATTGCCCTTAAGAAACTAATAGAAACTTTAACAGACATATCAGTAAGGAGAACCGGATAACTGGTAGTGTTCTTGTAGGGTAGTTAATCGCTAACAATGTTTGCTAGTTGAATACTAAGTTACCCGGATTCATCCTGATCAACTGATGTCTACGCAACCACAGAATATTAAATATTTTTTTTTTTTCATATATATATTTATTTATTGTATCTTCAAAAATTAACTAACAATAAGTAATCAAATCTTAAATCTAAATATAATTATTAGGCCCGACCAGTATCGGACATAAACTTAGTGATAATTATAAATAATACATAAGTAGTGATAATCAAAAAGGAAAAAAATGAAGTATTTTTAAGCAGTCTCATCTGGAGTGTTGAGTATAAGAGCCCTTGTGTCCCTCTTTTTTAGGCCGATGTGTCCAGTAAAGCTCAAAATATTACGGGCAAGCGGATTAGGATGTGACTTGAGTTTTGTTAAATATTTAAGTCACGATGTATATTTGAATTTTTAATGTACCATGGAGCCGATGTTATCAAACGTAAAATTTTTTTTTGCCTTCGTTGGATTTTCTCAATATTTGAAGCTGAAGCAGTGCCCCATAGCTGAATTCCATAGCACCATATTGGCTTCAAAAGCAACTTGTATATCAAAAGTTTGCAGTCTAGGCTGAGTGTTGAATTTCTGCCAATTAACCAATATATTTGAGTTAATTTAAGTTTCATTTGGGTTAACTTAGAGTCAATATGATATTTCCATGTAAGCCTTTGATCAAGGTGTATGCCAAGGTATTTCACTTGAAATTGTGAGGAATATTTTGATTGTTGATTCTAATGGGGGAACAGGTATCTTTTCTTAGGGTAAACGTTATATGAACACACTTTTGTTCATTTACTTTAATTCTCGTTTTGTCGAATTGGAATTGGGGAAAAATCTGAAAGAGGTCGATTATTAGATTGCGTTCCAAAGGTCATAGAAATACGGGGGTTAGAGCAAAATAAACGCATTAAAATGTTATATTTACTATAAAAATCTGAGAAAATTGTCTTATCTCGAGAGAAGCAATTTTGTCAAATGTCTACAGATATGTATGTACTTATATAATTCAGACATTTAATTGCAAATTTTCTTTGAAAAGTGCAATGTATGTAACATTTTTTCCTAGATATATTATGTATAATAATATAATATTATCTACTAACATACATATTTTTTCAAATCATTTTTAATTTTAACATTTATAACAGGAAGTTTCTAATAATTTTTAATTTTAATTTAGAAGATGACAGTCAAAAACATTATTTATGCAAAAATGGGATACAGATAATTCCGAAAATCCCGGGCTTTAAAATTAAAAAATCCCGGGCTCCGGGATTTGCATAATACCGAAAATCCCGGGATTTCCGGGCTCTGGATTTCCCGCTTAGCATCTCTAAGCATGATACACAATACTTATTATCGTACTTAGTCCCAGTTCAAACCAGTCAAGTCTTAAGGTAGAGGTCCATAGCTCGCTTTTTACGCATTATGCTTTATACGCGTTTCATCCTCTTGTTTCTTTCTATACTTTGTTCGCGCTGAGTTACATGCACTGCTTTTCATGCGCCATTTTATTTTTGTTTTGATCAGCTGTGTGCGTTTGTTTATAAATACTTATAAAGAAAAAATGGAGAGTGAAATCGAGTTTTTAAAAGAATTTGTGGAGTTAGTCGAGTTTGTATATTTAATTTTATGTGCAAAGAATGCCTATGAACAATTTCAAAACAAAAAGAAAACGTTTTGGGTGCGGCCGTTGTATTTAGAACGGAAATTAAGTGGGTTTTTTGAAAACACATTTAAAAAATTAAAACTTCTGACCCTGAGCAATTTCGGACTGCGACAAGAATATCTGCTGATGTCTTTGACTATTTATTCATAATTTTAAAAGATAGTCTTGGGAAGAACTCGGCCAGGGCTATTCCAGCAGATTGTCGGCTGTTCTTGACTTTAATGTAAGTAAATTGAAAATTACATATAAATGTATGCACATTATTGGCTTAAGCAATAACTTTTCTAAGCAGCTATTTAGCTTTAACGTAAGAAACAAAGTATTATTTAACATCTTTAGCTTTCAAGAACAGCTGACTTTCTTTCATGGTGCTTGTAACGCGTACAAAAGTAGAAAGTAGACCGACTTTTCGTTTTGAACGCGCCTACACGTTCTGCGTTTTTTGCAATGTAACTTGTCACATACTATTACATTGATTCTACTTTTTGGACAGATGCATAGAAAGCGTAACGCGCAAAAAGCGAGTTATGGACCTCTACCTTTATTGATAATCTTATCACTTTTTCTTCTTTGAACTATCTTCGGTGTTCACACAATGCGAGTCTTATTTTTAAGCACATATTTTTTATGCATAGTTTTGTGTATGCATGTATACTTTTTTTAAAATTACGAATGAGAAAGCAAAACGTATCGACAATACATGAAGCTTAGTACTCCTTTCTTTTCCCCTCGTCGCGCCCGCCTATAAACTACCAAACTTAAAAATAAGAATCTCTTCGTCTGAACACTGACTTCGCGAAGCATTATTTAAAGGTGAAATCACGAATTGTTTCGGAACAAAAGTTTTGTTTGGAGAAAATTTTTTTTACTGAGAGTTTTTTGCAAGACGATTCATCCATTTCGAACATTTTGTCTGGAAAATCAAAGCTACCATATGAAATACGTGTGTAAACGATGCGTATTAATTTTGCAAGTGGCAGCACAGCGGCAAATGATTACAATTTGCTGTGTCATACACATCTTTTTAATTGTTTACTGCAATGGTTTCGTTCAACTCCATACATTTGGATATGTTTTTCTTAATATTGCTTTACTTCTATTGTAATAAATACAAGTACACTCTGTGCTTTTATTATTCATATAACATGATGTGGCAGCTCAGTTCAACTTTGGCTGAAAAATTAAAAAAGTTGGCAGCTCAGTTCGATTTTGTCCGGACAAAAATTAAAATTAAACCAATTCAAGTAGAAAATGTTCCGAACAAAATTTGTTCTCTTCTTCTCTCTCTCTCGAAAAGAGAAACGTCAAACTACATATAAAAAATATTTTGTTCGGACAAAAATTTTGTTCCGAAACAATGGGTGAATCCAGCTTAAGAAAATTTGGCTCCAGTCGGCCAGCCGCCGCCGGTATATATTTCCTCAGCCGCCGCCGCCGACAATTTTGTGATGAATTGGACGTCTGTAGCCGACGATGTCGATTGGTACTAGCCAAGGCGAAAGCAGTATCAGGTGACCTTATCGCTACAACAATTTTACAACACAAAAAACAACACGTAGTTTGCTATGCTACAAAACCAATCTGTCAGAAGATTTCTAAGCAAATTTTGACGTTTTGGTTCAAAATGCTCAATTTGGTAGCAACAGCTGATAATCAGCTGGGCTGATAAGGTCACCTGATACTGAATTCGCCTTGGTACTAGCCACCGACTGTTTTATATTTTACAGTACGAATAGACGAGCAATTTTTATTTCTGAACATAAGAAATAACGTCGGCAGAATGACGTCACAAAAAAGTTTGTGTTCAAACTTATTTTAAGGGGTGGCTAAACGTATAATGTTAAAAATCAAAATTTAAGTTCTCGTTTGCATGCAAAATGTGCGTTTTAAGTTTTGATTTTTTAATACTTCTACCACAGAGCATATATTTAGTTCTATTGCTTGATTTTTTTTTATAAAAAACATATTATTTTAAGTTTTCTGCAATTATTTTCTACGAAAAAGTAAATTTGACAGCTTGTGTCCTAACATAATTGCTCAGACTTGTGTTTGATCAATTATTTCCAAACATGTGTTCGAACACTAACATTTGGGCTTACACAGTCATTTTTTATGTTAGCAACAGATTTTGACAATTGCCAACACAAAAATTTCCAACTTATGTCTCGTGTAATCTCACTGTTAGCTGCTGCCGCCGAAATTTCTTCGGCGCAAGCAGCGTTACCGTTGAAAAATTTCAAAAAGGAGCACAAAAAGGTGATTTTCCAAAAAAAAGTGGCACAAAAAGGGGATTTCCAAGAAAAAGAGAGGCAATTTCAAAATCAAGAAAAATTAAAGAAACAAGCATATTTAAAAAGTTATTTTTATTTAAAACAAACAACAAGAATTTCTCATGTATAAGAAGTACAAAAACATTAAATTTATGTTATTTGCAATTAAAAATTGTAACTTACTAATTCACAAGAACAATTACTTATTGCTGGAGATGCGATGTATGTATACAGAAAAAGAAATTTTTAGTTTTATAATTGCTTATTTGACTCACAGTCTTCATATATACTTCTATTTGGAAATAAGACCAGTATAAACGTAGTATAGATAGCTATTATATAAAAAAATCATAAAATCTGTGTTAATAATAAAACAGTTGTCAAATTGTTGCATTTGATATCTATCGAAATTCCAACAGAAAATAAATGGAAATTTTGTTCGATATCGAATGTAGTAATTGGCCCCAGTTCTTAAGATATACAAAAAATTAAAGAATACATAAATAATTTTTTTATCATTTTTGGGACATGGTTCATATCACTTATTTATTTAAAAACCAGCATAACTCAATAAATTTATTTAACCATATAAAGTTTTGATAAAAATTTTAAAATTCGATTCTAAAGCGGATAATATTATTCTTTTAAGGCATTATGCATAGTTATTAAATACCTTAAATACCCTTTCTTTTGAAAATGTACATTTGTATATATTAATAACTTTTTTACTTGGAATCCATTCTTCCAAATCGTTTTGAAATAAATTTAAAGCAGACAGCATGGACTGACAAGTGAATACTTTTAGTCTATTTGTATTTTTTCGTAATACGAGTACTAATTTATGTTTATGCTTTATGTGTTTTTTTTTTAATTTTACTTTATATAGATAAAGAAATAAGGTGTAACTCGCAGACTTTGCAACTGGCGAATCTGAATATATTTTTGCATTTAATTTGACCAATTTGTCCATTTGCTTAAACGGGTTCAGTTTATCATCCTTAAAACAACCTTCATATCAGCAATATCAACTTTCCTCCGAAAATCGGTATTTTTTTTATAAAAGCTCGGATATTTTTACATCATTTGGTTTTTGAAATTGGCAACGTGTGTGGCTGTTTTAACATGACATTCAATGATTCATTCGGCAGATGAGCAACTGATTGCAGAAAACACAAATGGGTTTTTTGGCTTCTGCATCCATCTGAACTTATGCCGTCTCTCCTAATCATTGGAATACTTTCGTGTTGCTTTTTTCTTTTTTAATGGTTTTTCCAAGATAATAGGCTCACATGATGAAATAATTTCATGGGAACTTAAATCAAAAGCATTACTTGATGATAGCAATTCAGTGTGGTATTTTCATACAATATTATTTCCCTTAGCATAACGTTTTCCACCTTTTAAAATTATGTACTTTTATCAAATTTGGCTTTCAAATCAAATTTGGCTGCGGAAAATACAGTTAGAATTATCTTTGAATGACTGTATGTAATTTCATATTTAAAAATCTTAAACAAATGAAAGGAATCATTCCAAGGCTTTTTAACACGATATACTCCCACAGAAAATAATATTGCGCCATACTGTCAATTTCCCAAAAAAAAATATTTTTTCATGTATACACATAAGAAATAAAATCTTTTTGTCGAATGTGGTAGAATCTGTACAAATTTGCGTTCATTTATTGTAAAAATAAGAATTACAGCATGTTTATAGAACACGTCACAATCAAGACACGGACGAATGGCACACGCACGAATACGTAAGAATTTGCATTTGTAGAACACGTTAATTTTTTTTCGTCTTACGTCGTGTGGCGCTCTTAGCAATTTAGTGCCAAATCACAGTGTTGCCTTTCTGTAAATAATTTTTATTTGTTTACATTTTGTCGAATAAAATTTGTATTTTTGTCATTAAAAAAGGTAATCCTTTTTGATGGCAACATGGAAGTATTTATGTAAATAAACATATTTTATTTAAAAAAGAAATCTTTAACTTTATACACATATACAAATAATGAAATAGTATACAATTAGCTATTATCTTGCAGGAAAAGAATATGAAATTATAAAAATAATAACTGCTTGGCTGTTGTCAACTTTATGCTCTAATTCCCACTTACAATAATAAAAAACACAAATAAAAATTTACTTTTTGTAGCAACATTCACTTTTTTGCGGATATATCAATTTTATTTTATTTATTTCTTATAAAATTTGTAATTTTTCCCACCGACGAATGTAATTTTGCATTCGTGCACTTTTTTTTGCTCTGACGGCAGAAAACGCGTTACACAAACCCAAACAAACTGTCACTTGTGACGTTTTTTACAAAAATAAAATGACATTCGCGTTATACAACCGCAAACTTGACAAACGTCAGGTTTTATACGCGTATTTTAGACATATTGGGTTCTATAAACATGCTGTTAAAGTTGACTTTGAACAAAAAGGGACAAAATAATGCAAATGATACTAAAAGGGGATTTAAAACTAAGGGGCACAAAAAGTGGCAAGGCATTCGAAAAAGGGGCAAAATGCGACTTTAGTCGCACAACGGTAACGCTGCCAAGAGTATCTCGCAAACTTTTCAAATAGTACAGAATGAGTCAAGGGGGTACCGACTAGGTTGAACGACTCAGTTTTTCAAACGGTTTTAAAACCCGGTTTTTTTCAAAATGTTGATTTTTCGAATGTCGGATAGTCCGGTTTTTTTACAATTTAAAAACCGACTGAGTCGAATACTTTTAGATTTGTATATTTTCCAATAAAATTAGTTTTTATTATGTTAAAACTTAGACTAACGTGTTTCTGTTGATTTTGCTAGCTATTTTTTCTTCAGTGTAAGAGTTCTACGCGTTTTTGAGCATGGCAACACTTACTGAAACATGAAATTAAGTTAAGGCCTCGTTAGCCGACTGTAGAAATCGTAGATGTAATGTAAATGTAAATGTAATGTAAATGTAAATGTTTGAACGCTTATAGAATGCTTAAAAACGTGTCATGTGTTTTCGACACAAACAAAAAAACTTCCTTGTGCACACATACATACATGCTAATTGCTTTGTGCCCAGCAAACACTCATTTTTTATTTTAAATTGCGAGTTATTTGAAGTCAAACGTAAAAGTTCATATATGTATGTATATTTAAATTCATGGAATTCATTTTGATTGAAATGTATATGAATTGTGTGATCATACATACATATGTATGTATGCATTACTGCTTATAAGTTAATAATATATAATATGGTAATGCTTTAATTAATCCAAGATTTCTTTAATAATTTTGCTGAAGCTATTATAATTTTACTTTCTTTTGATGGCAAGTTTTATACTGTTGAAAAAAAGTAATGAAGTGTTTGAAATAAGACACCTTTTAGAATGAAAATGTGCCTAGAGGTTTTAAAAATTATTATTATTTTATGTAAAAGAACTCAATTATAATAATTTTAATAGCAGCTGTAACGCTTAAGCCTCTTACCGTAATATTTGCATATAACTACAATTAGCAGAACAGATTTTAAGCAATTTCATCGGATAGACGAAGTGCTTGACTCCTTAATTCCCAGGAATGCCTATGGTTTCAGTAGCACCTCAATCATATAAAAACATTATTATATATCCACCTTATCGTTTTATCCTTTTCTTATTAATGTCCGTACATATTAATAATAATTAATTTTAATCACAAACAATATACATTTACATATGTATATTTTTGAACAAGAACCCATATATACTACTTTTTGTTTGCTGGGTGTTTATCAGTATAACAAATTCCAATAAAATGCGAAACAGCTGTTCGAAACATTTCACATTATTTTTGATTGTGTGGAAAAAGTACGAAAATTATTTAAATGGTATCAAATCATTATTTTATACTTACAAACAATGTTATGACTTTGATATTTAGTGAAATTACAATTTTAACTTAATATGTATACATACATACATTACAACGTATTATAATTATAAAGATATTTATATTTTTATTATCATTATAATTGTTATGATTAAACGCTCATATTATAATTTTTTTGGTATTAATAGATAAAAATAGTTTTTTGTGCGCTTGTATGGATGTTTGTTCGCACAAATGTACTATATGTATGTAACATTTTTTTTTTTAATATTTTTTTTATTTGCAATCTATTTACAATGTAATAATAAGCAAATCTGATAAATACATTAACAATAAATAACAGTGGCGTTAAATTGCATTGAATTTAACAATTTAAAATTTAACAATTTTAAATAATTTTATTATCTATACATTTAGAGCTAATGCAGCTTAGGATTTAAAGGGGAGATCTAATATGTGTCTTCGTTTTAACCGTCCTACTTCTTCACTGTCGTCTAAAAGCGTTATTGCAAGAATGTTTTGATGGGCGCTTAGTCTTTTCAAGTAATTTGTGCTGTAGTTTTTGATTTCATTCGTGATATTTGGAATATTGAGATCATTTTGAATTGAAGTGTTTCTTATATACCAGGGAGCACCTATTATAAATCTAAGGGTTTTTGACTGATATTTTTGAATTATATCAATGTTGGAGTAGGAAGCGGTTCCCCATAATTGTATTCCGTAAGTCCATATAGGTTTCAGTACGGTCTTATATAATAATAATTTGTTGTTTATGTTTAATTCTGATCTTGGACCAAGAAGCCAGTACATTTTATTTGTTTTAATTTTTAGTTGTTGACTTGGGTATTACATCACCATTTAAGTTGACAGCAGGGCAGTCACCATTTTTAAGTGTAAATTTGACATGGGTGGATTTTTCTGCATTCGCTTTAATGTTCCACTTTTTTAGCCAGTTACTAACTAAGTCAAGCTGCGTTTGAATAATATTTATTGCTATGGTTGCGCATTCGTTGGCTGCTAGTATAGCGGTATCATCAGCATATGTTGCAAATACTACATCGTTGTTTGTCGGCATATCAGAAGTAAATAATGTGTACAGAGTTGGACCCAATACGCTTCCTTGTGGTACACCAGCCTTAATAAATCCGATTTCTGAATCTTCGTCGTTGATGTTGACATAAAAGCTACGATCACTAAGATATGATATGATATGCCGCTTTACTAACGTCAGATCTACACCAAATGCCGTTTGTGTTCTTTATTGGAACATTTCGTTTTTGAGCACGTTTCAGATATTTCGTGGCTCTCCAAAGATTATACTCATTAGTATGTTTTGGGCTTAATTTATATAAATATCTACCAATAGACTCATTTTTCAAATCTTTCAATCTTTTTTTCAAAATATTAGCCGAACGATTAAAATTTGCTTTATCTGAAGGTAATCTCGTTCTTTTCCAAATTTTACGTAGCCTTCTTTTCGTAGCAATAAGTTGTCTTATTTCAAAAGATAACTGAAAATTAGAGGTGTGATTGCTAGCTGGAGGAGTTGATACAAACGAAGCTTCATGAATTAGTTTTGAAAAATTTTCAATTGCCATGTCAATTTCGTATCCGGTTTTCAACGATAAATTTAAATCAATTTCTGCTTCAATAAATTGTTGAAAACAGTTGAGGTCAGTGTTTGGAGTAATAATCTTGGTATTTTTGATTCGTTTTTTACAAACAGTTGAAAAGTTTACAATAATTGGACTGTGGTCAGAACTTAAATCGTCACTTGATACAATATCAATCGAGTTTCGAGGAATCCCTTTATAAACAAAGAAATCTAAAAGATCAGGTATTTTGTTAGTGTCAGCTGGCCAGTAAGTGGGAGCTCCTGTCGATAGCGAACTGTAATTGTTTTTGGTTATGCATTTGAAAAGTTCTTTACCTTTTGGGTTAATTAAACGTGATCCCCACCAAGTGTGTTTGGCATTGTAATCTCAACCGACTAGGAATTTATTGCCAATGTTTTTAAAAAAGTTTTCATATTGATCACATTTAATAGTGTATCTTGGCGGGGAATAAACAGAATATATGGACACACTACAATTGTTGCAAATTATTTTAACTCCGGCAGCTTGCATATATACTTCAGTTATTGGTTCTAATATTTCATATTTAATAGTGGATTTTATGACGATAGCTGCTCCAGCATGAGCCCTGTCATTTGGTTGATTGGCTGTTACTAAGTCGAATCCTCTTATCCGAAAAAGAGATTTACTGGTAAGGTGTGTTTCCGAAACTAATAAAATGTCAATAAAATTGTTTTTTAGGAATATTTCTATTTCATTTACATGATTCAGAATGCCATTAGCATTCCATTCAGCAATTATGAGATCTATTTGCATAATTTTGTCATCAACATAGACATCATATTCATTAAAGTGTTGGTTAATTCTATTTGTTTTTCTAGCATATCTATATTGACAAAAAAAAAATAAACACATACGATTGGCAGTCTCTGGCTAGATTTTATAAAGAAAGAAAAAATTATTAGAAAACTAAATTTATTGAATATGACATGTACGTATACAAATTTAGCAACTCAAAAGCTTAAATTATCAAAAGAAACAAAAGTACCAAAATAGGGCTATTATGCCACATTCTCATTCAATATACATACATCCCATCACTGTCTACAAATGTCACGTAACCTCGTCATGAAATTATATTTTCTGCAGGTTCAGACGTTACAGTTACGTGACATTTCAGTCAGGTAAGCATTTGCATAGCTTTTCATGCAACAGATTCGATCAGCTGACACATTTACATTTACAGTTCTACATTTACAGTCGGGTAATTCTGCCTTAAGAAGTACATAACACGCGTCAGTTCGTCCACAGGTATCGTGCGTTTGAAAGCTTTAGCGCATGAAAAATTAAACAACACGCGCTATAAACGCCTTTTCTATCAGTTTTTTAGTTATTTTTACATTGAAAAATGGACTTAGAACGTTTTCAAATTCTTTTTTTTATCCAATAATGTATGTTTTACAAACTGTTCAATAAGTTTTTACTCCATGATTATAATTTTTTAAAATTGTTTCTTATTTAATGTCGGCTGATTAGTTGTCAAAACAATAGAACGCGTTAAAAAGTTAACCAACTTTCTCCGGCAAACGCATTAACGAGTTTCGTATATAACTTGTTGTATGCAAAAACACTATTTCAAGTTTTTTGACAGATGCCTACAGCTCGTACGCGCACTAACGCGTGTTATATACCTTCACTTTTAAAGTGACATTATTTTATGAGGTGGTAGCAGAGGCGAATTAAAAATTATGGTGTGCAATGGATGTCAAAATCCACTTGCAAAGTGTTTTTTAGTTTTGTTGACATTTTGCTTGATTTTTTATATAGGGGTAGATTTCCTCCTTTTTGTCCATACATTCATATGTATAAATATTATATATATGTACTACACATAAGTATATGAAGTTAATTTTTATGTTTTACCTTTAATTTTTGTATTTTTTTATAGTATTTACATGAACTGTTAACTTTTTGTTTTAATAAATCAATTTAAAATCAAAACTTTTGTATAATAATTTTCTTACTTAAAAAACCGGTTGACCGGTTTTTCCTGAATTGTAAAAACCGAAACCGAGTTGTTCATATTTTCAAATATTCGAACTATTCGAAAACCGGTTTCTGAAAAAAGTCGAATAATCGATCACCCTAGTACCAACGTAGTTTTAAATGATCAAACAGAATAAGTCCGCAACTTCAGGAAAAATCGCCGTCAAATTAAGAAAGCCCATAATAAAATCTACGGCAGTAACTTCAAATGCTATCTAATTTTTGTTTTATTTTCTTTTGTGCTTATTTTTCTTTGTAATTTTATTCACAAAATGTATGAAATTTATTGAAAGTATGGTAACATGTTTGAGAGAATATTTATTTATATGTGAGAGCATAAGAAAAAACGCTATCAAAATAAAATAGATTCTATATATCGACTGCTTTCTGAGACTAGTTTTTTTGTGTCATTTTGTATGGAAAATGTGTTTATGCCACAATTCTGTTTGATCATTAAGGTTTAAATTGTATCAAAAAAAATTACAATTGTACCAACTTTATCATCCCTGTGTGTGAACACTAAATTTAGTTGCTCAACTAAAATTAAATTGTCTCAATTAAGAATACATGTCTGTATAAATTTCAAATTTAATACACAGAAAAAAATATCATCGAAATGCAACCAACAAAACAAATTGTTAATATATACTTTAAAAATTAACAATCATCATTGTTGATATAACAAATTAAAATTTTTGTAATCAATTAAATTACTCAACAAAATTATTTGTAAAATTATATCATAACGGAATGCCCACATGCAGAAGAAATAAGAAATCATGTTTTGTGTGTATTCATTGTTTGCGTGTCTAATAAAGTGTTGCTCTTTAGGTGAGAGGTTAGTAAGTCAGGTTGTTACCGGTTCAACTCCGCTCAAAGACATTTACTGCCCTATGTATAAGCAAAAATTGGCATGAAGTTAGCATAAGTGGCAAAATTTATCATGATCTTAAAGAGTTTTGCCATGATACTTCACATTAAAAATCATGCTAGGACTTAGAGGTGGGTTAAGAATAGGTAATACGACCATTTTTAATGTCGAATTGTATGGAGGAACTCGTTAACAACTGATTTAATTTCGTCACTTATGCTAACTTTATGCCAATTTTTGCTTATACATAGGGCCGTTAGTGTTTTTCGCAGACAAGCAAAAATCGTTTCGAGGGTTGTGATTGTGTATAGTATAAAAAAAATTGTTAATATAACAATTATGATAATAAAAATTTGTACGGAAATTCAACAATTCGCATTGTTAATATAACTATAATTTTAATTGAAATAACTTTAAAATCTAATAAAAATAAATGTCGAAAAAATAAATAAATTTCAACAAACTATTTAATTGAAAATATTTTTCAGATTTTCCTTTTAACTTACAATTTCGTTAAATGTATTTACAAAAATCGTTGTAGGTTCAAAATCAATTAATTATTTAATTGATATAACAAACAAATTAATTGTATTTACAAATAATTTTTTTCTGTGTATTCGTATTCCTATGTACTTACTTGCGACGCTGATGCTGAAAATACACAAGAGAAAACAGTAAATTGAAAACTTAACCTTTTATCATTTGTGAGAAAACAGTAAATTGAAAACTTAACCTTTTATCATTTGTGTTCCGTGATCGAAATTAATTTAATGAAAATTAAGGCCGTCTTCATAAACGCATGCTGCTTTGTAAGCAAACGTTAAAAAAGTAGTTAAATGAAAGAGTAGATCACTCTGCAGTTCAAACCAAAGATAAAAGCTATCGAATCTTGTTACAAAATAAGCCTCCAAAAAGTACAATCACATTTAGGAACGTTGTTTTGTGAAAAGCAATAAGCGTTTACGAAGATAGCACAAGTTAAAATTTGGTCTTATTTCAATAAAAATAAGTTTTATTTACTTCCTACTGTTTACAAAAAGCTTTCTAAAATCAATATCTTTATAAAATAGTTTCTTTATGAATTTTATTATATAGTGTATTCATTGTCTTACCATAATATGAGTTTAATTTAATTCTCTTATGAAGATTATTACCAAATTAGAAGTTACAGCGGAAATTTTGGTAAAACTTTTATTTAACCGATTTATCGTTATTTCTTCTTTACTATTTTGTTCAAATATAAAGGACATATTCATAAAAATATTTTTGCTTTATACAAAGTTTATAAAATAGATTCGAATAGAACATATATTTAATAAATCCTTTTTAACACAAAACTATTTTTTATGAACAGCGCAGTTATTATATTAATCCATTGCTGTTATCAATTCGATCATTAGTGAACTCATCGGTTTGGTTTTGAACTACGCGTATGGTTACATAATAGAGTAAGAGATATATTTATAAGTAATTTATTTTATTGAAACTATTAAAATTATTATCTAATACTATTTCAAAATATTAATAATAACCTTATTCTATATTTAATATATATGTTTTAGAAGTATTTTTTTCAGTATTTTTATATGCGACTACCCAGCTTAGGTTCTATGCATTTCGATTTATTATTGTTTTATATCTAGATATACATAAATATGTATTATGAGTTCATCATTGAGCTTCGTTATCAATCTAAACATATTTGCAACGATGATATATAAAAAATATTATAATTACACAACTAACAAATTAGTGGAACACTTACAGATTCACATTTAAACAGAGCATACATTTTTCATGTCAATATGTAAACATGTACAAAGCGAATTGAGAAACAGGTGATCTCATCAGCCCTTGTGATGGTCAGCTGCTTGATGCCGAATTAAAGTGCTTATACCCAACTTTGATAATCTGTTTTTTCTAATATTAAATTTAAAATTTAAAATTTTCTAAAATTCAAATTTACTGTTTTTGACAGATGGGTTTATTCGTTGGCAGCACTAAATAGTTTTTTAGTAATTTACTTACATACTTAACTACATATCTATCACACATGAGCATGCTGAAGTTTATATTTACTGCATTACAAGTTCCAGTAAGTAGTACATTTTTACTGATTACTGAAAAAAATTTCAGTATCCAGTAAAAATTTACTGGTTACTGAAAAAAATTCAGTATCCAGTAAAAATTTACTGAATGCTGGAAAAATTTCAGTATCCAGTAAAAAAATTCCAGTAAACAGTAAATTTTTACTGATTATTGAAAACATGCAGTAATCAATAAATTATTACTAATAATGCACTTTTATCATAGGAAATATTCATTCGTGAAAACGACCAAATATGTCTTCTAGGTGTAATTGAGTAGATCGTTTTGCGATTTAAAAAAATTCGCAATACACTATAAAAATCGGAAGTTATCGATAAAAAACGCTTAAACTGCTTTTAATCGATCGCTTCTGATTTTGAGGGTATATTGCAATTTTTTTTTTAAATGGCAAACTGATCTACTCAACTACACCTACAAGTCACACTTAGTCGTTTTCACGAATGAATATTTCCTATGATAAAAGTGCATTATTTGTAAAAAATTTTACTGCATGTTTTCAGTAATCAGTAAAAATTTACTGCTTACTGAAATTTTTCCAGTATTCAGTAAATTTTTACTGAATACTGAAATTTTTTTCAGTAACCAGTAAATTTTTACTAGCTACTGAGATTTTTTCAGTAATCAGTAAAAATTTATTTTTACTGGAATTCTAATTTTACTGCAGTATGCCCATGTATGATATGTACATATGTACTGAAACCACCCAGTGAAAAAAATTGGAATTCATTTTTCCAATTCCAGGGAAAATCATTGAGATAGGTGTCAGTAAAACTTATAATTAGGATTTTTTGCTTGTTTTTTTTTATACCAGAGATATGCGATCTCGAAATTTTTTAATAAAGTTGTTCCTAGTGAACGTGATTTGTAAATGAGGAGCTGGCGAACAAAACTAGACATGTACTCAGTAAATGATTTTATTTTTAATTTTTTTCGGGCTCTCTATTAAGTCACGACATATTTTCAATCAAAACCAGTTCGATCTTACCTTAAAAAAATAACGAAAACTGACTTTTCCTTACTAGTCTCTATTTAGGTACTTCAGTAATTTGCATTTCCTGTAAAATACAGTTGACGGGATTAGCCTGGTTTTGTTCGCTAGATCCTCAAATTTTCTTTTAAGCTCCGAGCGTGATCACGGCTTAGCAGTTTTTTGTTTGTAGCAGTTGTGCTATGTTGACTAACACTTTTGAACAATGACACTTATATTCCTCTCACTTGAAAACAGTCTTGTGAAAGCAAAACGCAGCGAAAAAATAAATTCGGATTTCAACCAACTTAGAAGACAATTTGTGAAAACGATTCGGTAGCCAGAATAATGTCGATTACACAGGTCTGCGACCAACAAAACTGCATAGGATATTTTTACATTTTCTTACCGATTTTGACCTCCCAAAAACAGAAAAAATATTCAAATTATTATATCACATAAGGTTTTATGTACATATATTGCAGTATCTATGTTCATTGGTAATAAACCTATATGATTTTTTTTTGATAATGGCACATTTATAAGTACTCAAAAAATTGGAGTTCAAATACATACTTGAAAATAAGTGGAAATAAACATAAATGCAAACATACAAACTCATTTATATGTTCCATTCCAACCTTCGTTTCTTTTGTTTGTCAAAAAAATTTTGAATATGAGCAAATAATTGTACACTATCACACTCACTATCCTACACAATCTAAAAAATCGCACGACTTTGTATGACAGTGTATCAGTGCCTTAATATATACAGTTAAAAATAATTTAAACAAAACTATAAAGTTATTGCGAATTTGCGAACTGAAAAACATTTACAATATAATAAAAAAGTGCCGACATATTTTACCCACAATGGAAACGCACTATAACATAGTGTCCACACCTGATGAATTTATATCATGATGAATGTCAAATTGATATCATGATGAAAATTCATCACGTATAGACTCAATTTATTAATACTATAGCACCCTTATGATATAATCATCAGAGCTCACGGCCTGATAAATTAATTTTGATATCAAATTTAATTTCAAAGACGGTGGGCCTGGTTCACGATATCGACAAGTAGAACGTTGTCGCACACTTACATTGGAAACAACAACAAAGTTTTAGAATTTGTTTTTGTTTTGAATGTAAGTGTGCGACAAGTCGAACGCAGTCGATATCGTGAATCAGGCCCGGTATTTTTCAAATACTTGTTTGATTCATCATGATATAAAATCATCAAATTATAAAATCATCATCATATTTTTAGATAGGATAACAACACATTCATACATATGTATGTATATGTACTTACATACTGTCACAAAATTGTTACCAAATTGTGATAGTTAATTATTTAATGTTTCTGTATGTCCAATACCACAAAACGTGTCCTATAACATAAGCATTTACAGAAAAATTGTTGTGCTGCAGTAATGTGTGTAAAACTTAACTAAAGCTTGTTCGTGTAACTGCTGCGTAAATTAAATGTAGCAAAAGCAAAAGAATAAACAATAATTGTGAATGAATCAATGTTCATTATAGCCGAACTATATGTGTCCCAACATTTTTTACAACATTTAATTTTATTTTCTTTTTCCATATAAAAACTTATTTAAAGTAAATTCAGCATAAAAAAGTCAAACTAAGAAAAAAATTAAAAAAATCGACGGCTAATTTTAATCGTCTGACTAAATCGGCGGCTAATTTTAAGCCGATCCTTAGCCGAAAAATTAACGGCGGCGGCGGCTGCCAAAAATCATCGGCGGCGCGGCTTGAGCCGGCTAAGCCGTCACGGCGCAGGTCTCTGATACAGAGGTGAAGAAAGTGAGTGATGAAAAAAGCTATAATCAGCTACGACTAGCACAAAGTAGACCAGAGTTGAAGAAAGTGACTTATGAAAAAAGCTAAAATCATTTGTCGCGCAGATTCTGCGAGAAAGGGACAACTGCAGTATATTTATTATTAAAATGTTACCAAAAAAATCAAAACAAACAAGAGAAAATGTGTGCTTTGTGAAATATACACGTGTACATGCATACATACGTACATACACATTTACAAAATTAAATTGAAGAATTTGTTGCATTTACTTAAAAAAACCGAATGTGAAAAAGATTATTTGTATTAAAAAGTTATTAAAATTTGTTTGCAAATGATTCCTGATTTAACTTTAAGCATTTTCATTGAAAAATTTTAATTTTTTCCTTTTATTTACAAAAATCACTCAGCGAATAAGACCACAAAGTGTTAAACGAAAAACATTTCAACAAGTAAACAATTTTGCAAAATTAGATGAAAGAATTTGTTGTCTTGAATTAAGAAACAAAGTGCGAAATAGCTTATAACCAAGGTGTATCTAACTAGTAGAGTTGTGCAGCTCATGAACGAACTAGTTCAATTGAACGATTCACTTCACTGAGCGCTGTGAGCCGTTCAATCCACTGAGCGCTTTCAGCTCAGTACTGAGCGGTTTTTAGATTTGTATCGAACTCTTTCAGTAGCTCGTTTTAGACACAAACCTATAATAAAACCCGTTTAAATTACATGTAGGTTTCTATCAAACTCTTAAGCAGCTCGTTTTAGACACAAACCTATGTAAATTAAGTGGGTTAGATTATAGGTTTGTGTCTAAAACGACCTAATGAAAGAGTTCGATACAAGTCTTGTTCTTTTTTACAATTTAGCAATTTTTTTTGTCGCACAAGTACATAAAAAAATTTATATACATACATACATATTGTGATATTAAAATATATTAAATAATTTTAATTTTGATTCTACATATATAGTATATACATATGTACATAGTATTTATATGTATGTAGATATATTTATTAACAAATTCCACTCATTACACTATTTTAGTTTTATTTATTTCTTATACATACTTCATCTGTCTTGTTTTGTAATGTATGACCAGCGTTACCGTTGTAAAATTTCATAAAGTGGAACAAAAAGGGATTTTTAAAACAAGGTGGCACCAAAAAGGGGATTTTAGGAAAAAAAGGGGCAACTTTAAAAACAAGAAAAATTAAAACAAATCTGCTTATTCTTAAAAACATCAATAATAAAAATCAGGTTTTGCATATTTAAAGACGAAAATATACTATTTTTATGATAAAATAAAGCCACAAAATATAAAAATAATTCATATATGTGCTTATAATAAAAAAGGACTTGAATTTTCTGAAGATACAGATATATTTTTAATGGTTTTTTGACATTGGCACTTATTTACAAAAAAAACTAACTCAGTTTATATATTTTAGAGAAAATTTATTAAACTTTTGAAAAATATCTTAATATTGAATTCTCAAGATACATGCACACGACAATTCGGTAAATTTTGTGTACATTGCATTTTTTAATTAACGGAAAAAGGTAGTTTTTAGGCATTTTTAATAGTTATTAAATGCCTATTTCTTAAAACTGTATATCTGTGCTTTTGAGCAGGTTCATCATTTGGAATGCAGTCTTTCAAATCCCTTTACTACAAACTTAAGGTAGATAACAAGGAACGACAAGCTTAAACTTTCAGTCTGTTAGATAATTTATTTTCTAATGATTACAATTAAAAAAAGCGCTTATCGGAAGCACTAGTATGCAGCAAACTAAATATACATATATGAAGCAAATGTATAAAATTTTGATTATAAACTTTCATTAACACTTCAGATTAAGATATTTTTTACGCTTTCTTATACGCGTAATTTTAACTCTTTTGCAAAAACCTTCAGTTCACTTATTATATTACTAAAAACGGAAGCAATTTCAAAATAGTTAGTATCCTCAATTGATTTAATAAGTACTGGATCTAAATAAATACTTTAATAAAATCAGTCTTGCATCGTTTCTATTAATTCTTGGCAAAAATTCACTATTCGTCTTTTATATTTGTTGGAATGAAATTTCACGATTTTTTTCTTATTCGAACAAACGAATAACTTTGAACTTTTGTTCGAATATTCGAACGAACAAAAATGTATTGGAATAATTTTAAAAAAGTTTGCAAAAAATGACACGCATCTATATTAGTTTAATTTTTGTTATTAACAAACAAAAACTAATTCATTACACAAGAAAAACAAATAATTTTAATAACAAACTTAGAAATTTTAATAAATAAAAATTTAAATTTAAATAAAACAAAAATAACATCACTTTTTTCCAGATGTTGGATGTTAAAAACCGAAACGAAATTAGTTAAAAAGTATAGGTATACACATTTACAAAACCCTTTTTAATATGTCATTGATTTAAAAAATCATTTAAAAACCCCAGATATTCCCACTTTTTACTAGTAGTTGGCAGACGATTATTTTTTTCTTTTAATAAAAGAACAGGTAGAAAAGTTTCTTTTGCAAATTGCTAATGTTGGTGATATAAAAATAGCATTAAAAATCATATACAGGTTGCGTAATCCTTTCTTTGATGTTTCCAAATAATTTAAATCAATTAATCAATCAGTTAATGAAACATTATCAGTTACTCCATCGTATTTGAGATTATTATCGCATATTTTGAATACAAAATAATCATGAAAACAAATTATTCGCGTACTCTTTTTCCGCTTTTTGTGGTGTATTTGAAAAGATTGGTATTGAATAAGAAAGCTGAGGAATAATATTAAGGCATTTAATTCTTAAGGCTTTCGATTAGAGAACAGCAGTTATTTTTTTTTTTAAACTCTTTATTATGAATTGTGAGACACCTTCTAATTCCAATAAAGAGGTATTATCTTTTCCTAGGAAGAAAAGAAAAGATGCGTTTAGCGAACATATTTATATGTATATAAAGTATTTATAATTTGGAATAATTTGATTACTTAACACCCCATTAATAACAAATTAAAAAGTTATGCAATGTAAAATACTTTTTATACAAAGCAGTTAAGGAAATTGTTCGAATATTCGACAAAAATAGTTCGTATAATTTTTTATTCTAAATTGAAAATTTTTGTTCGCTTGAACAAAAATGAGAAAAATTTGTTCGAATATTCGAACGATTTTTGTTCATATTTACATATTTTAATAGGAAAATATTTTTAATATTTACATATATCCATACACACAGAGGTATACGAATATAAGCCAGCGAGGTAATGTTAATTATTCAAAAGATATGCATAAGCTAACCACAAAAAAAAGGTTTACTGCCAGTTTATGGAAGCCATGTAAAAATTCTCGCTTGTCTATTTATATTGAAAACAAAAACAAATTTTGAATGCTTTGTTTTTGTTTTCAATATAAATAGACAAACGAGAATTTTTACATGGCTTCCATAAACTCGCAGTTAGTATAAGCTTGCTTAGATATTAATATATTAAACAGCATAACTTTTCTATCAATAAAATCAAAAGTACAATAAAAAGTATTAAAAAGTGGTAAAAATTAGAAAAAGTTTCAAATTTGAGTGCATTTTGTAAATGTAGCACAATAGTATCCAAGCAGTCGAAAAAGTGGCAAATTGCTACTTAAGTAGCACCAACGGTAACGCTGTGTATGACCACACACACGCAAGGCGATTTCATAACAGGTGACCCTAACAGTCCTGATGATTATCAGCTGTTCGAAGATTGCTAAAACCCCAACTGTCAAAATCTCTTCTTCTATCTAATGTTTGTTTACATTTAAAGTGAAAAAAAATTATATCGTTCTTTATGTTTAAAAAATATATTTTAAAGTGAAAAGAATTATAATGTATGAATACTTATCACAATGTAACCAATTGGGTCTCCGAGTGGAGGTGCGGTATAGGAGCACCCTTCCTAACATATGCATTCTAAATTAACTCTTGCAAAATTATTAACTGCATTAGTTTATTGATGATGATTTTTAAAAAATTGTATCAATACAAAATATTTCTACCAATGTGTCTCGCCTATAATGCCTGATAGTCCTTGTTACAGAATCTTGCACGGATTTTCGCACAATATAGAAATAAGATTTTATCAAACGTTCTGCATTACTTGAGGCAAAGAGTATTTGCTCGTTCCATCATGTCAGCTTTTAGTTGACTAGACATGTTTATGAAAATCTGGATGTGTAGTATTTATATACAAAGCCCAATTCAATGGCTCCCAAATTCTCAACCATGAAATTGGTGGCTGGTAAACGACGATGCAATAGCGTTGTCACCACATCAACAATTTTTACGTGCAATTTGGGAAACCTTAAACAGATACATATACCTATTACAAATTAAGTTTATAGAAGTAAATATTCAAGTATACCTTAACATTTCCTATTGCATTTAATTGCCACAATGCGCTGCATTTCTTCATGTATCCACTCAACACAATGCGAATTCTTAATTGTGGGGTTAAGACAACTTTTGCCGGGTCCAGCTAATACTAGCAGACTTCTTATATGTGTATGTATGTATAAATAAGACGCACGTTTATTTGTTATACACTTTTAAGTAACTTTGTCCATTTTTGTGAACAATTTCATGCATTTAATCATAATATTGTGTTTACGGCCATGATGAGCCAGTAAAACACATTTTATACCACTGATTTCGCGTCCAAAAAACCATCGGAGAGACTGCAATAAGGCAGCAAGTAAGGTTTCTTTACGTTGTCCAAAAATATCAAGATCATCTAACCTGAACCGTGTTTCAACATTTTAATTAGATTTATTTTACAAATATTGTTTTCTGTGTTGTTGATGATAGATGCACATGGATAGTAAAATATGTTTTTATAAATGTGAATGTATTGGTATTTGAGTCAACTGTTTTTGACGGATGGGGTTTTGTGAAGCCAGACGAATTGCATGTTGTTTTTATTATTGTTGTATTTTTGTAGCGATAAGGCCACCTGTTATGAATTCGCCTTGCACACACGGACACACACATACTCTATAAATCTGTCACCTTTTATGCTTCTGTTTTCGCTCTTTCTTTATGCTTCACAAAATGTTTCACTACAAATGAACTGAGCTACTGAGCCAACTGAATGAAATACTTCCGTAAAGTGAGCTGAGCTGAAAAGAGCGGTCACTCAAAAGAGCTGATAAGCACAACTCTACTAACTAGGTGGCAGCGTTACTTCAGCTGATAATTTTTTGCTCTATGTGCTTTGTAGCTGAAGAATGTCAAAAACTTCGATTTTGTTTTGATTTTAGTACAATTATTTTTATGCTTTTGACATTCTTCGGTTCTTTACAAAGCTATGGTTGCCATATTTTTATATAAAAAATCCTTACGCAGTCACCTGTATAATTACATCATGCTTATAACTATTAAAAAGGCAATTACAAATTGTTTTAAGATGATTGCAGATCTCATTTGAAGCATTTTCATTAAAAAAACATTAATTTTTATCATTTATTTACAAAAATCGTCAAGCGAATGAGATTACAAAGTATAAATTGAAATTAAGCTACAAAATTCCACCACGAAAGAAGGTTAAAGAAGACGCAGTGACAGAGTGAGCGAAAGATCCGAAAACACAAATTTTCTTCCGTCTCGTGTCATCTCTGGTATACCCTGTGCGACTAGAGTTGTGCTTATCAGCTCTTTTGAGTGACCGCTCTTTTCAGCTCAGCTCACTTTACGGAAGTATCACAGAATATTAACCAGAATCCTCACTTCTGAGTTAAGCGAAATCGTCGTATCAGCTGATGGATAAATGGCAGAAGGGAGAAAAAAGATATGCTTTTTACATGTATAAAAAGCAATGGCTATACATAGCATTTGTGAACATATGATTGTGAAAAATTATAAAATAAAATTTTGCAAAAGTGAATTATTTTACAAGTATTTTTAATAAAATTTAAATAATTGTACAATATGTTTGTAGTTTGAGAGTTTTTAATTGTTCAAGTAAAGGCCAGTGGTGTTCCTCTACTAGTGATTGTAAATTGCCATCTAAATAATGTGAAAAAGTAAAAATATTTGCAAAAACAATTCCATGAGTTTTCATCGCCACAAAATAAATTTAATTTAAACCTATTTTTTATGCTTAATATACTTTAAATACAATAAATATTAATGTAATCTGTGATAAACACATTCGTATTACTTGTTCTCAATGATATTTGTAAATGCATCGCTCTGGAATTGGTTGTTTTTTTATGAAATTTGGACGATGGCAATGAAAATAAAGCAATTTGTGATACTTTCTCGGCATTTGGAAATCGATGGAGATTGAAAGTATATAAAAAAGTAGTGCATGTTGAGTAGTGAAAAAGTATACGTTCTTAAATTCCATAACTCAGAATATGTGTGTCACATGGGCGTAATGCGACGCATGCAACAATTTGGCTAAGTATTCTTACATAATGCAGCTGGAGGCTTCTTTGTGTCTAACATGGGGGCCGGCTAACTTTTTTGGATCCTCAAGAGCCTACGCAAATGCGTATAACACTTCACTGTGCTGTGCATGGACGCTTGTGGTATAACTGGCCAGCAAAATATTCCAGAACCTTATATTACCACCTTTAACAGCTAGTTCTACTCAAGAGCGTGCTACCAAATAGAAATGTAGGCGTGCTACCAAATAAAAATGCATGCGTGCTTCCACGCCTAATGTAACCGGCCACCTTTTTCTGATCTGTAAGTGCATACACAAATGTGTAATACTCTATGCTGGCCTGTAAACTATTCCAGCAAATTATATTGCTTTGGCCGGGCCACCTCTAACGCAGCTCAACAGCGTGCTACCAAAAAAAAAAGGTGTACGCAAACAGTTCAGAAGGTTCCAGCAAGTCAGCTTGTGTCGCAAATACATAAAAACGGTAAGTTTTCTTTGAATAATATTTCAGTATTTGAAACATTAATTGTTATCACCGTTTGTTCCAGAAAATCGTTAGTCATCTTTGTTACTATACTGGTCGAACGTTTATACCCAGAAAAACATTTGCATCCATTTTTGGCTAGTAAGATCAATGGTATGTTGCTTGAAATAATAGCTGGCCAAAAAACTATTGACAAAAAACAATCAGCATTAGCTCCACGAAAATAAATCTCGTCTGGACTCACAATATGTGTATCACAAGTGCGGTATACGCCGATGCAACAACTTGGCCAAGTAATAGAACATAATGCTGTTGGGAGTTTCTTTGTGCCTTACATGGGGCCGGGTCAACTTTTTTTTGGATCCGCAAGTGTATACAAAAATACGTATAACACCACGCTGACCTGCACATGTGCGGATATGATATAACTGGCCAGCAAACTGTTCCAGCACCTTATATTGCTTTGGCCGGGCCACCTGTAAAATCTGGTGCTATGCATCAAAACGGTAAGTTTTATTTGAACAATAATTATTACATCCATTGAATAAATAAATAAATAATTCATTATTTGAAATATTAATTGTCATCGTTTATTTCAGATAATCGTTAGGCCTCTTTGTTGGTAAATGCAACAAGATCAGAAACAAATACTGGTCGAACATTTATAAATAGAGAAATTAGAAATTGAATAACATGATTACAAAATCATAAGGGTCAATTGAAATCAGAAGTACACGATATTAATTTGAGAAACTTTTTCGAGATCAAGGTATTTTTTACTTTAATATACATGAATGTACATTTATTAATTAACTTGTTTTCTTACAGGTGCACACATCATTAAAGAAAGTTACATCGCAAAAGTGTATTTGATTAGTTTATTTATTTTATCAGTTATACAGTGGATCTATTCCAATTTTTAATAATGCTCATAATTAGCTTAATCGAATCATGTTTTTTTGTGTCAGTAGTTTTTTAGAAAGAAAGGGATATTTATAAAATAGTTATAATCATAAATAATGTAAAAAATTTTACGTACACACTACTTTTTTATGGCTATGACTACACTATTATAAGTCTCTTTTCTTTCTAAAAACTGCTGATACAAAAAGATCTGATTCGATTAAGCTAATTATGATAGTTATTTGCATTATTAAAAAATTGGAAGGTGTACTGAAATTTTAGAGGTCCACTGTAGATCTAATTTAAGAGTTGTTTTTTGCATTAAAGTAATTTTATATTGAACATTTTTAATATTTTTTCTGAATCTTAGTACCTTATACCTGTCCGAATTGCTTACCAATTTCTTAAGAGTGGAACAATGGTAGAATTGTGTTATTAAACAAATCTTAGACTCAAAGTATTAACTTTTTTATAAAAATAAACGATTTTTTAAACTTTTGTATTAACTATATTCAGTATAGAAATAAGTTATTTTAATAGGAGATCCAAACCAAAAGAGGTCTTCGTTTCTTGAGCGTATACTAACCTCAATTTGCAGAAATAAAATCTTAAAAAAAATAAATATAATTTTTGGAATTGTTTTCTTATTTTTATTTTAAATTTTTTTTAGTAATTGCATAAATATATAATTTGAAATTGTTACAAAAAGAACTCCACTACACACATTGTAAACAAAAACAAAGTTAGAATATTTACTAATGTAATTAATTAAATTTTTTGGTAAATATCTTGAAATAAAAATACTTTTACTTATGCAACCAAAGCCTAAAGTTGTTTTCCATTCAAACATTCGTCCTTGTTTTTTTCAGTTTAGTTCTAAGGCGTCGAATGGTTTTTGTGGCAGCCATATTTCGTTTAGTTTCTTCCAGGTTTTCTTGCCGTTCACATATGTAAATAAAATAAAAATTAAAAAAGAGCATTATTAAAATTGTATTTTTAGTTTTAAAAAAATTGTCTTTTTTGGAAAAAGTAAAAGGGCTTTTTATTTATAGAACTAAAGTTATATATCTATAAAACAAAAGTTGAATTTTTTTATAAAGTATTCTATAGCCCGTAAAAGGTCTTTTAATTTAATGAAAAGTACTTTCTTTTTTGTCTCAAGTACTTGTAAAGAAGGACACTAAATTAACACAATTGCGTTCCAATTGAGTGGAAAACTTCTTTTTCTAGCGACTTACAAACTGGTGTTATTGTACATTGGACAAGACCATCATCGTCCTTTCCAATGAACGAAATTCCACATTGTCAATTCACTTTATATGCACACATTAATCTTATTTCTGCAAAGTACATGTAAAAAAGAACACATAGCGAACACATTTGGATTCCAATTGATCTGAACACTTCACTTTTTTGCGGTTTATTAACCTGTGTCATTGAACATTGGACAAGAACATGATTGCCCCTTCCAATGTACAAGATTCCACACAGACAGTTCACTTATATGTACACATTAGTCATAAGAACTAGTTATTTGTGTCCAGCACTTGCAAAAAACTAACACAAGGCGAACAAATTTGGAATCCAATTGTTCCAAGCACTTAATTTCACCGCGACATGTTAACCAAATAATGTGTACATTGGACAGGAACATCATTGTCCCTTCCAATATACAAAAATCCACACTTTCAATTCACTTTACATGTACACATTACCCGTCTTGTTTACATTACTTAGCTTCTTCTAATCTTATTGATTAACCAAAGCACTTATACGTTGGATAAGAACATATTTGTCCCTTCCAATGTACAAAATTCCACGCTACAATTCACTTTAAATAATTCACTTAGCGCAAAATAGTCATATTAATTACTTACCCAGTTGGCTCTTTCAGGAACAAATGCAGCTTCTACCCTGCAGGACAACCCATAGTACATCTGTGGCTCCTAGAAAAACAATAATACATTGTTAAAACTTGTATAAATAACTAACATTATAAATAAATACTTACATTTCCAAATGTGTTGAATGATGCTCCCATTAATTCTATGTTTTTCTCGCCATCACTTTTGTTTTCTGCACTTTTCTCACTGTTGGTAATATGTGGACAAAATAAACTATCAATTTTTGTCCACAAATTACCAACTTTGGGCAGGATTTTGGCGCAATAACACTTTTTCACCACTTTGCACCAAATCCTGCCAAGAAATTTTATTTTTTGTAAACAATAAATTTCATAAATGTCAAAACCGTATACTTGGTGCGATAGAGAGAAATATAGAAAAATTCTCCAATGTTGCCATCTCTATCGCAACATTTATACGGGCGAACTCTCTTCAATTCGCCCGTGTCGCGTCTAGTTGTTAGTCTATGGGAAGTATTTCATTCAGTTGGCTCAGTAGCTCAGTTCATTTGTAGTGAAACATTTTGTGAAGCATAAAGAAAGAGCGAAAACAGAAGCATAAAAGGTGACAGATTTATAGAGTATGTGTGTGTCCGTGTGTGTGGTCATACACAGCGTTACCGTTGGTGCTACTTAAGTAGCAATTTGCCACTTTTTCGACTGCTTGGATACTATTGTGCTACATTTACAAAATGCACTCAAATTTGAAACTTTTTCTAATTTTTACCACTTTTTAATACTTTTTATTGTACTTTTGATTTTATTGATAGAAAAGTTATGCTGTTTAATATATTAATATGTAAGCAAGCTTATACTAACTGCGAGTTTATGGAAGCCATGTAAAAATTCTCGTTTGTCTATTTATATTGAAAACAAAAACAAAGCATTCAAAATTTGTTTTTGTTTTCAATATAAATAGACAAGCGAGAATTTTTACATGGCTTCCATAAACTGGCAGTAAACCTTTTTTTTGTGGTTAGCTTATGCATATCTTTTGAATAATTAACATTACCTCGCTGGCTTATATTCGTATACCTCTGTGTGTATGGATATATGTAAATATTAAAAATATTTTCCTATTAAAATATGTAAATATGAACAAAAATCGTTCGAATATTCGAACAAATTTTTCTCATTTTTGTTCAAGCGAACAAAAATTTTCAATTTAGAATAAAAAATTATACGAACTATTTTTGTCGAATATTCGAACAATTTCCTTAACTGCTTTGTATAAAAAGTATTTTACATTGCATAACTTTTTAATTTGTTATTAATGGGGTGTTAAGTAATCAAATTATTCCAAATTATAAATACTTTATATACATATAAATATGTTCGCTAAACGCATCTTTTCTTTTCTTCCTAGGAAAAGATAATACCTCTTTATTGGAATTAGAAGGTGTCTCACAATTCATAATAAAGAGTTTAGAAAAAAAAATAACTGCTGTTCTCTAATCGAAAGCCTTAAGAATTAAATGCCTTAATATTATTCCTCAGCTTTCTTATTCAATACCAATCTTTTCAAATACACCACAAAAAGCGGAAAAAGAGTACGCGAATAATTTGTTTTCATGATTATTTTGTATTCAAAATATGCGATAATAATCTCAAATACGATGGAGTAACTGATAATGTTTCATTAACTGATTGATTAATTGATTTAAATTATTTGGAAACATCAAAGAAAGGATTACGCAACCTGTATATGATTTTTAATGCTATTTTTATATCACCAACATTAGCAATTTGCAAAAGAAACTTTTCTACCTGTTCTTTTATTAAAAGAAAAAAATAATCGTCTGCCAACTACTAGTAAAAAGTGGGAATATCTGGGGTTTTTAAATGATTTTTTAAATCAATGACATATTAAAAAGGGTTTTGTAAATGTGTATAAATACCTATACTTTTTAACTAATTTCGTTTCGGTTTTTAACATCCAACATCTGGAAAAAAGTGATGTTATTTTTGTTTTATTTAAATTTAAATTTTTATTTATTAAAATTTCTAAGTTTGTTATTAAAATTATTTGTTTTTCTTGTGTAATGAATTAGTTTTTGTTTGTTAATAACAAAAATTAAACTAATATAGATGCGTGTCATTTTTTGCAAACTTTTTTAAAATTATTCCAATACATTTTTGTTCGTTCGAATATTCGAACAAAAGTTCAAAGTTATTCGTTTGTTCGAATAAGAAAAAAATCGTGAAATTTCATTCCAACAAATATAAAAGACGAATAGTGAATTTTTGCCAAGAATTAATAGAAACGATGCAAGACTGATTTTATTAAAGTATTTATTTAGATCCAGTACTTATTAAATCAATTGAGGATACTAACTATTTTGAAATTGCTTCCGTTTTTAGTAATATAATAAGTGAACTGAAGGTTTTTGCAAAAGAGTTAAAATTACGCGTATAAGAAAGCGTAAAAAATATCTTAATCTGAAGTGTTAATGAAAGTTTATAATCAAAATTTTATACATTTGCTTCATATATGTATATTTAGTTTGCTGCATACTAGTGCTTCCGATAAGCGCTTTTTTTAATTGTAATCATTAGAAAATAAATTATCTAACAGACTGAAAGTTTAAGCTTGTCGTTCCTTGTTATCTACCTTAA
The DNA here is from genome assembly GCA_944452675.1 of Tachina lurida. Classification (NCBI taxonomy): domain Eukaryota; kingdom Metazoa; phylum Arthropoda; class Insecta; order Diptera; family Tachinidae; genus Tachina; species Tachina lurida. The sequence goes on from OX101756.1 coordinate 60,721,488, forward strand.
GTTTGTAGTAAAGGGATTTGAAAGACTGCATTCCAAATGATGAACCTGCTCAAAAGCACAGATATACAGTTTTAAGAAATAGGCATTTAATAACTATTAAAAATGCCTAAAAACTACCTTTTTCCGTTAATTAAAAAATGCAATGTACACAAAATTTACCGAATTGTCGTGTGCATGTATCTTGAGAATTCAATATTAAGATATTTTTCAAAAGTTTAATAAATTTTCTCTAAAATATATAAACTGAGTTAGTTTTTTTTGTAAATAAGTGCCAATGTCAAAAAACCATTAAAAATATATCTGTATCTTCAGAAAATTCAAGTCCTTTTTTATTATAAGCACATATTATATGAATTATTTTTATATTTTGTGGCTTTATTTTATCATAAAAATAGTATATTTTCGTCTTTAAATATGCAAAACCTGATTTTTATTATTGATGTTTTTAAGAATAAGCAGATTTGTTTTAATTTTTCTTGTTTTTAAAGTTGCCCCTTTTTTTCCTAAAATCCCCTTTTTGGTGCCACCTTGTTTTAAAAATCCCTTTTTGTTCCACTTTATGAAATTTTACAACGGTAACGCTGGTCATACATTACAAAACAAGACAGATGAAGTATGTATAAGAAATAAATAAAACTAAAATAGTGTAATGAGTGGAATTTGTTAATAAATATATCTACATACATATAAATACTATGTACATATGTATATACTATATATGTAGAATCAAAATTAAAATTATTTAATATATTTTAATATCACAATATGTATGTATGTATATAAATTTTTTTATGTACTTGTGCGACAAAAAAAATTGCTAAAAAAGAACAAGACTTGTATCGAACTCTTTCATTAGGTCGTTTTAGACACAAACCTATAATCTAACCCACTTAATTTACATAGGTTTGTGTCTAAAACGAGCTGCTTAAGAGTTTGATAGAAACCTACATGTAATTTAAACGGGTTTTATTATAGGTTTGTGTCTAAAACGAGCTACTGAAAGAGTTCGATACAAATCTAAAAACCGCTCAGTACTGAGCTGAAAGCGCTCAGT